>CM076664.1:5756611-5766759 GCA_038496675.1 Rachycentron canadum | reverse complement strand
CTATATATATATATATATATATATATATATATATAATATTCTATGTGAATGGAGAAACATCTTGAATTCATACAAGACTACCTTGTGGTTTTGGAAAAAAATGATGAGAAACACCACTGTTCTTGACTATTATGGGAGTTAGAGAGGCTGCAGCAGACTTTGATGCCAGGACAAATCAGGTGTACAAGGCATTCATTAATTCTGTTATGTTTATGTGCTAATACGCTTAAGAAATGTGAACACAAAAGAATTCTGTGTATTTACTGATAGTGTGACACATGGAAAGATGTTTTTCCACATTCCTACAACTCCAACTATGTCCCCCATATTTTTTATGGCCTTGTTGTTCTCCATTATTCAATCTCAGCAGTGAGCTGTCATAACATATTGCGTCTGAATGTACTAGTCCCATTTACTTTCTCAACTCCATGTTTCCCCTTGTCCTCATGCTGTTTGACTTGCATACTTCTTGATCCCACAAGTGAACACCATTAATCTGGAGCACAGCAGTCCTGTCCTCCCCAGCATGCATTGTCCTGTCCTGACACATCACAGGAGCAGCCTGAGTACCGGGCATATCTCGTGTCTCTGAAGCTTCACCTTGACATCAGATCCTTAGCAGGAAATGATGCCTGCTCTTTAGCTTTGACATATTTTCAAACCAGCCTTCCTGGATCTACTGAGACACATGGAACTTACCACAATTAGTGTAATTCCCTTTTATCACATTTCCTGTTAGTGCACTTGTAGTCATGAATGGCATCTTAACCACCACAGTATGTTTTTTGGATGAGCTATATTTGAGCTCTTCCCTGCCTTCCGCTTTGAATTTCTTCATACCTCTTATATTTAGTTTAATGTTTGCTCATCACATTTTTTCAAACAAATAATCACATACGAGTTGGAATTTCTGGGAATCAGCACAAGAACTGATGATGAAATTGTCATCAGCTGCTATAAATCAATGCTGTTTTCGAAAACAATGAAAATAATAATGACACATATCAAAGCCAATTCATTACTAATCATTTACAAATGTTTAAAGATAAGCGTCCATGTCCTTAAGGACCCACTGTGTTTGTTCCTGTCATTGTTATTCAGTGATGCAAAAATTTATAGAGAAAAAAACAATGTTGTTTCTGCACCAACTCAAAATCTACAGCAGATTGTTTATAGGACTGGTTATCAGCAGATGCTTTGGTCCCCTGCTGAGTGAATTTCTAAACCAAGATGTATTGATTATTATGAGATAATCATAGAGTAATCAAAAGTTCCCCTGGGTTTCGTGTTGTAGTGTTATGGGGCCTCTGTAACTAGAACAAAGTGACCCAGCGAGGGTTAACATGAGCAGCACTGTGTTCCCTCCTCCTGACGTTGACTGAGCACTCACACACTCTTACACACACATACACACACACTTTCTCCACTGAGGCCAGCAAAGAGCCAGAGAGGAGGGACTGTGTGCAGCTCTGAGAGCCAGCTGTCGTTCGCTCAGAGCTGGGGCTTTTCTCTCCCTGACTCCCCCGTTCTCCTCTGGCCTCATCACTCCATGGGACTCCAGACCTGGCCACCAAGCAAACCAACACTGTCCTCCATGGCCTGCCTTGATGTGGAGACCCCTTCCATCTGCAGGGGTAAATTCAAATCAGGTGCTTTTCTTTTCTTTTTCTTGTCTAATCCGCATGCGTTTCATTGTTTTGTTTGAATATTGGCTTTGAGTTAACTTTTTTTTTTATTTTATTACTCTTGTTAGTTTTTACTGATGCTGGCAGCAGAGGCCAGGGGGTTGTAGTGACGTGGATCCAGCCCTAACAGGAAATGACAGGGCAACAGTAAAGCTCATCACAGTGACTCATGCCAAGCATCACTCTTACAGGAGAGACCATTGATTTCTGATGGATTATAATATAAACCTGTTCTACAAACACAGTCTGTGTGAGAGGGATTTAGGAGAGAATACATATTGGTTTAAACTGCCTTTGTTTATACTGGCACCCTGCTCAAACATTGTTATGCTTTTCTGTGACACAATTTAAGCATGGATTCACTGCTGTAATGTAAGTGCACACAATGAGCTTTATTCAAATGAAGTGCAGTCTGCAGATATGCTGCCGATCAAGATTCTGTCATTATTTGAATATTTCTTATCTTCCTCGTGTGCATTCATCAGCTGCAAATTCCTTTGATTAGACCAGGCCTTGAGTAATGCAGACTCTTTAATTTATTTTTTATTTATTTTTATTTTTTTATTAAAACACTACTAAATGTCTTTCAATGATCGAAAAAAATAATTGTTACTGGTGTTTAGTTTCTTTACTAGAGTAATCAAGTTGTTCTAACATCTGTGATGTCGCATTTGATAAAAACATTTGGCAGCTATTAAACTTATGACCTGTGTAAGGTACAGGTCGAGATACTTCATCCTACAAAAGAGATACAACATCACTTTTTACTGCAGTAAGAATATTGCATAACAACACTTGTATGACAAAAGTGTGTGATAGAAGTAAACAAAATGACATTTCCTTTCTGTCATGCAAAATTCTCATGGATAATAACAGTAATATATTTTGTTTAAAGGAGCGCTATTCGTGCTTCTCAAAGACACTTTACATCAGTTTAAAAACATTTAAAAACAAACCCAGACCAAAATATCACAACTTAGCTGAAATTCATATGTTCAAATATTAAATAAACATTTTACATTGATATTCATATGCAATTAGAAATAGTTAAAATACTATATTAAACAGCCTCATCTTCCCTTCCATACTTTCTCAGTCAATTATATAACAGCCATTTAATTTGTAGTGCGTAAACCACACAGACGCTGTGTTGAATTTTAGGATAAAATGAGTAACACTGTATTTTATATTTGGTCTTCGTTGACCAAATATAAAATAAAATTAATTTTAGGATAAAATGAGTGACACTGTATTTTATATTTTGTCTATGTTTGGTCTACATTTACCAAATATGTACATAAATGTTGAGAAAATTTCTGTTAGCTGATATGTTTATGGATCCTTTGAATGCCAGATGACTAATTTTATTATTGTTGTGTAATACAAAGACTATCGCTACAATTGAATTCAAGTAGATCTTCTGCACCACATAAAGCAGTGACATTTTTGATAAACCAGTGTAATTTGTGTATCATGGTTTAGTATGTCTCTGGTTATAGATGCACAAATCTTTGCTAAAATTGGATTTTGTTTAAAGTCTTTGGTATTTATAACAGCAAAGTCAACATAACCCAGTGTCAGTCTGTTTCTAAACTAAATTCAGCTTTGTCTGGCTGGGGACTATCTGTAGCCACCCCAAACAGTATTTTTTATTATTATTATTTGTACTATTTCTTTAAAAAAAAAAGGAAGAAAGAAAAAAAAAGTCAAATAAAATAAAAGGTCTGATGAGAGACCTCCAGGGATGATTTGCTGAGAACAACGTAGGTCTGAGATTGGAGATTACATCAGTGGACAAGGATTTCTGCAGAGTCCTCTCTCTCTCTCCGTTTCTCTACAACCTCCGTTTACGCTCTGCTGGTGAGCAGGAGAGCAGAGCCAGTTTGCATCACGGAGAGGTTAGCCAGGGTTCAGGTTGAACAAAGATGACAGAAAGTGAGGAGGACCCCGGGCATCGGGTGTACCCCTATACCGATGCTCAAATTAAACTCTGTATTCTCTCTTATGTTGCTTGAAGGCAGCTTTTGATGTTATTGATATGTAGTAATATGCACTCATAATTTTTCTTGCTTGTGGCATTCTTTCCAAGTCACAGTGGATATAAATATTGAAACAAACCAATGGCAATTTTTAAAGATCTCCTGGTATGATCTGTCTCATGCTGACCATAACCCCCCTGGCTTGGGTTTGTAATAGGAAACACAGCAGGCGGGGCAGGCACACTGTGTTCTCTGCCCCACAGTTGATGGTCTGCTGTGAGAATGGACTCGGCCTCCCACCCTTTGCCTCAGCTCTTGTCGCTGTGTGTTCCCTTGCCCACTAGTAGCCCGTGAACGTCCCCTCAGCTCTGCATATGACTGGAGATCCCACCCCCTTAACTACCCCCAAATTTCATGGTTCCCAGGCCTTGTTCTCACAGCTGCCCAGTTTATTTTTGCTAGAGTGAGTCACAGAGGCCTGTTCAGACGCAGTGCCTTTCCCAAGAGAGTTGAGCAGGTCTGGTGTGTGTGTGTGTGTTGTGTGTGCGTGCGCGTGTGTGTGTGTGTTGTGTGTGTGGGAGTAGCAGGCCCCCCGAGTTACTGAGTAGTTCTAGCTAAGCCAGCTTCACTTCACTACAGTGGTGACGATAAGGGCCTCACACCACCGCCCCATCAGTCACCATCATCCGTCACCTTTCTCTTCAAACTGTTTTTCATGCACAGAATTGTGTTATTATACTGAAATAACATGTCCACACTCCCTTGTTTATAAATGTTTAAACTCGGGTCTTACTACAGTTTATATTGATGGGAAAACAACACTGAGGACTGAGGACAATCACTGTATGTGAGGCCTACATCCGAGACAGTCATGTCTTTGATGTTCCCCAGCAAGATTACATTTTAAAAACTCACTCGGCTCTTCGTGGCATCATGACTATCTCCAGTTTTGCACCTTATCATGACTACAGCTCTAACACTAATCCCTCTTTTATCTACTTGTATTCTGCACTGTTGTTACGTTGTTTGATTCCTAAATGCATTTGCATCCCACACAGAGATATTGACTCTCACTGGGAAGGCTCTTAGCCAATCATATTTGAGTCCAACTGTCGTCAAATGTGCGGTACTTTTAACAACCCCAGTTAAACCCATACAGGAAGTGAATAGGATGTCTGTGGTGGTGAACAGGCTTCACTGTTGGGCCTTTGGGGTAGTGTATTGATTGAGAAATAATAAGTACTTTGTTTGATTCGAAGTCTGGCAGGTTTCACAGTTTAAAGCCAGAGATGGTTGTTAGTTGACACAGCGGAGTTGGCTCTGTATGGTAAAAGTTGAACTCTGACCTCAATGTCTCTCTCACAGTTCTCCAGCTCTGTCTGCAGCAGAGGAGAACTCGGGAGCAGCTTGTGGAGCAAGGCATCATGCCACGTGAGTATTCACATCACACATGAGCAGAACTCTTACCTTACAAAAAAATGAGGTTAACTGACTGGCACCTACAGTATGGAAATTCAGACAGCCACAGAGAAAGAAACCAGTTTGCCCCGGATCTAGAGTGCCTTTCCTTCTCACAAGTATTTTCTGCTTTACTTTGAGAAGGCTGCGGCTTATAATATTTTGTTCATCTCAGTAGTAGAAGAGATAAAATTCACCTTTGAGCTGCATTGAACCCATAAATGTCACAAAAACAGATTCAGACAGACAGGGAAACATAGGTCACAAAACTTAGGAACCAATCATATCAACTTGCAGCGGTGGGGGGTCGGGAAAAACCTTGTCAGTACAGAGAGTATGGGTTTGCATGAGCTCTAACACTGTGTCAGCAACTGCCAGTTACAAGCTGGCAGCACAAACAGCATAAACAAATAAAAGATGATAACTACACTAACTGTTCTGAAACAACTGCTAGTTGCCAGTTTGGTACATAACAGACTCCTCATTTGAGTCTGGGTGTGACTCAAACATGTAGCTGATTTTTCCACTACTTACCTGGATACACTCTTTTACCGGTCACCAAAACCTTAGTACAGAGTCAGTACAGAGAGAAAGCAAGAGGTTGAGTTAGCACAAAGACTAACACTGTCAGCCACTGCCTGTTCAAATTTATTGGTTATGTCACAAACATAACCAATTGATTATGCTGACTGTGGCTTACATGTGCCTGAGTTTTGCTGATGTTTCCTCCACTGCTGTTTCACCTATGAACCTAGCAGCAGTGGTGGATGGGCCTCAAAGCCTGATTCAGATTTCTCAATGAGTTGGAAAGTGTGGATTTGCCTGCAGCATAGCAGAGAATTTTTACATAGTTAAAAACAAGTCTGTAGAGGAACTTTAAGTAAATTATTTGAGTCAATCACTTGCCAAGGGCTATAAAAGATTGCTCTAGTAATCATTTACACATTAAACTGTCTTATTGGGGAAGTGTTATTTGTAAATGGCATAATTCTGCATATAAATCGATTTTATTCTGCAAACTGTGAGGTTTATTCTACTCTAGTGGTTGCATCATTGCTCTCATGTAAACATAGCCAATGGTGAAAATGACTCAAAGATTTAACACAGATAGGGCACCAAGCAGACAAACCAGAAAGGACTAGCTTCTACTTAAATACCATCCACATTCATCCTTTGATGTGACACAAGTGGAGCAGACTCAGTCTGTGCTACTTTCCCTGGGTGAACATTGTGTTTTACAGAACACCTAATAAAAGACAAGCTGAATCTGTGACAGAATCATGCTGATAGTTGGGAAGGTAGAAAGAGAAAACGACACAGCTCATCCTCTTTGTCCTGTTCTTCCTTGAGAAGTCTCCTGCAGTCAGGATTTCAACTCCTCTCTGGCTCCATGTAGGCAAATGAGTCAACGACTGAGCCTTCCGTGGAAGTCAGTCACCCCTCTGTGGCTGGTCAGGCATGCCCTGCACACAGATCTCCTATTCTCCTCTAAAGCTACTCCCACATTTAAAGTCTTATGGTAGGTATGCAATGACATTTTGGTGACGTTCAGTAATGGTTTGCTTTGCTCCTCTGACACACTCCTCAGAGCAGCCTCCCCAGACTGAGTGTCTTTAAAGCAAACAGTGCTCATCATAGCAGAGGTGACTAGTAAGTGAGCCAGACCTCGCCTAAAGCAGCATGGGTTTATTCTGAGAGATCAAAGAGTTACTCTCTGCATGGAACAATCTCCTCTCTGCTTGAATCAGTAAAGCTGACACTTCCTGTTGGACTCCCATGAGCTTCTGTTTATTATTAATGTCACACTCATGCAGAACAAAGACAAAACACATGAAAATAATGGTAGAAAAAATGGATTACACCGTAACTGAGTTATTGTGGAAAGAGATTGTTGTTATTATCCAAGAGAAGACAGTCAAGTCAAGTCCAATTTTGTTTATATCACCCAATATCACAAATCACAAATTTTCCTCAAGGGGGTTAACAATCTGTGCAGCAGTACGACATCCCCTGGCCTTGGGTACTTGAAATGGACAAGGAAAAAAATCAAAATTGAGACAATGTAGGGAGCGATTCCTCTTCCAGGACAGACAGACATGCAGTAGATTTTGTATAAACAGTGGAAACACACTAGATTTGAAGTATGGACAATAAGAATGACAACATCATGATCCATCAGTGGATCTGAGACATATGACCTCCACTCCACCATAAAGACCTGGAGAAATGATAGACTACACAAACATACAAGAGGCAAAAGCAAACCATAAATGTCTAGGATAAGGAAACAAACACACAGACGGACAAAGAGACAAGGAGGAGGCTAGGATTCCTCATGGAAGAAGATCCAGATCTAAAACATCTATAATGAGGCACCGACAGCCGGAAGAGGGAGAGAGGTCCCAAGATGGCAGATGGTCAACACAGAGAGGCTGAGTGAAAAGACAGCTTGGACGCTTGAGTGCTTGAGGGACTAAACAAACAGAAGGTTGGAGAGATACAGTGGTTATCAGAAAGTTTACAGTAACCTCGTCATCAGCACAACATGAGCTCTGCTGTATGTACAGGGTTTCACTGGAAATCAGACCGACCCACTGGTGGGAGTAACCAGCCACAAACTGAATGTCCAGGCAAAAAAATGAGTTTGAGATGAGGAGGTTATTCAAAAGGAAAATGATACGATAAGGCCCTGCAGCCTGCTGACTAAGTCTTTAAGTCCGGAGACAGATCATACATAAAGAAGAGCACAGGATCAGAAAGGTTTAAGGAGATCAGACAGGTGCGAAGAGGGCTGCCCATTTATGATTTTGAAAGTCATCAAAAGCTTAAGGCTTTAAATCTGATCTGACCTGGATAGAGAGCCAATGACAAGAAGCTAAATTTGGTCAAATCTTCTGGATTTAGTTAAAAATCCGGCTGCAGCATTTGAAGTACTGGTAAATGAGGGGCCTAAAAACATTACAATAACCCAGTCTGGAGTCAGGAGGATAGGACAGAAAAGACCAAATTTTAGCTGTGTTATGCTCTGTTGATGTCTTCGGTGTGCTGATCAAAACAGAGTGCAGGATCAAATGTTACAAACAAAGTTGTTAACTGTCCAACTTTTAGCAATCACACAGGGTCAGTGTCACTTGTTCACTGGTGTCTTTGTCTGTTTAGGCCAATGACCAGCATCTCATTTGTATCTGAATATAAGAACTAGAAGTTTTTGGACACCCAGCTTTTCATAGCACACAAGCCCTCTAATTTGACCACTCGAGGAAGGTCATCAGTTTATATGGGAAAATACAGCTGAGTATTGTGGTGGAAATTCTTGTGAGCTCACCAGGAGATTTCAGATGTTCAGCAGGAGATTTCAGATGTCTGGAGCAGAACTATTTATTGAAAACCTGATGTGCCAAGGACAAAATTATAAGCAGCACAATGTCAGGCAAGTGAATCAGAATAATGCCACACCAGTTCCTCCAGATGTCCTCCCTAACAGAGCGTAAATAGATGAAGCATCACAGATTTCTCAAATAAAGCTATTCTAGACTCTTCACCTATATGTGTGAGGACTATTGTTTACTTGAACTTAAACATAAACTCAGGTCTTACCCAATATTTTTTACACGTCTTCTTCTCTATCTGAAACTGGAGCTATCTGGATCCTGGATGCTTCTTCCTTCATCCTTATCTACAAGACCTGGGTTGTTCTGTTTACTGGAATGGGCCATTATCACTCATAATGGAAGTTAAACATTGAGCTATTTCCCAACAATATGAGCTCTCTATGATCTACACTTGAGAGCTTGTGTGAGCCTATAAAATAAAAATAAAAAAATTCTCCTCAGTCCCCCCCCCCCTCCCTTTTGACTGTAAGTTCAACATGTATTAACTAATCATCTAATTGAACAATTTGGAGTAAAGGTGGGGCGTCTGAATTTACATAACAGGACTTTACAATAAATCACAAAAAAAAAAAAAAAAAAATCTTAATAAAACTGAAAATGTCAGCCATGGAATTTGGATCCCCTTCAGCTCATAGAACACACCAGTTGTAAATCACAATATCTGAAATACAGGCTAATTACATGTACTCTGTCATAATAAAAGAGACAGACAAAATGATCTTTCAAAATAGTAAGCCTAAATCAGAAATAATTTATTTTAAAATGGATGGAACAGTTTGCTTGTATGTGAAAATATAGTGACAGAGAAAAGCAACAGATGTTGTTTATTTGTCTTCTCTCAGCTCTGAAAACACCGGCTGCCTTTCATGAGCAGATTCGCAGCCTGGAGAGAGCCAAGGTAAGACATCAACTAATGTCATCGACACTGCAGGTGATCAAGAATTTATGTATTTACATCTAAGTTACGTTCTCATATTAATAGGAAAAAAATGTATTTTGTTAACAGACTGGGAACTTCTTAAAGCACAAACTCTGCAGCAGGCCTGAGCGATCTGAGCTGGTCCGTATGCACATCCTACAAGGTGATCATCCTACTGTGTGTTCTTACTGGTCATTAGATAAGAAAGATGATTAAGGTGGTTATTCATCTGTCTGAATGTGCTGCCTGTTTTGTTTTACAAAGTTATAACCGGATAAATGTCTTGGTGGTATCCGACATGAGCTGCTGTGACTCACATTGACAAAGCACTAAAGAAGCCAACTGATGCTGACCAGATCACAGCTAATGATCCTCTGTGTTTATCAGAGACGCAGGCTGAACCCTCCCTTCAGGCCACACAGATGAAGCTGAAGAGGGCCAGATTGGCTGATGATCTCAATGAGAAGATCGCCCAGCGACCTGGACCCATGGAGCTGGTGGAGAAGAACATCCTGCCTATGGAGTCTACTGGCAAAGAGGTCACCAATGGTACATACTCATTAATACTATAAGTATCCTCCCTGTTAAAAGGCCTGCGCCATTAAAGGTTTTTGTCTGAAAACACTTTGGTGTTCACCAGCCACAGTGACACCTAGAAGTTTAATTACTTAATTACATTACTATATATATATATATATATATATATATATATATA
>CM076664.1:5655398-5756243 GCA_038496675.1 Rachycentron canadum | reverse complement strand
TATATATATATATATATATATATATATATATATATATAATGTTATTAGTGTTTGAGAAGTCAAAAGCCTGCAGGGAGAAATATGTGGGCGTTTGAAATTGTTGCAGAGTGATGGCCAACTGCAATAGTTCACTTAAAAACTATTGGAACTTTATTGGAATCAAACTTTATTTGGACAGCATTTTTCATACAAGTTACTGCAGTTCAGAGTGCTTTACAGTATGCATGTTGACAGTTTTAGTACCATAGCTTTAGGGAAGACAGGTCAGTCTGTCGGGCTTTTGACATGAAATGTTAGCAATGCCACTGTAACAATGTTAAGGTGGTGGCAGTTGTGACTCAGGAGGTAGAGCAGGTCGTCCATGAATCAGATGGTCAGATACTGAACCCCAAATTGCCTCTGATGGTTGTTCTATCAGTATAGTGGGTGTGGGTATATAGTACTGTGCTGTACGAATGTGTGTGTGTGTGGATGTGGCTTTAAATGTAAAGCGTTAGGTGGTCGATAATACCAGAAGAACACTATATATAAGTGCAGTCAATTTACCATTTATGTTAGAAAGCTGACTTTAGCTTGGAGCACCACTGTGCCCAAATACACCCTTGCACACATGCTAGAAATGTTGTTGTTACATCTGTACTGTATTGTGAATGCTTCCTTACAATGAGGTAACTGATAACTCAAGTTTTCCTTTTGCAGTCATAAAAGGTATACAGTAGACACAGCAGGCAGAAATTGTCAGCAATGCAAAAAATCAAGTTTGACAAATGTCTCTTTTGATTTATCTTTTTTGAGTTATACTTGTTTATGTTTGATGTTGGCCTCATAGGTGATAAGACAAACCACTCTAAGACACCAGATGTTTACAGCTTTGATGAGGACAGCAGTGATGCCTTATCACCAGAACAGCCTTCCAGCCTGGAAACTCCCAGCTCCACCTCGGCCTCTCTAAGGGAGTCTGGAGGGACTGAGGCCATTTCATCCTCCGCTCATTCATACTCTCCCAAACAGGTAAACCAGTTCTGTGAAACCATCCATGTCAGCAGAGAAAAATTGCCTTTAACACAAGTTCACTGATCTAGAGTCTTAAAATTAGAAGAAACTTTATAAGAAACTTTTCATGTTAAGGAGTGTTAAACACTGGAATTGAATCTAGTGAAGTTATCTGACACAAATCTTCACTTATGGGAAAAACAATAATTTGATCTAAGTTAACTTTATTTACCACATGCACACGCATCATGTTCTATCCGTGTATAATGTATTTTTCACAATTTGTTAGATCATATTGTGCTCGTTTTTTTTTTATTTTCTCAGTGTTTATCAACCTGTTTTTGGTTATACTGTTTCATTTGAGCTGCTTTTCTTGTCTGGCGTGAGATGATGATTAACAGGCGTAGCGGCTTCACTGTTCTTACTCAGCGCCTTGTGGTGTTTTGTTTTTTTTCTTTGTCTCTTCTTTTCTTAGCACTCCCCACCACCTATCTCACAGTCCACACCAGACTTGGCCAACCTCATCTCTACCACCGAGCAACAAAGCATCCCACAAGCACTTACACCTCAGCCAGTCCCCACTGTTGCTCCCAGTATCACACCAGGGCCACTTCTTGTGAAGGTGAGCTCAGATTCTTTGAGCTACAAGTCATTTCAAAATCTTCTTAAACTTAAGTGGCAGTGATTTTAAAAGATTTTAAAGTAGTTCATCTAATTTATCGTAAGTTGACACGAAACTGACCGCTGGTCCTTAGCTCTTTGTCTCTCTGACTTTATTACTGGTTTTTTTTTTTTTTTTTTCAGTTTGTTTGCCTTGGGAATGTGATGATAGATACAATGTCAGTAGACACAGAGTCTGTGTTTCATCATTCTGAAAGTCACTTCAGTTTAGGGGTGAACTGAGAGTCAGTGTTCAGCCAAGTCAAATGCAGTTCAAAGAACAACAGGGTTTAAAGTCATTTAACAAATCCTTGGTTTTAAATCTGTGCCAGCCACAGTTTGTCTTCAATTAGGGTCAAATGACAGGCCCCTTATTCAGGCTGTGTAACATCTAAGCCAAAAATCAAAGGATGGGGGTGAAGCAATGACTTGTGCATTTATCATAATCCAGTTATTCTCTAAGCATAAGATGAACCCTCCCTCCTTTGGAATATGATAGGGGGAATGAATTTGACAAATTGGAGGGTGTGTGCTTGCTTAACCCAACTTGAGTTTCTGGTTTCACAGTTAGGACCTGCTGCTCTTATGCCAAGCCATTTTCATGTGTATCCTGTAATTGCAGGTGGTAAAACAATAAGGGTCACATTTCCACTACCCGTTTCCTCATCCTGCAGTTCTCATCGAGTGTCAGAACAATGTTCCACCTCAGCGCTTCGAGCTTTAAAAATCCAGTATCAGTTCCAAGCCTTGCAGTGTTGGTACTGGCAATCCAAACTGTATTCCCTGATAAACTGGACTGAGATCAGTCACAGGGATCAAATTTCCTCCAGATGGTCCTCTCAGGTTTTACATGCCCCCTTTCTTTGTTGTGCTCTGCAGCAAAGCCTGCCCAAGATACCTGGCGATAAAAGCCGCAGCAAAAAGAGCAAAGAGCCCAAACCGTGGGTGAAAAAGCTGAAGTATCATCAGTACATTCCTCCAGACCAGAAGCAGGAGCTCAATGAAGTGCCAATGGACTCTGCTTATGCCCGCCTCCTGCAGCAGCAGCAGCAGTTCCTGCAGCTCCAGATCTTAAGCCAGCAACAGCAGCAGTACAACTACCAGGCCATCCTGCCTGCCACAGTCAAGTATGTCTTCATTCAACAATACAAACACTCCTTTTTATTTCAATTTGAATTTTCTACAAACTCGATCAAATGCCCACATCTGGTTTTAGAGAATGTGAAGCTCACTCCCACAACTGTTTGACCACAGCTGCTGTTTGTCTCAAATACTTTACATTTCCTGCCCATGGTTTCCTACACAGAAGCTGTTAATTGTGAAAAATGGATCATAGTTTAGACTCTGTACTCCCTTTTCCTCCATGTTATTACAACAGACCGGCTACTGAGGTACAAACCAGCTGTGCCAGTGGTATGAGTGGAAACGCTGCTTCTGCCGCTGTGCATTCCCGCCACACACAGACGAATCGCAGGCTGGATCATTTACCAGCTAATCTGGATGAGATGAAGGTGACACATTGCTGCCTGCATGCCGTCTGACTTGATGCAGCTCATGCATGCTTCAGAGCAAAGTGGTAGGATATTTTGTGATAATATGTTATGTTTACAGGTGGCTGAGCTGAAAATGGAACTAAAACGCAGATCTCTGCCTGTTTCTGGGACTAAGACAGATCTGATAGAGAGGCTGAAGTTGTATCAGGAGACCTCTAACAAACACACTCCTGTAGCTGTGGAAACTACAGCCATCACAGCAGCCTCACAGTCTGAAAACATAAGGTTAACCCCACCTGTATCCCCTATAGCCTCCAAAGTGTCCAGTCTGGGCATAGAGGACAATAGTATGACAGACAATCCGGCAAATCTTTCAGATGCTCTGTCTCCAACTTACACTGCTCCCTGCACAAGCTCCCCCCAGAGAGCTCCTCAGGAGGAGTTTCCCACAGAGACAAAGTCCTATGAGAAGGACTCTGTCAAGGACAAACGTCTGCATGAGAAGGACTCTGAAAAGGACAAACGCCTGCATGAGAAGGAGCGTCAGATTGAGGAGTTGATGAGGAAGCTAGAGCAGGAGCAGAGGCTGGTGGAGGAACTGAAAATGCAGCTGGAGGTGGAGAAGAGGAGCCAGCAAGGAGATTCTCCACCTCAGCTCAGCCCTCTCACTCCCATGCAGGTCAAAGAGGAAAGCAGATCCCCCTTAAACTGCACCGCGTCCTGTAGCTCTCCTGGTCTGCCAGTGTTGGTCAAACAGGAGGAGGTTGCAGATCAGAGCCACTTAGCTGCTCCAAATCAATTCATCATCAGCCATCAGACCATCAAGCAGCCTGAAACCCTGCAGTCTGTCCAGGCCGGAGCACAGATCCTCCTGCCTGCTTCCCTTCCTGCCTCAGCAGTCACTATCCAGCTCCCAGCCAACAGCATCAAATTACATCCTACTGTTAGCAGCGCAGCCGCAAGCCTCATCCAGACCTCTGGACAGGTGCCACAGAAAATAGAGGCCTCTGCGGCATTACAACAGCAATGCAGTGCTCACACTCAGCCCCTGACAAAGGTACGAAAACACACAGACTGCCTCGGTCTGCCTCCTCATTAGTCATCACTATCAGCTGTGATTTGGTGGTAGATATGGATTCCTTCACAACATACAGACCTAAATTGTATGTGATCATCCGTACGTGAAACGTGTGCGCACCTGAAATCATAAAGTCTGTTTACTGTGCAATAAATTGTCGTTAGGTTGCACATCATTGATGTGGTGCAGTGTTTTGGATGGCACTGCCTAATATACCACATACCATATGCTTTTTTCATTAACAACCAATTACGTACTGCCATGGGTAATACATCTTGTCTGTTGCCACGGTAATAACAGGCCTTAGATGGGTGGTGAAATCTTTGACTCGCATCAAAGGAAGGCCTGTGGAAACATGGCTTTCTGGAGCAGGTGCTGAGTGAGGGCTGACTGTAGCACCCTTGCTGCCCTCTGTCGTCCCCCTGCTCGAAACCCAACATGCAGCCAGAATTAGCAACACAAGCCGCAGCTCAATGCAAACACAGCACTCACGAGTTGCACTGCATAGCACTGCAAATAACATTGTCACAATGAGGTGAAATGTGGTGATGCCTCGGCAGAAAAAGGTCCTGCAACAATTCAATTGAAGTTATATTGCTTAAAAGCTTCTGATCCAACTCCCAGCTACCCCCCTGATCCTCTTCTGCTCAGTGGCCTAAACAGAGAGTGTGCATTGCAATACACTACTTTTCCAAAGGTACAACAGAAAGCATTTTGCCCACATTGATTGCATTAATGCATGCCTCCATGCTGACTTGTCTAAATTGCTCTGCAGACGTGGAGGATGGATACCACAGCACAAAGCTTACTCAGCACATTCCCAGCTAACCAGCCCATCCCTAAAGCATCCAGGAATAAGGTATAGAATGACCCTTTAGTCTTTTCTTCTCTCACGTATTTTCTTTCTTCTTTTTTTTTTTTGTACTTTGCAACCACTGTTTAGACTACAGTTTACTGTTTGCCGTCCTCTCCTCTGACTTCATGGACTCTCATGAACTGTGTTGATGGAAATAAGATAATTTGCATAATCAATGCAGGACTGACACCCTGGTTCATTTCTTCACTTCTTTATACAATGTGACCTGCATTTGAATGATGGCTTGTATCAGATGTGTCCTGTTTTTCATTTGGTGCAAGCAACTGTTGTTTCCTCCTGTTCAACAGTCACCCAGTCCCAGCCAACCATCGCTGCTCTTCCAGCAGCCAACATTCACAAACCACATGTCAAAGTGTAAAGACCCGCCCCGCTATGAGGATGCAGTGAAGCAGACACGCAGCATGCTGTCAGCTGCTCAGGTGAAAAATTAAATAACAATGAAATATTCTGTTCAGTAGATTATATATTTAAGTTGTTAATATAGCCACTGACATATTTGCTGGTTATTATTTCTGTGCAGGGTCCCACTGCAGCTAGCCAGCAGATGGATGACCTGTTTGACGTGTTGATTGAGAGTGGTGGTGAGAAATACTGGCCTTTTAAAAATAAATATAAATAAATATGTCAATATCATATATTGATAAATTTGGTCAATATAATAATTTTTTTTTTATTTTCACACTTTTTGTTCTGTATCTGTTTTTTTCAGAGATCTCTCCCTTCATCAGACAGGATCCTCCCAGCCTGGACAAGCCTCTCCCTGTGACCGCCAGTGTAACCACCCTTCCTATCAACATGGTTTTATCCCGACCTCCTCCCATGGTTCAAGTGGCCCAGCTCCCTGCCTTACCCCTTAAACCCTCAACCAGCTTGGCTGCGCTGACCTCTGACGCCCAGCTGGGCACCCTCCTGGACTGCACACTAGGTGCTGACACTGAGCCGCAAACACTAAAGCTGATGGAGGAGTTACACTCACCCATGGATGTGGACTTCAATGAAAACACACCGCCTTCTGCTTTGACCTTGCACAACACCAACATGGACAATATGGACTGGCTGGACCTTACCCTGTCTGTGCCAACAGAGGGGGTCAACCCTTTGGACATGTCAACACCAGTGGGTGTCTTCTCTTCTGACTTCCTGGACTCTCATGAACTGTGTTGATGGACATGAGGTAATTTACAATATTAGTGCATAACTGGTGTGTTCATCAATATACAGCATATTAATCAATATATTACATGTATGTAATCCATATACTGCATATTATCTGTAATTAAACAGTGCATTTACTCATGTAATTATGCATAGCAGGGCAGGAAAAAGGAAGTCATTTGGACTAGTAGATGCCAGAAAGAGTTTGGATTGGGAATTGCCATTTTCTTGGGAAAAAAATAGAGGGTTGTATCCCATCCCATGAGGAGGAGTGCAGTATAGGAGAGGGGGTCATGGAGGTTTAAAAGTGCAGTGCCGGGAAAATATCTCATCTCTGCATTCTGGGTCCAGACCGTTAATATGTCAGATCTGATTTGTGCTCTCTGTTGCCCAAAAAATAAATGATTGTGTGATAAAGATAAAGTCAAGTTCATCTGAGTTCGACTCCGATGAATCTATCAGAGGATGTTATTGAAGACAGACAAAATCCAGAACAACTGCATTTGAATTGGTAGTTCTGTTGAGGTGAATTTTTACACCTATCAGACCATTTTAGACAAATAGTGTTTTTAATAACTTAAGGAAGGAATCTTTTGTTTCCATGAGAAAATAAGAGCTGCTGGAGGTTTGGGCAGCTCTTTTTGGCACAATGAATCAGTTAAGTAGTAATCCACTCGTGCAGTGTCATTTTAGACATTGCTGCATTGCTTCCCCTGAGGTCTTGAAACCCTCTGATTATCTGGGGAGACTGATATCACATAGGACTGCGACTGGATCAGTTTTAGCTGATAGTGGAGGTGGCTTTTCAGCTTTGGACCATCAGTCATGCTACTGGTTTGTTTTCAATCTCTTTTCACGTTTGTCCTCTTTGCCCTCTGATCTTTATGAATGTACATTGTTGTTGCTGAAGCTGCTATCAGAACAGACTGTAAAGCACACAAGCACTAAATGTCAAGCATTTCTGGCAGAGCTTCTTGCAGATCCGCCAAATCTTGTTTTCCTCTCATGGAGGACAGGAAAACTACAAAAAGGAGTGTCCATCTCTGCAATGTGTATAATACTGAAAGACCAGTTGTCCTATAAGCTTAAAAAGGGAGAATCCTCACTTATAGTTACCATGTTGCTCCATGAAGACTGTGTCCACATAACTAATAATAAATTGTCGCTGTAACATCATTCACTGCTGATTGATGTCTGGTAGACCAACTCTCACAGGGTTTAAATTACTGAATTAAAGTCAACTCGATTTTTGGTTAAGTATTTTATTCCAGAAGGTGGAAATGAAAACACAGTGGGCCATGGTCTCTGTGCATAGCATTACAGATCAACAGCAGACACAAGCTACAGAGAAACAGCAGTATTCATGAGTATGATCCAGTGAGCATTTGTGTTTTACCCTCTTTTTACATAATGAAATACCCGCAACAGTTATTTGTGCGGTAGTGACACCTGCTGGCCACGTCTGCTTCTCTTTTTCTTTCCTTTTTTTTTTAACAAATTGCAAAAGATGACTTTAGGTATGAAGGAAATAAAACTCAGTTAAACCATTTTGCACAACAATGTGCACCACAGCAGCACAGTGTGTGTTTGAGGCTAATGGAAAGTGTACTGATTGTGTTTGTGTGGATTATTAGTGAGTCTGAAGTGTCACTGACAAATACATCTGAATGTTGAAGGAAACGTGCAGTTTATCATGTGATTGACTTCATGCCTCATTTGTCTATTCAAATGCCACCATTTCTGGATTACATGCTGGAATGAGAAATATTTTGTCTTTGCAATACTGGTGTAACGCAACAGCAAGAAATATTGTAATGCATAGTTTATATGCCACATGTTTTACACAATGTATATTTATGTTATCTTTTATACAAAAGTAGCAGTTGTTTTGTAAATACAGAGATTATTTGGGATTTCACACTCGGCCTATGAGCATCTGCAGTACGCCATTTTACCCTCTAGTGCTTGTCATTAAAAACTGCAAAACTAAAAATGCTTTAATTTTGTAGTTTCTTTGAACAAATAGACTTAATTCACTGTTTTTATAAGCCTTAAAAGAGAAGTGATCAGACTTTTAGTAATACAGTGTATTTAAAATCATTTTCTATAACAGTGTGTGGAAGTCAGCATCACAACCTCTGACTTCAGTCTATTGAAAAAAAGGAGCCATGCTGCTGAAATACTACTTCACCCTTAGGTTGAATGGTCCAGTGTCCTCTCAATTGACCACCTGTGTGCTTTCCTCTCAGAGCTTTTTAATCGTGCTGATTGGCGTTCGACACTTTGGACATCTGTGTGTGGTAGATTTGAAGGTATCGAGGCAGAAGGGGATGAGGCAGCAACCAGCCACGCACCTGTAAGTCGAGGAACAGGAAGAAAAATCAAATGGAAGTGTAAACCCGAGGCTGCGCAATAGGAACATGCAAATCTTTTGCCCTGGGGGATGGGGGTGGGGATGGGAGGGGGCTCATACCCTATCAAAGCTGTCATGACACACACCAGCCAGGTCACACTGCTGACAGAGGTGAAGGTCTCTGTCATGATGTACTGTCGACATGCTGGACACTGTGTCCTGCATGGACAAGGCGGAAGCTTTTCCACATCTAGGATCACTCTAGGGGCTGTGAAGAGAAGAAATATAAGGCTTCGGTTACATCCTAAAAAAATATACAGAAACAAAAACAAATGTTTAGTCTGTGTCATCAAAAACTTTAGCAATGAATTAGAAGAGTAAACGTTCATGGGGTTCAGTATTGTATGAGCTTTGAAACACATTTATTTTTTATTTATTTAAATCAGAAGTATGTAATGGGTCTCACTGCACCTTGTTTTTGTTCTTTTTTTTTTTCTTTTTTGTTATGTAGAGTAAATGTCAATCAATTGAATCCTGACATTTTTAGCCTTAACAGTGCTCAGATAAGGCACTATTTCTTTTTTTCTTTTTTTTTTTTGCACTGACATGGACCTAAAAATCCATGTGAGTGTTGAAATGTGCATCTGTGTATCCCTGACTCACCAGGGGTCATAGGTGGATTGTCAACATAGAAAATCTTTATGCTTGGGGCAGGCTCACCAGACACACACTTCGGACTGGAATTGAACGTAACCTCTGACAGAGAAGAGAAAAAGTGGTTACAAGTACAAAGTATGATGGAGTGATGAGTTGCTGTGGGAAGACTGGACTCACCTTTCATGCAGTTCTTCTTATCGTTTCCACTGAGGATGGTGTCACGGCATTTCTGGAGTTCAGCCTTTCTTTCAGTCAGTTGTTCCAGTTTTTCATCAATGCTGTGGAGCTCATACTGATTTGAGGCTGCCTCCTCTGGGAGGAAAAAAAACATACATATAAGACCGCAGAGACACTAGGGAATAAGTATTTTTGATGTTTGTTTTTTTTTGTTATTTATCAAGTGTCATATCAGTCTCCTTTTTAAACTTAAATTTCTTTCTTGCTCCTATATGTCACCTGTTTGTACAAATTCAGCACGCTTCCTTAATTCTTGAAATATGCTCAGGATTTTCTTCCTCTCCAGCAGTTGCTGCCTTTTGAGCGAAAGGTGGTTCAGTTCTGCAGATATCTTCTTCAGATCTTTGTCTGAGGAGGTCATGGTGATGGCTGAAAAGTATTTATGCTTGTTGCACAATGTTCTGTCCTGTGGTTTAGAGCAGATGTTTGTTTTTAAGATATATTCACATATATGTATGTGACCACACGTTTCCATGTGGCGACTCAAAATAAAGACCAGCTTTGAGTATTGGCTTTACAGTAGATCGATTTTAACGTTATGTTTATAGTCAAACATCAGATGGTCTCTTTTGTTCAAATGTTCGGCATCATATCAGGTCACATTTTATTTCAATTCTTCTCATGTCTCTACTAATATTTTAATTCTTAACTGGAAGATGTATTTACAAGCACCATTTGCATATTTCATTTGCACTATGAGCATATACTGTCAGGATTCAAAAAAGACCAAATAATTTAGGGGCTTATTGTCATGGTTCTCCTCTGTTCTGGCTGTAAATCATCCATTTATGGCTGAATTATACAACAGAAGCGAGAAGGTGATCAATAGTGTTATTGTTCATCTCCAGAATGTCAGCAATAACCACAATATTTACATTAGACAAACAAGTGAAAGGCAAAGCAGAAAAAAAAGAGGCAACACTCACTGTTCACGGTACCAAGCGCAACTATACAATAAGTTATATCTTTAAAAAAGTCAAACCTTTCCTTGAAACAAATGAATGGGGGGCTTCATGGTGGCTCACCTGCTAGAGCGTGTACCATTAAGGCTTAGTCCTACTTCAGTGGCCCAGGTTCAAAATCAACCCGTGGCCCTTTGCTTCAAGTCATCATCATCATAATAAAGGCAAAAAAAATGCCCCAAAAATAATCATAAATAAATATAAAGTGTGGTTTGATGTTGAGTCAGAAAAAAGTAAAACAATAATTTAAATTTATAGATAAATACTGGAGGTAATTTTCAATGCAATGCTCAAAATAAAAACAGCATAAAAGCAGAGCAAATCTCCAGCAGCAAGCAAGTCCAACGCTTCTAACTAGAACTGTACTGCACTCACTAGTGCATTAAAAAGTACTGTAACATCTCAACTACTAATTTAAAGTCTGCAATAAAGAGAATTGTACATTTAAAAGAGTGCATTACCTACTGTTACCTTATCTCCTCAGCTGCTTCCAGTGTATCATGTGCAGGTAACATTCAAACTAAGTAGACAAGGGCATGTAGTGTTCACTTCTACCAGGAAAATATTCAAATCATCAGGTTACATTTACAACTGGTCTGGAATTTACAAAATGTTGCTTTCGAGATGCAAGCTAAAAAACAAAAACAAATACAAAAGTACACACATGAAATATTTAATAAAATAGTGTAATATATTTAATATTTGCAGACAATTGCACAAAAATGTTATTAAAAAAGTGGGTGGGCTATTTACACATAGCTTCTTTAAGAAATGGTAGCATAGCAAGTTTATGTTTACAGAGATATTCATAACACAACCGTCCAAACATAAAACTCTATTATTATGAACACAAAATCGTTTCATCTGTGACATTCACTTTTTTCTGAGTCTCTTCATGAACGTCACTTCATCTCTGTTCCTGATACCGTAGCTGAAAAAAAAAAGTCAGTGTTGTTGATAATGGAATAAATGTTAGAATATTTTTTAAAAAATATTATTAATTATTATTATTAATAATAATAACACTTACTCTTTAAGCCTCATCTTGTCATCGTCAAGCTTTTCCCCCTGAAATACCAAATGATAAGTTCTCCAAACGTATCTCCTGTTGGACGAAGAACAACCAAACAAACGATATTATGTAGATTCAAATCTCTTTCAACTTCTTATATTTGAGTGTGTGTTGGTGTGTGTGAGTGTGTGTGTGTGTGAGGTTTTACCAGCTGACGTGTTTCACTCCACCTTCGCGTTGTTGTTTCAGCTCCACAAATCTGTGGATCGCCTTCTTTAGCTCAAGGACAGTAGCGTTTTGCACCACCACTATGGCTTAGAGAGAGAGAAAAAAAATCATCATTTTAAATTATCCTATTAATATTATTATTATTATTATAACAATAATACATTGTGTAGTGATTTTATTTTAACAAAAAGACAGATATAGAATCATAATCAACAAACTTCATAGAAACACTCACGCATTACTTCACCATCTGCCTTTAAAACCCTGACGGTCATGGCCTGACCATACTCCAAAGCAATCTGAGAATTGACCTCCTCCAGAGTCACCTAAAACAAATCAGAAAGAAACTTTACAGGACTTCAATCTATCAGTGCTGACTCTGAGATCTTTCAAACATACCTTTATAGAATGTGACACACAGTCATATGGTTGGAAATAAAAAGGCAGTGAATGGTGTCACAAATTTCAACTTGTGCTGAAAAAATTAATCAATTAATTAAACGGTCAAGTTTTCTGAGTCTGAGACACTTATCAGACAACTTTTGGCTTTTTTAGATGTTTGTCAGATCAGAAGGTGTCACCTCGCGCTCATGAGGTCAAGACTGTATTCTCAAAATGTCCACATTGTGATAAGCGAGCGTGGAAATTTTATATATATATATATATATATATATATATATATATGCATGCATTTGCTGGAGGTCATTAATCAATAAAGTAGTGTCGATCATGGGGCCTTATACTGACTACAACTGAACACACCTCTGACCACATTAACAACGGACAGCTGCCTCACACAACCATAACAAAACATGAGTAACATTAAACCTGAAAACAGCATTAATAAAACAACACACAGAACATGGACGCTAACGCTCCCATAAGTCTTTGCTCTTGAAACCATCAATAGTCAAAGTGGCAACACCCTCCAGTCACTACAATATGTTTAAATAATGAGGGTAAAAAAAAAATAGATTAAAAAAATAAAAATAAAATAGAAGATCTCTGCAGAAACACTGAACTGATTAAGGCCCTTTTTTTCAACCTTCAGAGGAACTGTCAGTGTTTTAGATTTACATGTTCGTTCATAGTGTCATCAGAGGTCAACAGAGACTCAGAGGCCACTCGGGTGTTAGCGACATCTCGGTGTTCGGTGGATTGAGCACCTGAATTGGGAGGTCACACAGTAAAGGGTCCTGCACAAGTCGAGCAAGTCCTTCCTCGAAAATATCCAGGATCTCCGAGTGAGGAAGAGACTCCTCATCTTCCTCCTCCTCCTCCTCCGCCTCCGCCTCAGGAGCCAGGTTCTCCCCCTGCACCTCCTCCCCGGACTGCACCTCTTCCCCCGCGGGCTGCTCTCCTCCTCCACCGGTGTCCCGACTCTGCCCCTCCATCACTACAACCGCGAACCGCTACTGCAAGTAAACAAAGGAGGTGTACCGTGCAAATTATATACCGGAAGGAGCGTTGCTCGATATATATGGTTCCTCTTGGCGGAGGTCATTTCAGACAGCACCTCATTTTGTTATTAAAGAATGAAATATTGCTGTGGATAATTATAATTTTAACTCCCGTGTAATTATTTGAATGAGTTCGCAGTTTCAATATAAAAACTAAAGTCTGTCTTTATATTTTGTTTCCCGCCGAGCCGTAAAAAAAGGGAGCCTTCTCTTCCGCCACATGCGCCAGACTATGTCCAGCGAAACTACTGAAGCTGGCTGTTTGTGTGAAACAGTGTAGTTATATTGGATCTTTTACTTTATTTCACAGTTGTAAATACCCATAACTAACATGCTTCTTTTCTGTCCGACCTGTGGGAACGTCTTAATCGTGGAGGAAGGACAGAAGTGCATGAGGTTCGCCTGTAACACTTGTCCCTATGTACACAACATCACAAGGAAGGTGAGTTACACCCTATAAAACCCCAGTGCACACACACACACACACACACACACACACACACACGCACACACACACACACACTGTGTCATGTCTCGAATCAGTCGTACTGTTTGCCCTGATTATTTGAGACACCGCTCCTAAGTTTCACAGGCGGATTTTGTGGCACTGAGGGCTTTTGTTTTCTTGACTGCAGGTAAACAACAGGAAGTACCCCAAGTTAAAAGAGGTGGATGATGTTCTTGGTGGAGCTGCAGCTTGGGAAAACGTGGACTCAACTGCTGGTGAGTGACACCAAGTCAGGTTTCAGACCCGAGTCCATGGCCTTGGTAAATTTGATTGTAAAATCAACCCAAACCCCCCCATTGTCACTGGTTTATGTTAGTATCTAGTCCTTATTGCACTAAAATCCTTACTTTGAATTGTACTGAATGTTTTGACACATCATTCTTTTGCCTGGAATCTATTCGCACGTTTTTAATAACATTCAAGTAACAGTAAAGTCGACTTGAAGAAGTACAAATTCGCACACATGAAATCACAGAGGTCAGTCAGTCAAGAAAGTGGAAAGAGGCCTGTTTCTATAGCAGGACAAAGATCTGCAGCAGGCCTCAAGATCCAACATCATGTACATCAAGATACGTCCCTCAGTCCCCTGACTCGAAGATCATAGAAAAATCTGTGGGAAGACCTCAAACATTTCAGCTGGTGACAAAAGGCTCCACAAGCAGTGACACTGATGTAGAACTAACGTCATAAGATCAAATTGGACAAATGTGTAGACCTCTATCTACTCATATTCACTGTATGCGTGTTTGATAGATACATGAGTAATGTGAATGAGCCAGTGTGTGTCTGTGTGATCTTCATGCACTTTAATACACACGGTCGACTGTGAGCTGGCTGCTATATTATCCAGTGAAGCTGGCTCTTCATAATGGAGTGCAGACATTCTGTTGTGGAGTCTGTGTTACTACTGTCACCATGATGAGATTTAAATATTGTGATAGTTGCTTGTGTCCCTCAGCCCTTTTTGAAGTTAATAATAATTTGCCCACATAAACAAAACACACACTTCACACTAAGCTTGTGTGAATTATACCATCATCTTGAAGTTCATTGATCTGTTATGTTTTTTTTTTTTTATTGCAGATACATAACAGATACTAGTTTGAATGGTTTTGGATCAAAATCCTCTAAAATTAAATATATTACAATTTTTATGATAAATTCCTTGTTGCAGCAAGGTGTGATTTATTCTGTGTGCAGTATTAAATTGCATTTTGTTAAATCTTGTCTAGATCTTGTAACACATCAAATCACACCATTCATAGCATTTAGAGTTTTCCTAACGCTGTCAAATTTTTTTTTTTTTTCAGTCAAATGTTGCCATGAAGTGATGAGTCTGTTTTACGTGACAGATAAAATTTGTTCTATTTCTAAAGTAAAGGTCTCCATCTATTTACAATGCACACATACAAATTTCAGTGTGACTTGTTCATGGAAATGTTCTTGTTTTAGATTTGACTCAGACAGGTGGTTTGTGTTACCTTTACACAATTAACTGAATTTGCAGCCTTAGTGATCAAGGAGTGACACTTTCCATTTGTCTGTTTTCAGAAACTTGTCCCAAGTGTGAGCACCCACGGGCGTACTTCATGCAGATTCAGACCAGATCAGCAGATGAACCCATGACGACTTTTTACAAATGCTGCAATGCCCAGTGTGGACATCGGTGGAGGGATTGATACATGTGTACATTTTTTATGTATTAAATGCTTAAGTGACAGATTATTCATTGTTGAGCCTTTATTTATTCCCAACAGGCTCTGATTTTGATTATTTCTATTTTGTGCGTGTTCTGTACAGGTTATAGTTACATACAGGTGTTACATTCACTTCCCAGGCATGATGACATTTCCAGATGAACATTAAAATGAGTTTCAATAAAAAAAAATCATGTTCAGATTTTTATTGATAAAATAGTACCTGTATACAACAGTCAAACAAATTTTGACTTACATACTTATACATATCACAGACAATTAGAGAGCAATGCAGACCAGCATTATCCACAACAATGGCATACTGTATTAAAAGTTAATTGCAATCCTTTAACTCAAAATGGACCCTCTTGCACAGCTTAGCTAGCCTCAAGAGAAAAAAAATCAAATGCACGCAGTGTCAAAGAACTAACTAATTTATTTCGATGTGTGGCTCATGCAGACAAACTGCACTTGGTGAGCAAAGGTGAATGGCAGATCAGGCATGCTGTGGTGTTAGAATGGTCCTTTTGTTGTTAGTATTGATCTCAATGGAATCACAATGTCATTTTGCAAGATGACTGATACAATCATTTATTTGAAGCTTATTCCTAGCATAGATTACTTTTGTAATTACAATATTAGCCAAAAGACATCTGTATTTGTTATCTAACATGCATCTGAGCAATGCAGGTAATCTTTAAGGGCTGGTGCCATATTCAGAAGGTAACAGCCTAAAGAGTATTATGTCATGATGGTGCCACCGCTTTTATTTGTTAACCAACGTTTCTATTGTCATCTAGCTACCTGTTTACTGTGGCGACAAAAATCAGCCAACCGCATCAATGAGAATATAATGGCCAAAGAGGACACAAGATTACCAAGATGTCATGCATCGCGTCTCCATCAGTAACAGTAAAACCCTCTGTCTGCCGACTCTACTATAGTCTGCTGTGGTGGGATTCACCATAGTGACCTAATAACTAACCCAGTGAAAGCCAGAATTACACACTGCGTTTACACATTTGATGAATTTTAAAATTACACCATTTCCCTCAGACAAGTGATTCTTAGAGGCTGATAGGGGGGAATTTATGAATTTCAACCTAAAGTGCAAATGTTAGATATATTCTCAAAATTAAATAAAGCATGGACAGAGGGCCTTGATGTAGCTCAACGGAAAATCACTCAACATTTTGTTACTGCTCACTGAAGCCCAGAAGATTAATAAATGTAGCAAGTAACATCAATCTTGGGTATATCCAAACAAGCAAATACATCCACTTATCAAGATGAAAATGGCTGGTTATTTAGTTCACATTCAAAAAAGGATCATGATAAAAGGAAAAACTAAGCCCAGAAAGAAAAAAAATGTTCACAGTTCTTAACATTAATTTGTTAAAATAGTGGATAAAATATTTCAAATAAATTAAAAACAAAAAAAGAATGCTATCCCAGCATGTTTGACTTCAGGTTGCTTGTGAGCAAAATTCACAGATGAATTCAAATAAATAAAGTGACCATTTTTCACAGTTTTCTCTAACTGAGGCTATCTGTCTATCCATACATTTTTTTCCATTTACATGCGTAACATCTCAGGCCTTTTTTCCAGGTGTCCATAGAATCAGATGCACCTGTGAGCCTGCTGCCTCTAAATCAACCTCTAAATGTTTAATAGTAACATCTTCTGTAGTTCAGTGAAGGATTTGTACATTTCAAATGCAAGTTTATACATGAAAGAACTATGCTGAAAGATTTATACAGTAAATATTCTGTGAACTCATGATAAAACTGCACTTACAATTTAAGAGGGCTACACAACACTTTGCAAAAATGGGGGGGGGGGGGGGGCTGTCACTACTAGCAGGAGGAGCTGTGAATTTATGTGTGTGCGTGTATATGTCTCTGTATCCTACAGCTGTCGGTGGTTAGCATATACGCTTGTATGTGTAAATGTAGCCCTTACAGTAAGGACAGGTGTGTGTCACATCCTTGAGGTCATCAATGAGACAGGGAATCAAGCAGCAGCCTAGATCACACCTGAAAATGAGGAACAGAGTCAAAATATTATATTTAATATTATTAATAATTCAAACCTCTGCATGTGGTTTTATAAGACGTGTTTACAAAAAAATGTTGTACATAACATCTGGAGTCAAAAACATTGTCAGCATAACTCCTGTGGCAGCAGCAGCTTAGTGACATTGTTATAGAAAGTGGATTCTCTACATAAATAGAGAGAGCTGACGACTCCATGTCTACTCTGATGTGAATAAATTGAGGACGTACAAGTATAGATATCCTACTGGAATGGAGGTCACAGACAGCTCTGTATGCAAAGTATCCCAGTGAATAATACAAAACATGAAAAGACTTGTTGACTGAATAATGAATGTGTTGCTGACACTCTTGTAAATCCATGTCTGCATATTAAGATAATATTTTCTTTTAATTTGCATGTAACTGTACCTTTTAATTTGCATGTCTCTCACCATAAATGCACTTGCTTTGCCTATAAGCAGGTTGCTGAGAACAGACCGTGTAAACTCTCAGACAGTGAAAGGGAATCAACATGAGTTTGAACCACAATGCTACTTTGAGATAAGTGCTTGCTTTTATCATTCATTTTGATTTAAATATTTAAAAGACAATGGCTCAACATTATAGCTTGTACCGTGAAGTCACCACCCAGGCAAAGGACAAATGAGTGATCAAACAACAAGACAAATACATTTACATAGACATCTCAGTAAATGTCTTATAAATGCATGGAAAATCAAAATTCTCCCACCAAGTTAAAGGAGCTCTGAACTTAAAAGTTGCTTTCACTTTCAGGTGAATGTGTGTAATATACATTTATAAAGCAGAGGGTTTGACACCAGCAAAAATCCTCACACACACGTTTCAAGTTTTACCTTATTCAATCAACTATCAATCCTCTTTTCTCCTTGTCTTCTGAAACGTGATCTACTTACCCTACAAAGAAGCAGAAGAGGCAGAAGAGTGTGTTCATGAGGCCCACATCGTGGGAGATGCGGGTGACGATTGCCTGCTGACAATGCGGACACACTGTCTGAACTGGTGATGTCTGGAACATTTCTCCCTGCAGTACGGTCACAGTGGTGGCTGCCCCTGGAGGAGCCAGGACTGTCGCTGTGTGTCCTCCCATGTGGACAAAGTGACTTGGACCAGGGCCCATGTGTCCTGGCATTGGATGAGGAAAGTGACCTGGGGGTGGTGGGTAGGGGCCTCCTGAATAAAAAAATAGAATAAACAAGAGACTTAAAATAAGATATTTTTCTCTTATTTAAAAACTTTAATATCCTGTGTGTTTATCTGGTTTGAAGTAAACTGTATGACTGTATGATACTGTATAAAGATTTTTCTTTTGGGGGGTGGGAGACTTTTTGGACCTTTAAACATCTGACAGCTTGTTTTGATGGTATTTCATATATGGTGACTGTCTGTGGCACCTTGAGGTGGCATTGGCATTGGCATTGGCATGGGCCCTTCTCCAGGGACATGTGGGGGAAGGAAGCCTGGGTGTGGGGCCTCGTAGGGTGGAGGACCATAGTCTGGAGGCAAGGGCTGTCCCTGTGGAGGAGCAGTTCTTACAGGAACTGTTTCTGCAACAAAAAAAAAACAAACAAAAAACACAGAATTGAGTCCAGATTCAACAAACGGAAGGAATTTACATTACAATATTCCATCTTACATCAAAGTAGATAATGTGCAATTGCACCTATAATACATTGGCATGTAAGGGCCACTTTCTATACAAGGATGTAAAGTTATTTGTATTACTTGGTAATGTGGTTTAGATTCATTCAATCTGCTTTTTGATACCTGCAAATGTTGCACTAGTGTCATTGGAGTAATAAGTTCAATATACTTTTCTTCTTCGTGAGGGTTTTGTGATTAGTTAAGTGCACTTTTTAACAAACACCGGGACTATTTAAGTCTCCATAGTGACCATTTACTGAAGCTACAATGATTAAATTTAGAGTTTAGAGACAAATTTGGGATAATCAATTTCTGATTCGATGAAGCAAAATTGGCTAATTAAAAAAGGTTTGTTGTCAGAAATATTGTTTGAAACATGAGTTTTGCAGAATAAGGAGATGAAAATTGAAACCTAAGACAAATCATTAACTGTACTATCTATTGATTTCACATTAAAAGAAGGATTTAAGACAAACCAAAAACTGTATCAGTGAGTACTTTTCATCACAATTCTGCATGTTTTGTTTTATTACCAGGTTGTCCATTCTTCTCCTCAATAAGCGGGGCACTGGGGCCTCCGGGGTACGGAGGAGGAGGATCACTGGACATACTGGCCGGATGTCTGGACAGGGAGAGGGGATGGACACTGAGCTCCCCTCACAACTCTCCTATGGACTTTTCAGTCTGTGAGATTAATAAAAAAAATAAAAAATACACAGTTTAAGTCCCATAGCTCATTACTCTCTGACACAAGCTTCTCCCAAGTCATAAATTGTTCCAACAATAGGCAGAAAGGCTAATGAGGTACAATGTGTAATTGCTGATATCAGTCTAAACATGGAGAAAGTCTTAGAACAAGCAAAATACAGAGGTGTTTTCAGCAGTTTTGTGATTAAAATACTGATTGATGATATTAGAGATCTTTTACCACAGTAGTTTGTTGGTGCTTACAGTCTGTAATAAGAACAGTACCTCACAACAAAACAAATCCAAACTGAAATTATTACAAAAGTCATAAATAGATTTCATTGATGAAAAAAAATATTTATTTTGTTTGGACACTATCATTTTCATCTGGCCATGAGATAGAGACATTGGCTGTACAGTCAATTTACAAAGATGACACTCCAGAGTAATGAAAGAGTGCCCTGGTAATCACAGCACAGTATAGAAGGTAGTAACAGAATCATTTTTAGGATTAAAACTCTGGAGGTCTGTCTGAAAAGATAACAGTAACACAACAACAACAACACAAGAGAGAGCTCCTATGTTTTCCTTTCTCAAGGCTTACGTTTCAGCATGAAGTGTGGATTCTTCTGTGGCTAAATAATGCATGTTTGGGCTGAATGCAGTGTTCAACAAATGTCTTAGTGAACAGGGGAGATGGGTAGGATTTTTCTTTCATATTTGCACATTATTTTCTTATGATGACATGACTGTAAAGAGCTGCAGGTAAATTTGAACACAACTAGCAGTGCTGTATAACAGCTTGTCCTGTGTCTAAAATATCATCTGTGAAAGAAAAGTTGTTTCACAGAAAACAAATTGAGACTCTTCAAGTTTTGGTCTGTTGAACAAGGTACAAGGGAAGGCAAAAGCATTTTACAAAATGTGAGAGAAGTATGACAGTGTAGGATGATACATTTCTGAATTAATCTACGCATACTGACTATACGATCATATCATAAACAAAGGTTCAATAACAGAACCCCTATGCCCAACCTATAGTCCTAAAATAAATACAAATTTTTGAGACACACTGTGGTGAATTTCATTGAGTTATTCATTGTGTCACAGATGTGTTGCTGTTGTTTGTCTGTGGTTATTTCTGAGTCTCTGCATCTTGAGATGCAGATTATGGTCCACCAACTCAACAAAAGATATATAATGCTCAACTGTGTGTACATCCTAAATAACTGGTTGACAAGAAAACAGATCTTCACCTGGTATCACTGGGAAAAGAAAGATTCCACTTGATGACTCTAGCAACCTGCAATATGATTTAAAAATAAAAACATAAGAAACTACAAAGGGCACTAGATCTCAAGCATACAACATGAACCAGACTTCATAGCAAAAAATTCAAATTTATAGTCAATTATTCCCATCTGCCTCAAAATTAATTCAGGTCGTACTTGACACGTCCCATATCTCCACCAAGTTCGTTGTACCTAATGTAATTATTATTATTATTATTGTTGTTTTGACTTAATCGTGCTGACAAAAAATAGAACCAACAAACCGACATACTGACAACAAATATTTACTTGCTAGAGGTAATAATAATGTACCTGCACCTGTGGTATTCAATGTTCTTATCAATAATAAGGGTCACTTAGATGAGCTAACATGCAGCCCAGGATCAAAACTCAAACTTTCTGCTCAATCGTCTCTTTTAACTGAACAGCCCCCGAGCTCAACTAAACAAACACTAAGTTACTTGAAAACGAAACTTACTATCTGTGCTCGTTAGAAAACAAAAAAACAAAAAGTTTGCTAGCAGGCGTGGCACCAAAATTCATGCTAACATTTCTCAGCTACCTCGCTAACGCTAACTGATGTTTGTTTTAATCCTTTCCCACATAATCCAGCTCAAAACTACTTGCACAACTAACCATGAATAACTGAGTTGCGTAATACAGGCTAACGGAAACCAACATTTGTGTTAATTTAAAACGAGGAAAGTAACTAGTACTAGTACGAGCAAACCATTATTGTTATTATTATTATTATTATTATTATTATTATTAACGTTAACAGGCACATAGGCTAGCGGAAATAACGCCGAGATGTTAACGTTACGAGGGTTGGTTAACTGGGAGTGGACGATAATTTATCTTACCTAGTTCCTATAATGGGTTTAGGGATCACGGAAAGTGAGTATTTTTTTGTATTTAGCTGGTTAAATAACTCTAAAGACACGGATATTTGGTCAGCTAAAGCAAAGCATGTTTGCTAACAGTCGTTAGCTAGCTAGCTAGCTAGTTAGCGTTGCCATTCCAGGAACAAAAACAGAAGACAGAAACTTGCACAGTAACTGGCTAAATGTTCAAGTATCGTTAAACACTGTTACTAATCACGACTGCAATGATAGAGCTGTCAGTGTACTTAATAATAGACAATATAACCTGGTTCTGGGGAAAACGCAGCTTGCCCGCGGTGTCAGTGAAGTTTGTTTGACGTTTGCGGCTCCAACATCCGCTGAGACGGATAAACGCCTCACGTCACAAACGATCATTTACACCGACAGGAAAATTAGAAACGATAAGGAGTGAATCCTCACATACTCTCACAAGAGACACGCAGACTGAACATACGCGACAAGCAAAGCTTTCGATATCAGTGTTTTTAGATTCTTCGATTTACACGTTTTCTTTATGATTTGGGTTACATACACAATGTTATGCCATAAAATAAACAACTTATTTTGAAAAACAACAACAAGAAAATGATCATGAACTCCTCCTGTTCATGAATTTGTAGTAGTCACAGTATACAACTCTACAGTTTTATCACCAGATAACTTTGCTTTCATCCAATCTACATATTAGGCGATGTAAGTTTATTTATTCATTTGTTTGTTTCTTTATAATTTTATGCTCTCATTTTTCTCTGTCGACCCGAGTGTATTTACAACCATGACTTGCACCCTCCCTCAGTGGTCACAGTGAGCAAATCCTCAAATAAGAGACAGTGTTAAATATATTACTGCAATGTACAGCTCAGTACCAGTGACTGATTTAATAATAACTGTAAAGTATTTTTTATTTAAGTACAGTTTGGAGCGGGGCCCATTCTATCATGTTACAGAGACAATGCTTAATCTGAGACAATTAACCATGAACGTTATCTGCCTCCCAGTGGTCACAGTGAGTAACTGCAACACTATGTTAAAATAGTAATATGATAATAAAATCATGACTGTGGTTATTAAATTAACCTGAACAAACAGTAGCATCAGCATACAAAACTTCTATTAATTGGCTTGTAGAAAACAAGCTAATGGAGGTGATTACATTTAAAATCATTTATTCACACATACCATACTGGATAACATGTCTGGTAAAAGGTAAACTTATCCAAAAGCTTTTGTTTTTAATAGCTTATAACTGATCGTAAAAAAAAAAATGGCACCGCATATAATTATCACAGAAAATGCTGACAGTGGCACAAATATGATTAAAAGCTTATTGATACCTTTGATCTATTGATAGCTTTAAAGAGTAGCTTTTCAAAAAAGATTTATAAACTCTAATCAATGTCCCAGTTACTGGTTAATCTATTATATATATAAGTAAGTAAGTGTTTAATAAAAACAAGTTATGGATTGAGAGACCTATTATTACTTATATATACTTCTAATAACATTTATAACTGCAGACTGGAGGGCTTGGAGTGGTGTTCTTGAAAATCTTGGGTGTCAAATTGTCATGCTGGAAGATAATTTTAAAGAATTAGTAAAACAATTCATTAACAATTAATAAATACAAGCTTATGAAGCCTTTAAAAATGGTGCACAACTGCTACCATAGCAATGCAGATAATAGTTATAGTGGTACTGAACTGATTATTGGTTTATTTTATATATCGATACCTTTGGTTGTCATGATATATTCTTTCTGTTCTCTCGTTTCATTCTGATTTTATTTCTGTGACCTTTCCGGTTGTGGTGATCGTGGGGCGGTCTCGCAGACTCTACTTTCTTCCTCGAAATTCATAAAACAACGAGACTCCTTGGAGCGGACCCCTTCGACTTAACCCCTCCCTGACCTGACTCCCCGCTCCCCGCCGGGCGGTCCCCTGACACAGGCCGAACGTCCTGACTTTCTGGGAACGCTTGGAAACAGCCAATCAGGTTGACTCCCTGCTACGTTAGCACAGCTCGGCCAAAACAACAGCCCGTCGCTGTGTGTTTCCTGTTAGCGTCCACGGCAAAGCTACCGATTAACTAAACGTGTAAAATGGTACACTAGCGCAAGCGTTTCTTTTTCTTTTTTTTTTTTTTCGTCGATGCTATCTCTGGTTTGGCGCTAGGGTGACCTGAAGCAAAGCTAATCGGAGCTGCTGTCGCGCCGTTAGCTGCCAAGCTGCTAGCTAACCGTAGCTAACATCGGCGATCCAGCAGGGAAAGATGGGGTCCATCCTGAGTCGCAGAATCGCTGGGGTTGAGGATATCGATATCCAGGCCAACTCGGCCTATCGATTTCCACCTAAATCTGGTGAGTGATCGGGGAATGATTCTTGGCTGAATTCAAATTCAAATAAAGTAAGAGTTTAAATACCAAGCGCCCCCTACCTTGTCATGGTTTATTCACGTTAACTCAATGATCGTAAGATGTATAGTCGGATAACGACTGTGTTTGAAAGTATATACATGTGAGTGTTTTGTTGCAGAGAGGCTACGCGATCTCGTGATATTTACAGTTGACTTACTACATATTGGACCCTGTGTAGGATTAAAGCAAGTTTGTTTGTTATTAAGTTTGAACAGCATCGTGAGCATTATACGCGAGGCACAGACTTCGGTTTTGTTAATCCACTCAATATTGAGACTACAATTATTGAGGAAATCAAGATGTTTACATCCGAAGACATGACACACAAATGTTTTTCAGCTTTCAAAACAAAGGCCTGTAAAGTACAGTTTTCCGTTAGTATAAAAAAAATAGAATGAAAATGAAAATGTGAAATAATTGTTATTATTTTTAGTGATAATTATACTTCCTTGTTGGTGTAAGTGTAAACGCAGTATGTCAATGTGAGACCAAGAAGTCTGACTCATTTGACACTTTAATGTCAGCTGATCTTTCAGCTGGTCATATAATCCTCTTCCTATGAGTCTACACCCATGATGACTGATGTGGTGATAATGAAGTTAGTGGAAATCCTGTATTCTTGTTTGTAAATGGTTAAAATTATTACATGTTACATCTTGTATAGATATATACGTATGAAGTATCATGTTCAGGCTAAAACGGACTAACCCCATAAGTAGAAGATGTTGATGTGAAATACATATTACATTTCACTTTACATTATACAGCTAAAGCAATTCATTTTCATACAGATCAATTAAGGTGGTTGTACATAAACTGAGTTAATTTTTAAACTGAGAGAAATGTGCTAAAAAATAGTAAGGAAATTTAGCAGTGACATGCCTTTGCTGTTATTGTTCATATTGTTTTCTCATTTGTCCTTAGGAAATTATTTTGCAAGCCACTTCTTCATGGGAGGAGAGAAATTCGACACACCACATCCAGAGGGATACCTTTTTGGAGAAAACATGGACCTGAATTTCCTTGGAAACAGGCCAGTGCAGGTGAAAACTGATGTTTCTTTAACCCAGTTGTTTCAATAATCTCAGAGTTCAGTTCTGTCTATTTTTTCCACAGTTGTAAATGTACCATGATGCGGTTCTATAGTTATTGTGATAAAATAAAATAGGATCAATCAAACAATATCAAGCATTTCAAATCACACATCATTATTCTTGTTGATGTTATTTTTTTCACTAGTTTCCATATGTGACGCCTGCACCCCATGAGCCCGTCAAAACCCTGAGGAGTCTGGTCAACATTAGAAAGGACTCTCTGCGTTTGGTCAGGTAAAGATTGCCAGGCAGTATTATGATACAAGAAAAAGCGTTTATGTGTTGATGTAACACTTTTAAATCTCTTGATCGTAGGTATAAAGATGACTCTGACACACCAGTGGAGGACGTTGGAAAACCAAAGGTCCAGTATGGCGTGGAGTTCACCTTTGATGCTGATGCTCGGGTGGCCATCACCCTCTACTGCCAGGCGTTTGAGGAGTTCTCAAATGGGATGGCAGTGTAAGGATCTTATCTCAGTCTTTTTGATGGGACTAAATCTCATCAAGCATTAGATATTTGCAACACAAAGGATAAACAACCACTTAAAATGTGCGTATGTGGTGATATTCATTGAATCCAAACTTCACATTTAAATCCATTTAGGAATCCTGTCTGTGTTAAACCCTAGGCTCCTTCCCCTTCCATGAGATGGTAAATTGTTAAAATATTAATCAGATCAATTTAACTGACGCTGCAGCTTCATTTCAGTGTAAAACATTGTAAAACATTTAAACTGTTTTATGGGTGGTGAGATTCCAGCCTTAGAGCACAAAGACTAGAATAGATGCGGTGGGTCCTTAGCAACCACCAGTAACCATGGATACTGCAGATAAGACTCAGAAGAAGATGAAAGTAATACTTCGTACTAAAGTTATTGTTTTATGATGAGACTGAGCGATGATTCATTTTTTAGGGATCAAAAAGACCAGATATCGCTACTGTTGTACTGTGCTTTTCAGTCTTGGTTAATTTTATATCGTCTAGAGACACTAATGTATTGACTACTTTTATCCACACTGATAGTCTAAATATCAGCCTTTTTTCTGTTTTCCTCTCAGTAAAATAGAGTGCACTGGATGACAGTCAGGACTTGTTCATCTTCCTGCACGTTGATCATTTTTCTGTACATCATATTTTGTTTAGGTACAGCCCAAAGGATCCATCAATGGCCTCTGAAACTGTGCATTACAAGCGAGGGGTGAGCCAGCAGTTCTCCATGCCATCTTTCAAAATAGATTTCAGCGAGTGGAAAGAGGAAGATGTAAGTATCTGTAGCAATTAGTGGAGTTTATCACTGGATCACACATCACTAAAATAAACTGCCTTTTTAGTATTGCTCTATGTCAGTAAGTATCATCTATATACCTTTTTAAAGGTCAAACTTTTTGCCAACAGTGTACCTCTTTGTATCAAGATAACATTTGAATTGTAACACACAGATACTCTGAAGGCACCGAACTTCTTCTGTTTCCAACTGCGCTTCATTTAATTGTATCTTTTCCCTTAAAGCTTAACTTTGACCTTGATCGAGGAGTGTTTCCTATGGTTATCCAGGCTGTGGTTGATGAAGGAGATGGTAGGTTTATAGGGCTGCACAACAATAATGACAGTATATCTTTTCTGAGACTGGCAGACCAATGTAACATTAAATAGCATCTCAAACGTTATTCAACAATAGTGTTAAAGTTAGTAGTTAGTAGTAGCATTGTTAAACTAAAATAGTCATTGGGTCAACATGTATTTATAAGACCACTGTTTTTTTCTGTTTTAAGATTGCCTTGGACATGCTCATGTACTTTTGGCAGCATTTGAAAGAGTAAGTATGCATCCATATAAAAGCAAATAATTTAAGTCGGTATTAAACAAAAATTTTAAATGAGGTTAAATGTGTTTGTATTTTTTTTTTTTTACCTCTAGCACGTTGATGGCAGTTTCTCTGTCAAACCTCTGAAGCAAAAACAAATTGTAAGTTTCTAAATCTCCTTATTTTAATATTGTCATTATTAGTATTCAGCATTTTATTGAAGTTAGAACAGGGATGAATTTCATCACAGTTTGGGATTTGAGGCCTGATCTGTTCATCTCATTTATCATAAAGAATGTTCTTCAGATTTTTTTTTTATCACAGAGTAGTACAGTCAGTAATTTATGAAGCGCAGCCTGTTATTAATTCAGTGCAGGCCAGGTGAAAGATTGATGTTGAAGGACATGGGGTGAACACCCTGGAAACGGCACAGGCACGCTCTAAATGAAACATAACTATTTTTAGTATTCCAGCTGCATTCTGTTTTGATCCTCATACCATCTGCACTTTTCAAAGACCTACACGACACAAAAAATCTGTGCCAAGACCCCCGAGAGTCTAGCAATAACATAGATCTCTTAAGTAGACGTTGAATGTAAACTTAGATTACAAGGACCTCAAGGTAATTTTACACCAGCTCTACGTAAGATGGACTATTTCAATTATAAGACTGTGGATAACATTCAGCAGTGAAATATATGTAGCACTTGTGTATCACTGCTCCCATCGCCCTCTAAAATGAAAAAATGTTAAGGAAAAAAAAAACATAAGACAGTGGAGATAATATATTATACTTTATGCTCACCCCAGTGAAACATCTGTCTCTATCTGTTTGCAGGTGGACCGTGTGAGCTACCTCTTACAGGAGATTTATGGGATTGAGAACAAAAACAACCAAGAAACCAAGGTTTGAGTGGTCCCGGAAATCACAGTGCTTTAAAAGTTCAGCCCTGTTTGTTTATTTGTACAATTTAGGATTTTAATTTTTCTCTTTCCAGCCCTCCGATGATGAGAACAGTGACAACAGCAACGAATGTGTTGTCTGTCTGTCAGACCTGAGAGACACACTCATCTTGCCCTGCAGACATCTGTGTCTCTGCAACTCCTGTGCAGACACTCTTCGTTACCAGGCCAACAACTGTCCAATCTGCAGGCTGCGTAAGAACTGTTGTATTATTATAATAAACTTCTGCTCTTTAAGGGGCTTTTGGGCGTGTTATTTAGAAAGGAACTTCAAAGTGTAACATCATAAAATAGCATTATTATTGTTTTTAATTCAACCTGGTGTTCTCTTACCCAGCCTTTAGAGCCCTCCTGCAGATCAGAGCTGTGAGGAAAAAGCCTGGAGCTCTTTCTCCTGTGTCCTTCAGCCCTGTTCTGGCACAGACTATGGACCATGACGAGCACTCAGTAAGTCTCATACACATCTATGTATTACCTGCTAAACCAGGCTCTAAAGTGCAGCAACGTCAATGGGAAACTGGGCGTGAATCAGGACTGCATAACATATTATTATCCTCGTTGCAGTAAGAAGCTCTGCAATAAAGGCATTGCTAGGTTTCACAAATGTAAAATTTAGTCTATTGCTACCCTAATGTGTTTTCAACTCATAAGATAACATACTCTATAACTATTACTACTCTATATACTTTACTCTATACAATAAAATAAATATATTTGTATGTTTTTGTGATTGCATCTTAGATCATAATTGCTGCATTGCAGTAGTTTGTCATATCAGATATTTTCTCCATGTTGTGTAGCTCGTGTTATTTAGGTAAATGTATACTGTATGCCAGCACAGATTAAGAGTTGGAGATCTGACTGGTAATGGAGTGATATGGTTGAATCTTTATGTGCTATCTCGCCATAAGTCCTTGTTCCTCTTTGCAGAGCTCAGACTCAGTCCCTCCAGGCTTTGAGCCCATCTCACTGTTAGAGGCTCTGAATGGTCTGCGGTCAGTGTCTCCTGCCATCCCATCTGCTCCCCTGTACGATGAAATCAACTTCTCAGGGGGCATGGGGGGTGACAGCAGACAACTGAGCTCCCCGGAGCATTTAAGTGATGGGAGTCTGCAGAAAAGCAAAGTCAGCAAGTCACCTGACAGGTATGTGGTATTAAGTTGTTTTCCCCCATTAATTAATTTGCTTAATTTGCTCTAAAGGCCACACCAGGAAGTCATTTGAAAGTACTGATGTTGAGATCTGTCAATGTAGGTAACTGTGATTGGTTAAGTTTCCTGTTGTAGTTTTATCTTTATGGCTTCATTAATGATTTACCTTGTCCCGCACTCCTAGCACCCTTAGGTCTCCATCCTCCCCCATCCAGGAGGAGGATGAGGAGAAGCTGTCCGAGATGTCTGATGCTCAGCCACACACACTGCTGTCCAGCAGCCCCGCCCCCACAGACGTAAGCCGCCACTTCACTGCCTGACATCCAAAGTTTGATTTTGCTATAGATACTTTTTTTTTTTTTTTTTTTTTTTTTTTAAAGACCAAATTTTTAAAAGCTTAAGATCTTTCTCTTCTCTCTTCTTCCAGGCCACAGCAACTGAGGATGTGGCAGAGTCCCTGTCTCCAGATGATGGTGAGTTTTCTCATTTGACACTCTGCAAACAAACAGTCAATAATGTAAGTGACACAGTTAATGAGGTTGCTCCTCTCACTCTCCTGGGTGATCCAGAAGACAGGATGCATTCAGGAGGAGACATCCTGCAGGACTGCAGCAGTGAACACAGCAGCTTGACCAAAACAGAAAGTGACCCACCTGGTGACCTGTCTTTGCCAGGTGAGAAATCCTTTGTCAGGAACATATCGAAAAATTAGACTGTCAAGGAAACTCTGAAAACCCCTGCAAAAAAGAACTGGAAACTGCGCATGTAATATCTTTATATTATAGCCCTGTACCCTGGACAGCTTAGAGCAAATCAGATGACTGGGCACTGACTCCAGCTCCTAAAATCATCTGTTCTAGGTCATTTTTGTCTCTTTTCCAGTTGATAAATCTCCGTCCTGGTACTCAAGCCCAATGTTTCTCTTCTTTAATCCAAGACTTTACTGCTGTGATTCTCTGTGCTTTGCATCTAACCTGAGTGCTCCTATGCTTCCTGTTCCCTGTCATCTTATCCCTTCGTTCTGCCTCACTTTGGGCAGCTCTAGGTCCTGATTCCTGCTCTATTGGTATGGAGGAATAACTGTGGTATGTAGGCTTTCCTGTTTGTGCTGCTTCTCTGTGTATGAGCTCTACTGCTCCCACTGAATTCTGTACTCCATGAATACATTCACTGTTGTCAATCACAGCTAGAAAGAAGATCCAGCAGGTATTACTCTGAATTTGCTGACATGCCAGTTTTTAATGCAAATGAGGTCTTATCATATGAAGAATCAAAACTGTTTCTTATGTGTCTCTGTCCTTGTTAAAAGTTTCAGTGGAAATCTTACTTGCTTACAAGCTGTGTTCCTTATCAGTTGCCTCTTGCTCTTCAGGTTCATCAGAGTCAACAGAAAGCCTGAAAAGTCAGAGCACAAACTGCTCCAGCCAGCCTCTCCTGTGTCCCACGAGCAGCCTTCACATGGAAGATGAGCATCTCAACCCCTGACTCATATCCAGTCTTTTCCTTCCCATCCATCAGAACAGATTTATGCTTTACAAAGACCCCCCTCCCCACACCCCCCAGCCCAGTCCTCTGCTTCAGTGATCAGAGTCGACAAAGGCCCTGACAGGAAGTTCACCAGGATGGGGGAGGACTCTGTTTATCCCATTAATGTCTCTGACATTAGAAAAGAAATTGAATCCATGCAAAGATACTCTTGGTACCTTGACCTTTGACTGATGTTTAAAAAAAAAAAAAAAAAGGTTTGCTATTGTTTCCCTCGACTTTGAAAACATTTCATTAACTGTCAGATGGTGTTCAGTTGTGTGTCTCGGCCAAAGTTGTGGACTCCAGAGATATTTCACTACCTGTCATGGTGGTGCTTTTAAGCACACTTACTTTAAATTAACTCTGTACCGATTTCTTGACACTAAATTCAGAAGAATATATAAATACAGTTTGTGTTTAGATATTGTATTCATCAGTGAAATACATGAATGATGTGACAACTTGTTTTTCCAGTCAGGTGGAGCATTTTGGATCATGAGCAGAAATTTGAAAACATATTACTTATGTATTTGTGTGTCCATTTGAAGTGATTTTTGCACTGTTTATAATCCATTCCTTATAACAAGTTTATGACATTAGTTTAAGTCTTAAACATCTACATGTCTGTTTTTTTTATAATTTCAAATGATGTGATATCTATGTATTATAACTGTACTAGAATCATGTGTAGTTACCTCCAAAATTGTATACTTGCATATTCTATAAAAAAAAAAAAAAAACTCCATATTGAAGTAATGGGACTAGATTCACTTAACATGCACATATTTAAGACTTTGATAATCAATAAGAGCTACAGATTCACATCCTAACAGCTGAACTCAAAGACAGTTAAAGCCTGCAACAAGCATAGAAGCTCCAGCTACATGTATGCTGACTGACTCAGTATGGCGCAGTAAGTGTGCTTGTCATAGATGCAGCTGATCTGTGTATTTTTTTTTTTTTTTTTTTTTTGTGGCAATACCGATGTCTGCTTATGTGATGTAGCTGCAAAAAAAAAAGAAAAAAAAAAGGTGTCCGGTGTTTGTGTGGCTGCAGCGCCTTTTACATACCTTGGTCCTGTATGTGTAGCGCCATGCATATAGATCTATGTGCCTTGAATTGATATGGCTGTCTGCTTGTTGCATTGGACATTAGTGTTCTTCGAAATGCTACAACACACAACAGTTTTCAGCCCGGAGACAGGATTTTTGATGCTGATGTACAGAGCCTTTTTTTTTTTCTATCGCAAACTCCATGCCACTGAAAAAATGTATCTTGTTATTGAGCAATATGAAATTGAGCTGTTCATTTACTATGTTATGACCATTTATCAATTATGCATTTAATCTTAGTATTTAGGTTCAAGTGGATTCTCTTGATGTATGTTTGACTAGAAGGAAAACATCCAATGCAATAGATGCAAACAATGCATTTCAATAATTGAGCTAGAATTTGCATGTGAATTTGTAGACGCTTAAATCTCTCATGGCTTTTAAGTATTGTGGTTATTTTGTCTTTCCCCCTTACTCTTCTGTGCCATTTCAACTTGACACTGTGCCTTCCTGTTCTTGTTCTGACCACTATTGACCTGGTATCCAGGATAACTCCACAGTAGGTGGTTTGTGGCTCTCTGTAAAATCAATACCTGTTTTTCCTCGTGTGTATAGCAGCATGTGTATAACAATAAAGAACAAAGACTCAGTTCCTCACCTACCATGCCTTTTCTGACTCTTTACTGCAAATCAGATTCTGATGAAATACCACATGATAATTGGTAAAATTAGTCAAATAGGCTTAAGTTTGAATTTAGGGCTTGATGTGTGTTGACAGGGACATAGCTCAGATATTGTTCTATATCAGGCCTATTCAACTGGTGGCCCACGGGCCAAATGTAGCCCATCAATTGTGTAGTTACAAATAAAAACAAATAAACCTAAAGTTAAAAAAAATCATGTGAAATACTGAAATTTTAGCCACAATATATCCTGTAAACCACAGAAGGTGAGATTATCAGTTCTGCTTTTGGTACAGGAGAAATTGAGAAAATAGACTAGAATAGAAGAGAGACCTTCATCTTATTTTTGTGAAACCTTCAAAGGACCTAAAGGGAGTTGCATAAATAATGTACAAGGAACGTTATCTAAAGGTTACAAAAATCTAATCTTCAAAAAATCTTAAGACAAACTTTTATGTGTTAGCATCCTAGACACTCAGTCAACTAAATTATATGAACATGATGAGGAAAATTCAGCCTTAGTTCAGTATATAAACTTGATCATGCTGAGTCTCCAGGATAAACAGTACCCTCTGCTGGACAAGCAGCCGTTAAACCTGTGCAGTGAAATTTGATTGAACTGTTTTTATTTGCACATGGACCATGACCTGCTGTAAAACCATAAAGTCAGGCTCTCAGTTAATCCTCTACCTGAAACAACTTGTGGACGTGTGACCTTTTATTTCTTTTTTGGTCATGTATGTCTTAAAAATGTCTCCAAAAACATGCTTTTTTTCATACTGTAGATAAATCTATATCCAAGAGTGTTTAAAGGAAGATTTGTGAGAGTTTGTATTGGTTCATTCGCTGCTGGTGAATAAACCACCTCTGGTAGCAGGGGGTTGGTGGATTACACTAAATACTGCACTGTCAACACATTAACTAGAGCTGACTCAGAGTCAATGAATACTAACAAACACGTACACAGACACACACACATGCATGCAAATGCAATTTCTACAACAGTTAGTTTAACTTAATTTCAAAAGTACAAATAAACCTTTCTTCTAAATGCTTAAATGAACTTAATGCAGATAACATCATTAGTAAAGCCACAATCACCAGAGACTAATATGAGATGACAATGAATTTGAGCTTTTATTTGTGTCTCCTGATGCTGATTTGTTAGTTGGTTTACATCTGAAATACTTGTAACCATTGTAGAACACACTCCATATTTTTTATATAATTATGTTTAGCTCAGAAACATATGAAACTGCTTTTACATCCATAAAACAAACTGCAAATGCATATAGAGACTTATATGTAATTTATTTGGTGGATATGTATTATTTTTATTTGATTGAAGGAGTGGAGTTTTTTGGATAAAAATAAAGATAGAAATGATTATATCTGTATGTGTGATCTACTGTATACAGCTTTCATGTATGCTATAGTTTACTGCAGGTGAAGCACACTACATTGCAGCAGCAGACTGACGCATTTTCCAGTTAGCTCGCCCTTTAAATTCGTGTACAGTGTTTCAAGTTTCCAACATAATGACATTCCTCTGCAGTAATGGTTAACTGCTACTCTCTGCTCAGTCAGACCAACAGGTGTACACCACAGTTTAATGAGGATTCAGTTACACTGTGGCCTCAAGCTTGCCAGTAAAAACATAATACGCTAACAAAATGTATGTGAAAGTATGTGTGTACATACACTATAAATGAGATTATGGTCTATGATGCTTTCAGACAAATAAGGTTAGTAAGGTTGTATTATATATGCATATTATATATATATCATTATCAGTCTCTTTTACCAAACTTTTTCTGATTGATCTGCTTGTCTGAAAAACTGAAACATGTTTCTGTAACTCTGAAAGGTCAACCATGTCACAACCATGAGGAATTATTCCAAAGCCCCCCGGTCAGGCCACACAGATTGGACACACAGGCTCTGGACAACTATGTGGATGTGCTGGCCTCTAACATCTGAGATATTCTCGTAGTTGCCATTGGCCAGCTGTCCAAATGACGTAGTAGGTGGCGTGAAATAAAGGAGATTTCCCATTCATTTGGACAGGCCAAAAGAAAGCAATGGGCCGAAACAATAATCCTCAGAACAATTCTATTTTGGTTCGTTCTCTTGAAGCTACAGTAAACATATTAGGGCTAAGCCTCGAGCCAGGCGATTGTGGTGTGAAGCCTGTTTGGCTGCAGAGAAATAAATAAGCAGAGAGCAGTTGAAAACAGGTCAGGCATTCTCTATTTTTGTTTCTTTTCATTTTCTGCAGATGAATGAACAATGAAGAGCTACTGGAAATGTTAAATGCATTATAAGAAGTAATGATGAAATGTTTGGAAACCAGAATTTTTTAAACTTTTAAACTATTGCAAACATAATGAACTCTGAATATAAGACAGTGCCATATTTTCCCAAGATTATTTCTCAGTAAAAACACATTTTGTGAAATCAAATGACCCCTCGAAATTTTATTATATTGTGTGACAGTCTGTGTAAATAGGTTTACCTCAGGTCAGACAAAGCAAGTGCGCTCTCATTTAATTAGTCTGTGCTAAACCTCTTTGAGGCATGAAATCATCCCAACAGCAATCCACACAAATCCCCCCGACCCCGCAACCCTTCAGCCACTACAGTTAAATTAGCCCACACGCCCTTGATCTCCAAAAACATGTCTATCATCACATCCAGTCACACCTTGAAAAACACACATCTGAATGTACAGTGCATGTGTTAACATATAGGACTAGTTCTGTATATGTACTAAAATATGGGTAAATACAAATTTTTTGCACTTCATCACATCTGGACAAAACTTTTTTCTATATTTATATTGTAGAATGAACCACTCATTCCTTTTCTTAGTTACAGAGAGAGAGATATGCGCACAATTACTATAACTATCCTCATAGAAAGATATTCAAGATTTGTGTCTCATTAAAATATGCACAATGAAATTCTGCAGTGACAGACAGGCCTTTCAAAACACATACAAAATATAACTCCCATAGGAAATACCCCTCGAAACAATGTCTGTCATTTGAGATAGGGGATTTAGGGACTTTGGAAACACGTGCACAGACAGCTATCCTACTTTGAGAGGACCACTTCACAGTATGAGTTCAGAGAGGAAGAAGAGGAGGAGGACGAGAGAGCAGGAGAGACACAAAGGTCAGCGTCCTGCCTGCTGAAGTTAGTCAGATTGCAGTCAGAGCTGTGAGACCAATATAGAACAAGGGAAGTTTTCTTACCAGGCTCCGACTTCATTTAACTGCATTACTGATATCGTCATAATAAAAATTTTAAAAAAGCCTGAAAAAGAAGAACACAGATAAACAGAAGGATCTCTGGGCACTGAGGCATCATGACACAGCAGGTCAGCGGCTCACCCTTCCTCAAGCCCTTCTTTCTGAAGACGCCTGTCAGAGTGGTCAGCCCTCTGCGACAAAGACGACACACACTGCCCGCCAGCGAGTTCAGGAACCTCACGCCACAGGACGCCATCAGTGTGTTTGAGATTGAGAGAGAAGGTAGGACACTTTCACGTGTATTTTATGAAGGAAATATATTGTGTTTTCCATTCTGTCATTGGGGGAAAACATAAATGTATCAAATCTCAAATGCTGTTTTTGAAGTATCTGTAATACCTTAGTGGAAGATTTAACTTGAAAGAGAACACATTTGTTTCATCATCATTAGGACATGACTCACAATATGAATTGGTTCTTCTCTATCCCCCAGCATTTGTCTCGGTATCTGGAGAGTGTCCACTTACCCTGGATGAGGTGCTTAATTTCCTGAGTCAGTGTCCTGAGCTTTCACTGGGGTGGTTTGAGGAGGGACAGCTGGTGGCCTTCATCATCGGCTCTGGCTGGGACAAGGAGAGGCTTTCGCAAGTATGCAATTGTGTAGAAAATCTGTGATATACTGATTATGGTATTGGTGGTATTTCATGCAGATTAGGATTTAACACAGTGACCTGCTCATATTTCTGCTCATTGTGTTTCAACAACCCCCTCTCCTCCAGGAGGCCATGACTCAGCATGTCCCAGATACTCCTACTGTGCACATCCACGTGCTGTCAGTGCACCGTCACTGTCGCCAGCAAGGCAAGGGCTCCATCCTCTTGTGGCGTTACTTGCAGTACCTGCGCTGCATGCCAGGCCTCCGCCGTGCTCTACTGATTTGTGAGGACTTCCTGGTTCCTTTCTACCTCAAGGCGGGCTTCAAGGAGAAAGGGCCATCAGCCATCTCTGTGTCCAACATGCACTTCCATGAGATGGAGTACACGCTCGGAGGGCAGGCGTACGCAAGGCGGAACAGTGGCTGCTAGTCCTTCAATCCCAACCCCGTCTTTATTCCACTTACTCACCACTAACATGGACTCAGGGCAGAAAAGATTAACAAAACACAGTTGACAGATGGACAGATAGAAGCACAGGGCCAGTATAAACCAGTGGACTGGATGCAGCATCCTACTGTCAGCAGCTCACAGTATCCCTTGACCCACTGAACAAGGAGTGATGACTGTGGGAGGCCAGAGGGGAAACCAAGAGTCGATCCACTTCTTCACGCAAAGAAATGAACCAGAGGCTTGGCAGATGATAATCAAATGATATTTCTTGTGTTACCAGTAGATTACCAGCTTTGTAGGCATAAAACTGTTTTCCCATTTATTTACCATCTGTCAAATAATTTCAAGATTTATAATGTAATCAAGGCAATTAATAGAAAATATATTAAATCTTGAACTGTGATCTTGAGTACTATTCTATTTTTGTAAACCATATAAATCAAAAGTTGTTGAATTCAGCATCAATCAAGAGAGATTCATTTGAGGACCAACAGTACATACTGACATGAAAAATTCCTGTATCTATGTGGCATCATTTGAATAAACTCTTCATCTTCAAAAGGCATTTTCTGGTAATTGAGAAAGTCACAGGCCATTTGAATTTGTAGATTTTTTTTTACTGTTGTTTTCAGTTACATGTGAGTAGACAGGTAGCTAAAACACTACCGTGTTCAAAACAATCATCACTTCTTGAGAAGCAATAAAACAAATAAAAGAAAACATTCGAGTGCTCAGCATAATGTAACAAAAATATGGCAGTAGTTGGTACATTTATCAACAAGGCACCAAAGGTATCAATATTTGATTTTCGTCCCTGCTTCTTCATGAGGTTGCCTGAATAATAATAAAACCTATGTCTGGAGTGTCAATGTAAAAAATAATAATAATAGTAATATTCCTTCTCTCTGTACCAGCGCTGGTTTGTCTAATTCCTACCTCACATGTAAAGGGCAGCTGGGAGCTTTAATGAGGTTCAGAGGTGCCATACCTTTGTTTCACTGAACAGTGAAGAAGTGACAATGACTGTCGGTGAACAGGGAGGTGTTTAAAGGAAGTCCTTATGATGAGTGGCATCGGTATTCATACTGACAAGAGTAAAAAAAAAAACACAAGCATATTGTCATAGTTCACAGAGAGGGAAGGGGTGACAATCCCCAGCCACACGGGAGCAGACTAGAGACACAGACTGGCTGATGTCACCTGTCAGTCCACATCCTTTTGACCTGACGCCCCTCCTGTTGAGCTCACGCCGCCCACACTTTCAGTGAAGGTGAGCGTTGAGGTCATACTTCTCGCAGAATTTGTCCGTGAAAGGGATGCAGGTGAGCAACTCGCACCATTCACACTTGATTGGGTAGACATAGAAGAGCACCACGAGGCCTGAAAAGAGCCCGACAAACACCAGCAGGAAGACGATGATCTGACAGCGTTTGCGGTACAGGTCCATGCGGCCAAAGCTGATGTAGGGTAGGAAAGCAAAGGACAGGAAGAAGCCAGAGATGAAGCCGCAAATGTGGGCAAAATTGTCGATCCAAGGCAACAGCCCAAAGGCAAAGAGGAAGAGCACCACACACAGAAGCTTGGTGAAGGCCCTCCAGGGTTGGGCCAGGATCTGCCAGCTCTGAAACAGCTCCACAAACAGGCAGGCCAGGATCCCGAACTGAGAGCCAGCTGGACCCACCTGAGATAAAGACAAAAGACAAGGACATGAGCTGAGACATTTCTGACAAGTTCTTCACATAGTGTATCGTTGATGCTGGTGATCTTCCAGGGAGGAATCTCTGACTCACAAACACACTGTGATATTTTATTGTGTGAGGGGATTTATCAGGTGATCACCTCTGCTCTGTAGGGCAGGAAGATGGCTGAAGCTAAGTTGCCAGTGATGCCACTGAGGATGTAAATAATTGAGATGCGCAGCCAGCCCGCCAGCTTCTCCAGGTCCCTCAGGATGGTCATCTGGAAAGCCACCGACACCAGGCAGTGAAGAATCCTGGGGCGGGGGGCAGATGTAGACACAAAGTTGCTTATGTATCTGCAATGTGATGTTTGTGCATCTATGTGGGTGAAAAGCCGCACGTGTCGGGCAGATAATCCCTGTGTGTTAAAGAGGCAAACCCCTGAACAGCCGACCGGGGGGATAACTTTGCCCATCAACAAAATCGGTCTCTATCTCGCTGATGCTTAATGAGTTTCGTGTAGTGAGGGCACTTTGCTTAATTACCCAGGAGACAGATAACAGCCAGTATGAAGATGAAGCACAGCTCCTATTAACTGCGAGGTCAGCTCTATGTGCTGAGCGTCTGACAGGTCCAAACTATGCCAATGTAGCGCTGTCGGTCTGAGAGTTATAAAATATAACTGTCATATATATTGAAAATATTTTTCACATATGAACCTTTAGTTAGTGCAACTCCAGTTATACACACATTGTGCCTAGAGAAATGCTGGTTCACCTGATGAGGTGATTCACATGTAAAACTCTTTCACTGACAGTATTAGCTATATAAAGTTGAATACATTAGGGAATTGCTCTGCATAAAACTGTCAGTGGACTACCCAACATTATTTCAGCTTTATTACCTCTACCAGGGGAGTAATGGTTTCACTCATGTATGTTTATTGTTGGTTTGTTTGTTAGCAGGATTATGCAAAGAATACTTTGCACCAAACTTGGAGGAGGTATGGGCCACAGGCCAGAGAAGAGCCCTTTAAATTCTGGATCTTGTTATAGAGCCAGATCCCTTTCCTAAAGATTGTGAGTTAGGGCATTATTCATCATCATCATTTTTTTCAGGAAGTAATGTATGGATGTTGAAGTGAAAAAACATAATAATGGCGTCGACATCAATGACTTTGGACAATTTAGTGCAAATCCATGTCATAATCTGGGTCTAACAGACCCAGACAATGTAGGATTGTTTGGCCTTGTTCTAACTGTTCTTACTTATGTATGTTATCTAGCTATCTGTATATTTGTGAACTATTTTAAGCATACTAAGAATTACTAATAACTGAAGTTAATTTCCTTGTATGTGCCAAACATATTTGACCCACTCTGACCTTAACATCCTGTTCCTCCCTGCTGAGTGCAAACACAATACTTGAAAATGCTGATCTAGCCTTTGGCCTGAGACAATGCAGACTTTCTGCTCTATTCAAATTCTGCCTGGACTAACTCATAAGGTGACCTCATTTCAGCGTATAAGCCTCTAGTCGGCAAGATTTGCTTTTATTTGTGGTACTGGGTAGTAATTGCTTTATACACTGAGAGCTTATGTTTTTTATGTTACCCCCTCTATTTTGTTTCTTCTTTGTCTGATTAAGGAGAATTACTTGTCAACATCCTGACAGCTACTGACTCACCCAGCATGCAGGAAAAGTGAGAGCCAGAGCCGGTAAAACTGATCTGGGATCTCAGGGTTGAGGAAAGGCAACAGTCCACATACATCATCCATGCAGTGCACCTGAGGAAAGAGCAGAGCAAAGCATGTTAAGAAATGGAAATTCAAGGATTAACAAAGGAAGACACTGTCTACACTGAGATGTTTGGTGAGCCATCTGTTTTGATATTCATGAAGAACACAAACCAGTACACCAGATTAAAAATAGCAACACAAATTACATTCTGCACTTCCTGTATTAAACAGCTTCCCCTATTTTTTCTCCCATGAGAAAATAAAATATCTCATTTGTGTGTACTTAATAGTGAAATGCTTACTTGAGAGCAGAGAGTAGCCTCCTCATGAAAGTAGCCCTTCATGAAGTCACAATATTCCCGGGATGTGATCTCACACCTTGAAGAGTACGAGCAGCAGTTAGTAATCCATTAAACTAGTCACCCGTCATGTTTTCGACTAGTTTTCGACAAATGGTTCTCAAAGCTCCACAATCTCTCCTCACCTCCCTTTGGTTCCTATGCAGCAGGGTCGGCCTGTGATGGTACAGTCTATATGAGGCAGGTTGGTGTGGTTCCCTGTGTTGTACCTGGTACAAATCTGAAACCCAGAGCAGACGAACAACAGTCAAATGGGAATGTGGCACTTCATGTCTGCAGACCCAAGACAGCACAATTTCAAACAGTAGCACAGTAACTGTCTGAGAGTTAAAATCCCAAAGGCTGCCCATTTTAGTGGTTTTGTGCTGTTTTATAACCAATCCCAGAGTTGCATTCAACTCGAAATAGTGTGGTATTTACTCTGGGATGAAAACCTATTTGTGCAAGACGAAACTGTTCTGCTGGTAACTTCACCCAATCTCATTTTTTTTTTGTTTCTGCAATGTATTTACATATTTGCCAGGAAGGACAGACCCTGCTGGCACCACTGACCATGTTATTATTTCTAACTTTTAAACAACCCAGTCTGATTTTTAACAAGTTCAATCATTGTCAGACCGCCAAATCTATGGATTTGAGTCTTGTAATATCTTAACACCAGACAGGTTTTCACTTTACTCACTGGCCACTTAGTAATGTCATCAGGCCATTCATGTGGAGATACCGAGGCAGGCTCTAGGCATATCCTGCAATGAGACAAACAAAATATACACATGACCAACCGCAATCAGCTCATTTATGCTTTGAACTATTAATGGAACAACTTCAAGTGTGCCTTACCTGGGGTCCTGATGGCACACCGAGCCATACTGTCTGCTTTTTCCATTTAACTGGGGAGCACTGGAATGCTTCGGCCACTTCACCCACACAGCTAGAGTACTCTAGACATAAAACCACAGAGAGAAGGGATTACAATCGCCCTTCAGCATAGGCCTGTATGTAAATCATAAAGGTCACAAAACAAAGATTTGGGTTTGTTTACAGACCGAGCATTCCTCTTCTGAGGTTTGGACACAGCCAGAGCGATCGTTCCGCACACAACAGGCAGAGTTTCGTTCGATAGCTCTCTTTTCCCTGATAAGTTCATGCACCTGCTTGTCCTGCCGCATGCATGGAGAATATTTGGCCCCCAAGTGGATCAGAGCTTCCTGTTCAAAAACATTTACACACAATTACTGCTTGTTTTTTGTATTGTTTTTTTGATAGTGTAACACTATCAAAAAGAGGATACAGAGAAGAATGGTGCTCACCGAACTCGGCCCGATCCAGAAGTTCTCCTGCTGCACAAACTTGACATTTTCATATACACCTTTGTTTCTTAAAACCTAAATGAGAAGACATCCAAATCAAAGAGTGAACCAAGACTTGTAATGAGATGAAAACAATGCAATGGTGTGTTTACAAAGATGGTGATTACTGAGCCAAACTCACAGAATCAACCGTCTCATGTTGGGAGAAGCCCACTGGTGCAATACCATAGATGCATACAGCCAAGATAGTGATGAGCAAATGGACAAAGGTGATCCAATATGTAAAAAAAGGCCTAGAGAGACAGAAAAAAACAGCAGCACTCATCATCCATTAGTGTTATCCACTGAGAAGAGCAGCGAAACAGAGCTCCTCAGTCAGATATGAGAAGTGGTGCAGTACCTATGATCATCCATGTCCTCTATCTGCCTCTTGACATAGCTGTCAATACGCTTCCGGTAGGTGCGATTTGTGAGCTTTCCCACCATGCCCAACCCATAAGGCCTCTTCTCGCGGGCAAAAAGTTTCTTGACAGGTACGACGATGCGCTGGCCACGCCGCTGCCCATTAACGCTCACCACCTCCTGCCGCAATGGCACCTTTGGTGGTCCTGGAGTTCCTTCTTTGGCTTTACGCCACCCTCGCTCCAGAGGTCTAGAAGAGGTTACAAAGAGGATGACAGAGAGGCACAAATGAAGAGAGGTTTATGAGTTTAATGGTGAAGAAATAAGATGACATGTTTTCTGTCATGTTATCTATTATCTGGGCCTTTTTTCATCACGTCACAGATTGGTTATTGATAAAGCTGATTGATTGATAAAGAAATATAATCTTTGTGGATTGCATGTTGGTTATAATATTACAATATACAATTTTTTCCAGTGGATCAGTGTCAATCATTATTTTTAAAATATTTGTATCAACACCGCTTGGATAACTGTGGACAACACTACAGCCACAGTTGCACAGTAACTCACAGCATGAGGTGACTTCTCTCCAGCTCGGTTTTATCTAGGGCACTGCCTGTCAGCTCTGTTTCATCTTTCTTGTCACTGGGCTCCGTGTCTTTCATGGCTGCCTCAGACGGTGACTCAAACACCTCGTCCGTGTATGTGGACAACTCCTCCTGCATCAGAATATCCTAGGAAAGAACATAGTGGAAAAAACATAGTGACCAGAGTTGACAAAAATCAGAATGTCTGGGGTTATTTAAATAAGAATTATTCAGTTATAATTAAATGGTTGCGTAGTAACAACAGCATAATAACACTGTTATTTTTCTTGCATTACTCTGGCAAAGAACGATGTGTCCAGTTCATCAGGAAAGTCAACCACATCTTCATCCATGAAGCTGGCAGGGGTAAAGCTTCGTCTTTGGGCCCGTTTTAGAGTGCTCTCCCGTAACGAACGCCCCTGACAAACACACAAATAAACACATATGCATTCATATTTGTAATCTTTCCATCATGGCACATTACAAAGTTATACAGTGTCAATAAAGTCTAATGAAGTACAGAGAAGAATATGTACACAAGTGTTCTGGTTCATATACAGTTATTCTTTCAAACATATTTGTATTTAATCTGATTCCATCTCCATCGCTCACCTTGACCAGTGCTGCTGCGGCCCTGAAGCTCATCTTTGCCACTGACTCCCTCTTGCGTCTGCGAGGCAGTCGGTTGAGACCTGAGCGGGAGCTGGTGAAGGAACAGAGGGAGGCAGCTCCAGGGGTGATGGGGGTCTGAGGCACGCTGTAGCCATCCACCTCCTCCACCATACGGAAGGCTCGGCCTCGTGCCAGTGGGTCCACGATCTGGTGACCCAGGTGGTGGTCAGATGTATGCATTATTACAATATGAATTATCAAGACACATCCCAATACTGTAAATGCTGTACATAAGATCAGTTTAATACAAGAGACACAAAGAATAATCAGGACCAGGTAATTTAAAAAAAATAAATTTTGTATCATTTTTAAAGTTAAGACAATATTGTTCACCATTTGCATGATGTCAAAAATACAAAACAGCCCATTTATTCCTTTACCTTTTGCATGCCATGCTGTGAGGAGGGGACATAGAGAGGAGGTGGGGTCTCAGTGCTGGTTAAAGAGATGTTGTCCTGGCTGGGAAGATCCATCTCTCGGATCACCTGTGGTTTCAGCTTTCCGTAGCGCAGGCTGCAGTGGCGCAGACTTTTCCTCTGCCATTTCTGGGTGGCGTCGCCATCCTTACTGACTCCAAACCAGTCTGCTGTTCCCCTAACACCATAAACACTGACCTTTCAGTTCTGGGTCACAAAGCTCACATACATACTTCATTTCTCACAGGCAGAGATCAAATCCTATCTGGCATGGTGAAACTTGCAAACGAGATAAAGAGGTACTTGTTGATGGCCCCCATGAAGAGCTTGGTACATGGAGGAGTGGGACGGGAACATGCAAAAGACTGATAAGCCCGCACTCCCTGGGATGTCAAAAAGTGGCCCAGATAGTGCAAGTAATAGGAGCAGTAAAGGGAACAGGCCTGGACATGTTTATACCCAGGCACACTGACAGACAGGCAGCCAGGTAGACACAAATTCTGTCACAGTGTATGCATGGTGCCGAGTCACACACTCCCAAAGTCCACATGTTCAAAGAAAGAGAGCACTAGAGGATTACTGTAGTTCTGATGCTGCAAATAAAATCCAACTTATTCAGATTTTCCTAATCAAAACTGACACGAACAGACACCAAATCCAATTAACACAGAGAATGAGGGATTTTTCATGAATGAGGTTTTATTTGTGTCCCACTCCTCTCTCCACATTGGCCTGTTCCACTGAACCCCGGTGTATGTACACCCAATCAAGTTGTTGGTAGTTGAAGCCTAATAAGTACCAGAGCAAACAATGTTACTGCACCCCGAGGCCAGGAAGTGGAAGTGGAAACATTCTTCAAAGGAAAGCTCAGGCGAGCTAGCTGTTTTTTTCTCACTAATTACCAGCTGCAGAATGAATGTGCAGTGAAGTTGGGTTGAAATCTATTTCTCACTCTTTACTTCTTTCATTGAATAATTCTCCCTGGGTCCTCTGTTTTGTGTCAGTGGTATGATTCAGCAGCTAATATTCTAGCAGTTGATTTGCCCTCACTAACCTTGGTTTCTATGAGTATGGCTGAACATAGTCATGGCCCAGTTTTGTCTAATGAATGTCCACTAAATAGGCCATGAGACCTGGCACTACAGCCTTAAAATGATGGCTTGTAGCTCAGAAATATAGAGGAACTCATAAAAAGGGAAATGATAGTTTTTGGTTTCAGATCCTCTTATGACTCATTTAAAAACATCTCTGTGGCAATGAAACAGCTCACAGCTGCAACAGCTGACAAGAAACAACAACAATTCTTGTGAATCTTGTAATATATACAGGCCTCATATATGTGGCATATATGAGTGAATAAAAAAAATAAAAAATCATTTGCCAAATCATACGCTGAGTATACTCACTTATTTCCTCATCGTAAACAAGTGAGTAAACACCTGATCATCCTGACCCTAACACCTGCAGTCTTGTGAAGGACATCCTGCCGTACCTGAGCAGGGTTCTGGAGAGAGAGTGGTGCTTCCTGGTGCTGCGGCGAGCAGCCCGCTGGCCCTTAATGGGCACCGTGTTAATCCGCTCAAAGTGCACCCTTCTGCTGCTGTGACCAGGCAGAGCGGGGCCGGAGGGAGGCGAGATGGGACAGAGGGAAGGAGGGGGAAAGAGAAAAGACAACAACAGGCAGTGAGAAGGAAAAGTGCAGCTGGACAGTGCTGTAGCCATCATGCAGAGAGAGCAAAGCAGACTTTTAGGTCAAGACTTGTTTTTCATTGAGATTTACAACATTAGGAAAGTGATTACAAGGTACATGATACTGAGGTTGTTAATCAGAAACAGCCATGCAATTTGTCAAAAGGTAAGGAAAGTAGAAACACTGCAGATATATGGAAAAGTTATTTTTTACATGCAACAGGAGACAGACTGCCAAGAGCCTCCACTTAGCTCATATAAGCATGTGCTGCTTATATTACATGGTATTTCATTCCCACCCTGTTGTGAATGACACACTGTTGTTTACCTGATGTAAATAACAACACAACTTGCATGCTTTACTGCAAAAAAGATGTGAACTTCTTCATATTATACTCTTGAAGCATGAAATGTTGAATGTTTATGCTATAACACACATCTCAACCCAGTGTATTGCTTTCTGCCTTATACCTTTTTATGGTCTGAGTGATGGACGACTGACGTTGCAAGACAGGCCGTCGGGTGTCAAAGAAGTCACGGGGTGGGGACTGGAGGTGAGTAGTCTCCACTGGCATGCTGATACTGCGCAGGAACCCATGTCTCTTCACCGGCTACATGAGAAATGACACATAACCAAAGCGCGAGTGAAAACACAAGGGACAAAGATGCAGACACTGATGAAAAAGATGAGAGGGAGATTTGGTGAGATAAAAAGCACCTGAACAAAAGTGGGAGGCTCGTCTAGTGACATCTGAGCTGTGGGAATGTCCAGTCTGAGCCAGGGAGGTTTCTTCCTCTGCAGGCTGCTGGTGCTCTCCCGCCGTGGTTCAGCCATGTTCTCTGTCCCACCCCAGGCCTGCCAGCTACGCAGAGAAAACACAAGAAGATGACATTATTGTGATGGAATCACACGTAATCTTAAGTAACTCACATTAAAACACACAATCAAAATGTAATCGTATTTGTTACAGCTTTAAATGTGATGGTTCCAATGATTTGTGTTGTAAAATGGTTTCACAAGAGGGTGCTAAGGCTTCTTATTAGATTCAAACATGGGCGTTCACATATATTTCTTCATTAGGTAGTCCAGAGGAAACCACTGAAAACTATCTACAGCTGTTCACCACTTCCCAAAACAGAACATTTAAAAAAAGCAATAAAGATTTGTGCTACAGAGCGAGGAAGTTTGCAGTCTTAAAAATAATCCCTTAATTCTACAGTTAGAATCAAACTTAATCCCCATGGGTGGTTAAAAATTGCTCTGCCTCCAACAGACATCTATCAGAGCCTAATGACTGTGTGCATGCATTCCCACGAGGCCTGTGGACCACAGGAGGCGCACAGTAAACTTCAGCATCAGACAGCTTGCCTGTAGCTGCAGCCTAGTTATCACCAGTCCTTTGTTTTATTATCCCACTGTCTAACCTCACTTCTCTGGGCCTGGTGGTTCATTTCCTGTCATTTTCTTGATTTTCATTATTCCCCATGAAAAGTTTTGCTCATTTACGCAAGGACAGGCATTATTTTCACTTAAAATGATCCTGTAGCATCCCACAAAAATGTGTGTATGGTTATGCATAGTTGTGCTCTCCTGATTCATTAAAGCAGTTTTTCACTCTGCAGGCAAGAGGAACGAACAAAATAGTGTCTGCCTTACTGCAAAGTGCAAATGTTTAAACTTGCAAAGGAGGTTGTCTCCACAGCTTTGGAGCTGTTACAAAACCAAATGAATTTGAAAAATTCTGTTTCCCGCCCATTCCAGTTTCATTCACTCAAAATACCAAAGTCTTTGAGTCACATCAAGGGTTCTGAGTTCTAAGAAGCCACACCAGGTCACGTCCTCACTTCTCCTGTTACAGTGCAAGTTCCTTGAAAAAAAAAAAAAAAAAGGTCCATGGCAAGTGACCACATCTGCTTCGCGTTGCCATTTTAACACACCACAGGCTTCTGTTTTAGCCCAAGTGATGATGGGAAGTTTTGTCAGTGTGTCTCAGCAGAGACAGGAGGGAAACCTCAGACTGAGGGCAGCAGAGGTCATCACCAATGTGTTAATATTTAAACACGGTCTGGGACTTGTTGAGAGATATTTCTCATTTCAAAAATTCACAGCAGACATTGGAAAAGTTATTATATCATATGCTGACATTTTTACCACAATAAAGTAGCAATAGTAATGCAGTAAAAACATATATGTGATGTTTAAAATCCAACTGTTTGCATTGTAAACTGTTATAGCAGGGTTTCATATATCATGCCCTGTTAGACAGGGAAGTTTTGACCATGTGCACTTATTAGGCTTTTATACTGTGTGCTGTTTGACCTCCACTGACATTGTCTGGATTGTGATACGAGATTAGCAAAGCAGGTTGGACGAAAGCCAGAGCAAAGTGACATTTTGAAGCCTGTTCACTCTGCTCTTCTTTGACTCATATATCTGCTGACTTCAACCATGACTTCTGTTGTATTACTTCATCTGCCGATAACTCCAATTTCTCCAAATAATTATCACATACCCCATCCCTCTCATGGGCTGGCTTCTAATAGTTGGGAAATGCAAATGCGACACCAGTATCTCAGGTTGTGCACAACTCGCTGTTACAACAACAGTCCTCTCTCTTGCCTCGGGCTAGAAACACCCGACATTTAATTACTTTCACCATTAGTTCAAACAGCAGGGCTCCTGATACAGAGCAGATCTGTGGAGGGGGGGGCATTCATTTCAGATTGGAAGAGACTGCAACTGAAGTAAAAGCAGACAGCAAGGGAACCTGATTTTCCTCCATGCAAGACATTGTTTGATTGCTTAAGCTTTGGCTCCTCCTGCATTAACTCTGTTTGCCCTGAATGCTCAGTCGTTGCTGCTCTGCTTAGACAGAAATAGGGAATGATGGGTGGAAGCACACTAAACAACTCCCATTGTTTCTGAGCTGAGCTTCTTCTCCTGCTTTTTGCTGTAGGCTTTTTTCCTGGCTAAAGTCACCCACTCATCTCGTTCTTAGTTGCATGTGGTCTCTGTGTGAGTGGTTGCCATTTAAAGGCAATTACAGCCTCATAGTTCCTTTATGCCTGCTGTCTACTCGCTTGTCAGATTAAACCCACACAAACAAATTAAAAGAGAACGATTCAAAACAATGTACATGAAGTGAGATGATGGCTGAAATATTTTTAAAAAGACAGTGAAACCATAGCCATAACCAAACATCTGTATCCTACACACTGGAGACATGTAAAAGTAGACTGCCTGCAAAGCTTGATGCTGCAGCAATAGTGCAGCCGTGCTGTTCAGTACATTTTGAAAGCATTTGGTCACAGCCCGAGGTAAACCTCCAACATTCGTCAGACAGCCAAGTCAAATGCCTGTCTGTCTCCCTCCATCGCTCTTGTCCTTCTCCAAAGACAACATGGCAGCTGAACTGGCACAGGCCTGCGACTCAAGTTTAGCTGGAACAGTTGGCATAGTTGCAGCCACCAACACGTTTCTCACCGTGAAGGAGCACTCGAACTGTCAGTCATCTCTCCAAGGAGTGATGATTAGAAATCATGTGCCCAAGGTTGGTTCCTGTCTGAGAAAGATGGGGTCTTCATGTGCAGGAAGTCCTTCAGAGGCAGATATCCTTGGGGGAAGGAGAACTGATTGAATTCTGTGTTTGGCAATTATCCAGGCTGGAGGATTAGCCCTCCCTCGACAGAGCATGTTATCTGTTCATGGTCAAGTTCAACAGTAGAAGAAAATGGCTCTTAAAGCAATAGCTCAGTGAGACGAGACAATTTTATTCAAGTCGAGCTGCTGCTTAGCTAATGCACCATAATATCTTATCTATTCTCAAGGTGATTGTGCTTTTTTTCTGGTTGAGATGTTGTATGGCAATAATTCGAAGCGTGTAATAGTTTCCCGCAGTGTTTACATTTCCACTGCTGATTTGAGGTTCACATTCTTCAGACCACCACAATTAAATCGAGCTTCTTAAAAAGATTTGTTTTGACTTCAAGATTCACATCTAAAGAGGTAAAAAAAAAAAAAAAAAAACACCCACACCCATAACTGCCTCACAAGATTGGCTTCCTGCTATCGTTTGGTCCTTGTGAGAAACTAACACTTCCTACTCAATTATGAGAACCATGACAATCACGCATGGATTGTTTTTAAATTGTGGGGCTGACATTGCCTCTCCAGGCCACTTCTTCTCTCCATTAGGCAAGGGAAGACAGACAGGCGGACACAACACAGAGGATAAACTGATGTTGCTCCATGTGCAGAGATGCCCAGCGAGCCATAATGACTGGGGTTGACAAGCATAACCAGCACTCTCTTTCTCTGTCTGGTGAGCTGCAAGCTATTGTATTATGTTCTGCATACAAACTCAAGCCCAATGAGGCTCTCCATGCCATCATTTAATATAATCACTTGGGAAATGGTCTTCAGTCATGCAGAGAAAGGCACTGGCTTGTGACAACAGGAGGCCCAGATGTCACAGGTGAGACTAAAGTCCAATAGGAGACATGCTCAGTGAACAGAGCTCTAAGTGCCACCTTGAACTTGAATGATAAAGCCTGGTGGGGGTGGGGGCCATTACTACCACTTTAATATGGGCTTGTGTCATTGTGTACAACATAACTACTTTTCTGAAGCAGCTCTTGCACTTCAATATGCACAGAAGCCTCCAAGAGAACATTGCCCTCCTGTTTGGCATTCATCATAAATAAAATAGTAATATGGCCTTGGCCTCTTTTATATTGGAGCCATCATCTTTTCTGCACATGCCTTATTTAAAATTTAAGTCTATTCACTCCTGTACATCAGGAGAAATGAAAGAGCTAAACCCATATTATCTAAAGAGGCTTATCAGGTGTTTTAGTAAAGTAATTTATGAATTAAACATTTTTGGAATAGTCATATTAGAAATATCTGTGCATTCTTTATATCTTCTCTTTCCAGGGCCATTTCTAATCTCAGTGCATGCCTTCGCCACATTCCTCAAGATCTCTGGCTGAAACTGAACCAAGCTGAAATGGCAGAGCAGGAAACCACATGAAGTCTAACCATAATGGACAGGAGCAGGCCAGTTTCCGGGTACTGTGTGTACTCCGCTGCTATGCACTACTCTACAGGAGGCAGGCGAGCTGCAACCACGCTGAGGGTGGCTGACAGAGCTGTGTCATTGAGGCTGACAGAGCCTCAGGTGGCTGGCCAAGTAGGGCCCTGCCTGCTCCCGGCAAGGATTGTAGAGGCAGGGAGGACGGTGGAAAAGAGGACTCGTTGCCTAGCAAGCACAGGCAGGCGCCATGATGGATGACCTCATTAATCTGAGCAGTGAGAAGGCCGGATACCTCATTCTTGAGAGCTGCAGCGTTTCCTGGCCTCAGGCCTCTGTCCCTCTTTATCCCTTTCGTCCCCTTTCTCTTGCTACATGTTGCTTCTGTCATAGGTCAGCTTTTTGAGCACTTTGGCTAAAATTATCACTACAGGTCTACCAAAATATTTTCCATGTATTAGCATGCTTTTCCACATCGAGCGACATCACTACATTTTTGTGTCGGTTCCAGCCAGGATTGTTTTCATGAAAACCTGATGGCAAAACAGGTTATGTATGGTTTTCCCCATAGTCTAACAGTTAGTCATTCACTATAAATGCTCCTAGTATCCATTGTTTCTTTAGCCTCACTCCATGCTGGAGGCGAGGCTTGATGCTGGAAACAATGGAGGGAAACAACAACACTAAGCAAATACTCTCCTGAATTATTCTCTGCCTACTATAACTAGAAAGTTCATAAAGTTCTCCTCAACATTAAAAGACAAATCAGACAAATCAAATGATATACCTGTATTTCCCTTAAATGGGATTTCATAATGATGAGCAGAAAGTCACAAGTACATACTCACTCTAATAAATGGTTGGAATCACTTGGAAAACAATCTGAAGAAGCAACAGATCTAGCAATTTGCTCTGTTGTAAGATTTGAATCATTTGCACTTGATAACACTGCAGGCATGTGTGTTCTGTTGATTCTACAGGCATCTGAGGTCCATCTGCATGTTAACTGCAGAGAGAGATTTGATCTTTATATAGAAAATCATGCATCCGACCAGGAAGAATTAAGAAGCTGACAAAACTACAAAGCTGCTGATATTTCAATTGTGTCAGAAAAACAGAAGCACAGAAAAGAAACAGGCACTAAAAATAATTGTGTTACATTAATACCAGGTGACCTCACTGTGGAAGTTGATTTAGATACACAGCCACATGTATGTTGTAGAAATTAGAGGGCTTCTCTAATGTGTCTCTTCTTTTTTGGCTGCTCTAGTGACTAAGAAAACACACATGGCTTCCACACCTTGCTCCTCAACAAATATAAAATTGAGCTGGTCAACAGCACAGGCTTAGAGCCCCTCGGTTCTTTCTATCACTGTGCCCAACTTTCAGAGAAGAAATCATTTTGTGGAGTACAGCCACAGGCTGGGGATTGAAGAGCAACTTAGCACCAGCAAAGCTGCAGTCGTCTGAATTGACCCTAGTGATATGTGACAGGTTGTCATACCATACCAGCCCTTACGACATCAAAAAACACACACACACACAGACAGCAGAAATATCTGTCACAGCTGACCCTGAGATCAAGTGTCATGGATAGCTGAGGGGCAGGCATGGTGGGCGGCTGCTGCTGTGGCTGCCAAGGTGGGAGCTTGAGAGTAGGGGGATGGATGGTTGGCCCAGCCAAAAAGGGTGGAGCGGCTCAAGCCTTTTCCCATAGTGTTCCACAGGTATTTAGTTCAGGCTGTCAGCACTAGGTGGGATTTTACAATGGAGACTTAACCTTTTAGTCTCAGTGGTTTCAGTCTGGAGTGACAGATTTGTATCAGGTCCATTGCCAGGCTCCCTCACTGTCATAACAGTGTTTACTAAATGACAGGATCGAGTGCCAGAGATATGAATAGCTCATGAAAGTATAAATGGCCTTCTAAGAGCGAGCTGCATGCATGTGGTGTATTTATAGAACTCAATTGCATGTGTGCACGAATGAAACTGTAGACCAACACAAAAAAACATCCTGCTCCAGATCTTTGGGCGGTGGGCTGTTTTCAGACAAAAGCAAAACAAGACAACACCTCTCAGAATCTGTGTGCAAGAAACTCATTTTATAGAACTACAATGTGTCCATTTATCTCTGCACAAGAGGCAATATCTGTATCCACCACCGCACTGCCTGCACCCTGTCCCTATATATTGCCAGGCAAATGAAGGTCCTTGAAAATTGTACTCGCTTATTTTATCAGCACAAGACCCAGCCTTTCACCGTGCAGCAATATCCTGCACAGGAAATCAATATGAAGGAGGAGGCGAGACATGTACACAGCAACCAAGGCATATAATTACTTTAATCTCTGTGTTTTCACAAACAGAATACCTGCTCTGCTTTAACACAAAGTTTTCTCTTCTTTTGAAACACAGGTAAAATGTTATTAAAATGTTATTACATGCATAGCTAATTCAGCGCTTGAATTATTCAGTCATTCCGCCCAGGTGAATTATTTACTACACACTTCCAGCTGGAGCTGCTCTGCACACAGGGCCGAGGCCTCTTAGCTAAAGCAGCTCTTTTCTCAGCATTGTTAACGGGGCTGTTCCAGCTCACAGCAAAGGCCTATCTTCACTTCAGTGGAAAAATAAGGCTTACTTTGTAAATCTGTATCATGTCTCCAGTCCAGAGTTGTGTTTGTGCCTCTAATCTTGAGGAAGCAGCTGACAGTAAAAAAAAAAACTCCCCATGCCGCAGGCTATATATATTCCTCACACAACAAGACAACTATAGACACACTTATACTATAACAAGTGATTTGTATGTATATTTTGTGACCACTTTAGTGAGATCAGGTAACACCCTGCTGAATCAGCTCACAGTGAGGTAGCCCTCACCACTTTGGGATCAAGCAACTGATAAGTCATTCCTTTTAGGTTCAGACTCTAGCTTCCAGACCTGAAGCACATTTGTTTTCTGTAGAAGCTTATCATCAACGTACTGTATCTCCATCTGTATGCAACAAAGAATCTCACAGCCTGTAATGGAGGGAAAATCTAACAGCTCCACACTGGGGCATAGAGCATGACAAACAGTACAGACTAAATGCTCCAGGCCTGTTAGAGCTGTGTCTTGAGGTCAGTTAATGAAATTCAACATGGCTGTGATACTCCAGAGCGCAGGTCCTAAACCTAGAGAATAAAGGAGACCTGTGGTAGATGTCTGAAACATCTACAGTGGCCAAATAGAAACATCGCTACAGCCACACATCTGGCTTTTCAGTAAATCTGCAATATATAATATTATAATTTATTCTGGTGACTGGGTTCACAGTAGAGAAGCAATTAGATTAAGCTAACAATCTGTCTGCATATTACAAATGAAATGATTCTAATTGGATTCAAAATGTTTTTTTAAAAGGCTTGTCACATAATTTGTAACATTACAGACAATGACATAGTGTCTCATAAATCTAAAAACCTTTTCCAAAGAATGGAAATACTTTCATTTCCATATTAAATTTCCAAATTAGTCAACGTTTGTCAAACCAAATTATGAATACAAATATCAAATGTCTCTATTTTCACTACTTGCTATAATCTATAATATAGATCTAGATAAATTATAATCTGAAGATCAATAATATTAGGATCAGATTTACGTCTGACTGTATGTCACCCATTGACCTGCCCTGCTTTGATGCAAGGTCTTGCAATTTATAGCTTAATGAGAGAGTCTACTTCGGACAACAAAGGGAAGCAAGGCATCTTTCTTGGAGATCCCAGTTCACCCAAAATGTGTCCTCAGACTACTAACAAGCACCTTATTGTCTATGGAAGGTTTGACATTCTCTGGTTAAGTGAGTAAGAGGAGAATCTCACAAGCAGCATGCCCTAACAACATGTGATCCCCATCTAAATAGTTTCCACCATGATATCAGCCTGAATCAGGACTACAAAAGGCTGCATTGTATGGCGTGATGTGGACTAGGCTGAGAAAGGGTCATTGTGCAGCCTGATTGTAGTCAAAAAAAAAAAGCAACACAAGGCTGAAGTTTTCATTCCTCCATCAATGGAAATGGTTCACTAAGCAAATTCCCAGCGAGGAAAATGAATCTTGTGAGGCATAAAATGAGGTAACTTCATTATGGTTTTGCAGAGACATCATATTGGAACATATCATAATGATCAAGTCATTAAAAAAATCAGAATCACAGGATGTCAGGTTGTGTTACGTTACTATCACAACTGTTAAGGTTTATCTCTTTGATCTAATCAATCAACAGGATAAAAATACTTCACAAAGTCATCAGCTCCGTCATCTCACATCCTCTGTGAGAGACCACCAGCATAGAGGGAGGTCAGGTTACCGCTTATTTTACTGAGGAGTGCTGCAAGGAAGGAAGTGCAAAGCAGAGGAAGGGGAGACGTGCAAATGAAGGCAGGAAACTCACCGCAGACCAAGCACATTCTCTATGTCCTGCCCACACGACCACGGAAACAACATGCACTCACTCACATGCACAGGAACACATCCACATTGCACATGTAAATATACACATCCCAGCCCCTACGGCCATGATGGAGCATACGCCACTGTTTTCCGAAAATAATTGGCCTTGTTTTACTCAGGCCTGCTACCCACTCTGGCTCTGCACAGACCGGCCAGAGAGCGAGATCTCAGTCTACTGTGACATCGAAGCTGACACGTCTATTGAAAAGAACAGATGAAGTGTGGCTTGTTGCAGTGGGACAATGGGAATTATCCATATTAGCATGGATTTAAGAAGTGGAGAGAATAGAGGCTGTCTAATCTTTCATTACACTGAGCTTTTCAAAGTCAACCACTAAGTTGGCTAAGTTGGTGTCTGAAAACAATAAGGAACAAATTGATGAAACTGAATTGTCATTAAATTATAAAATTTAGTTTCTCAGAGAGTAAAGCAATCTATGATCCAGAATGCCACATTTAAAAAGCTTCTCCAAAACACACTCTATCCACCTGTGGTCTCCTGATTACAAACAGCTAAAATTTAACAAAAAAACTATTTAAAGGAAACATGCAGATTTGAATTCCCTAACCCTAACCCTTAAAATTGGTGCGAGAGGACTGAGTGAGTTGGAAAACAATTGCTTTATTTTCTTCTATTGCTCAGAAGCTTTGATGTTAACAAACTGTTATCAAATCCTTCTATGAGCACACCCAAGTAAAGCTTTATCAACAAGAGAGGAGAAACACCTGCGTCAAGAATCTCTTCGGGGTGATAATATATTGTAAATGTACACATGTTGTCATAGGATATTAATCATTTAGTCTAATGTCAGATTATTTCACCTGCATCACCCTCTACTCTATTAGTAATTTGATTCTGTATTTCATACATTGATTCAACCTTTTCTTATGGTTTTTATGACTTTCAATCATTTAAATTTCATCTGCTGAAATTACTAAAAAGCCTCAAATGAATGCACATGCAATTTCAGAAAATGTCTCCTTGAAAGATTTGTAGACCTGTAACAGCCCAGAGTACAGATCATTGATTGACTACATTGATTTTCAACACTGCAGGCTGTGGATATTTGCACACATGCACACGTGGGTGGGTGAGTGAGTGTCTACGAGTGTGCAGATGTAGGCACGCGCACAGAGTTAACAGCCAAGTGAAGAACAGGGAATACGATTTGAGGTTATACCAGCAGCTTCCATCTGCACCACAACACCTTTAGTGTCACTTATCACTGTCACACAGAGGCAGATTCTCTGTTAGGGATGACAGTATAAACTTGATTCTGTGCGGGTAGGAGGATTTTAATTTATTTTTGCAGAGGCAGCATCCACCGAGGCTTGCAGTATTTAGTCTTTCGGTTCCCCTCTGGATTGGAGGGAGGAGAAAACGTTTTTTGTTCCACGCACAACAACTAGGTCATTTTAATAAAGCTCTCATATTTAAATCTCTTTCATCTGTTAAACAGGCACATAAGTGACTGAAGGAGAAGCTCTATTAAAATGAATCACACATGCACAAAGTTGGACATGACTTATGGCAGATAAAATGGTTTGGTCAACAGATAAATGCTCACACACAGCTACAGCATGTACTCTAGTTCCCACTGCTGCATGTGGTGGGAACCACACACAAATCAATCCCACATACATCTACTACTACATACCCTCTGCTCGCACTACTGTCGAAAAGGAAAAAGGTTAAATATACAAACTTTGGGTTTCTGACATAGTCACAGGAGAAATCTGTGGGTGTGATGGTTCCTCAGTAACTGTTGTGGGACACAAATGTGGGTCACAAGACATTTTGGGCAAGGGCTGTGAGAAATGTAGATTATGGAGCAATGACTCAGAAAGATATGGAGGTGAGATTTGGGTCTCAGTGTCAAAACAAGAGGTAATCACTCTTTGAGGTGCCGTGATTTCCACAAGCGGTTTCATTGACACTAAATCCAAAAAATTTTGATTCACAAAATTACACAAAATGTAAACTAATACATTTTATTGTCATAATAATCCTAAAAAAAAAATATTTTGGACTTAAGGTTGAAATAAATTGATTTCTGTGCAGTGTAATATAACTTCTTTTTGACAATCCCAATACCCAAGTGCTGGTATCATTAAGGGGGCTATTTATAAATTGAAAAAAGTTTCTTGCCAGAAGTAGATGATGGTGATGATTGTCATTGCTGTCTTATAATACGCCCTCTGGCCAGCTCCACGCATGCAATCATAAAGTGACAAGAGGGGCTGGCCACACCGGGGTAAGCAAGTTAGCATGGTAACTTCAGTAGAAGAAAAAGAAGGGATAAAAATGGAAGCAAAACAAGAGTTAACATTGGCATCGCTTTCCCCCTCTGGAGAGTAAAGAATAAAGTTTGATACTGAACTAGCAGCATTTCTTCTAGACTGGTAAGTAAACAGCTGTAAATGCGAACATCGGCTATGTAGAGATAGAAAAACTTACTAAGAGCTCCTTTAACCCAAAACTAACCTCTTCTGTGTCTCTTCTGCCAAAGTGCTGTCAACATGAAGTGGATAACACCAGATTGTGCGGCCCATGGCATGCATATCGTTTTTTGCAGCGCACACAAAAGAATTTTGTCTCAGTCAGCTACGAACAGATTAGTGATCAAAGAACATAAAATCCATTTCCAAGATTTTCATGACATCCATGACTGTGTCTCACTACAGATATGATCATCTCCTGTACTTGCCAGCTCATAGTATAGACTGTGATACAGATTGGGGGGGTGGGGGGGGGGGGGGCACCCAAGGGAACACCCATGAATTCAGGATCTCAAAGTAACGATCAGGAAGGTGTAAAAGTGAGGATAAAGGGGCAGGAAGAGGGAAGAATGAAGCCATGCAGCTGGGCCCAGAGATCTGTGGAAAACTCCCGACAAAGGCACAGGAAAACTGGGAAGGCTGGGGCAAGTCCACTGGGACAGTCCCAGGCCCAGTGAGGGGGAGGCCTCCTGACTCCTGATGTAACTGAAGAAAACACAGACTCTTTGTCTTTGGAAATAAAGTCACTTTTTCCCCCAGGTCACACAGCACACATGCAGGGACGCTTCCTCACTCTGCTTAACCCAGTCAAATATTGTCATGCAGGAGCCACAAATGATCAGGAAATAAAATATTCTGGAGGAGACAGAATGTCTGATTTAGACAAGATGAGAGAAATGAAACTAAAAAAATGAATAAAATTGTTGTGTCCCAGAGTGGGAGTACAAATCACAAAAGGCACCAGGAGTAAATTACTTCTGATTTGCATTACTGTTCATGTTTGCCTGGTTCTGAGTGAATATGCTTCAGCACATATTAGGCTCCGAGCGTGATGCTTTCACTATAACTGGGCGTGATCAACCAGGCACATTAAATGAGAGGCTTTACATCATTTTCCCTGGCATGAGGCATTACAAGCCCTGTCAGCTGGCAAATGGAAGGGAAAGTTGGCACGAGCGCGAAGAGAGGCAGAGGCAGCAGAAAAGGAAAGTTGAGAGTTACAGGATCAGGTACTTGTGCAAATATGCCAACGGTGCCTGGCTTGGTGCCACTTCAGTCAGTCTGACTGGCAAACATTTCACACAGTTTATCTGATTAACTGAGATCTATTTGTGTGAAACAGCTGCAACTTAACATTTAAAAAGATGCACTGCTAAGCATATTTTGATGACCCCTCAGCACTGGTATGTCGAAACTTAAATGGTTCAAGTTTAGTCAAAGCAAAACAAAGAAGCATTCACACTGACTAAGATCCACCTCTTCCGAAAAAAGCCAGTAAAAGACAAGTCACAGGAGTCCAAAACACACCCTCATTTCTGGGAAAGCTGCTGGAATGAGTTTGGTGCATGGTATGTGATGTCGGTAGGATAGAAACTGTACAGATATAACTGTGTGTGTGTGTGTGTGTGGTTCCATTGAGGGAACAGTCAACTTGAGTTTAGCAGTCTGGAGCACAATGAGGATTCACAGCCTCTGGGTATGACGACCGACTGTGCCAAAGATAGAAGGGAGTGGGGGGTGGGGGGTGGGATGGGCATCCTATTTAAAAGTGCACTATCATTGCCGCTGTAACAGTGCTGGGATACTGTATCACTTAGGGTGTTCCTTGAGCTGCTCCTCTGGCCTGACAATGATCTGAGAAAAAGTAAACAGACACTACACAGCGCTGTCATTAAAGCAGTTGAGCCCCCATTACATTACTCCCTTATGTGGATTAGCAAAACACACAAAATACTCTGGATATCTTTTTCTCAACTCTAGAGAGAGTTTATACCCTGTAACTAACAACTCTTTTCCTCATTTATGATGACCTCCCTACAATAGACAGTCACAAAGTGGTACTTAAGTAAAATAACAGTCATGTGCACAGGCTAAAGTGCTTTTCAAACAAGGAGACTGCATTAACTTTTCAGTTAAGTTGGCCATCAAGTTGTTCTGCTGTAATGCAACCCTGTGAGAGCTTTGAAACAAAACTCTCTGTCAAACGATTTCACTCAATTAAGACTGTGCAACTGCAACATACCTGACATGTGTATTTCCGTTTGGAGGCACCAGGTAAAGAAAGAAATGTATTGGGTTATCTGCTGACACGCCCTCTGAGAGCTCTTCACGCTCAAAGAGGAAGATCAAAGTTCAAGGAGCCATTGCTGCTTGTCTATAAGCTCTGGCCTTCTGGGAAAAAACACACAGCATTCCCACAGCTCTGAGAATGAGCTTTGCCCTGAGGTTAACCAGCCTCAGACACCGTGTCAGTGAGAACACAAGCTATGGGACCAGAGACACCCTCTAACTACCAACCTCAAATTAGATGTTTTCATCTCTGCTACATCCTAATGTTGGCTTCAGCCGAAGAACTGTGAAAACAATTCATAGTAACCTGTATTTTCAATTTGGTTATACCTCCCACTTTTTCCCAGACCTGTGTATCAAAGGTTTTCTCGTACATTCTGTGAATGCCAGTTCATGTATGGCTGTCTGGCTTATGACAGATGAGGTGCTGACTGAGAGAAGGGCAGGGTGGCATGCTGGCAGATGAAGGCCTTGGAGGCTCAGAGGTAAATCTGAAATAGACCTGCTGTTGCATTACAGCATTACATCACAACTGACTTCACCAACATGGCTGCCGCTGCATCATGCCACCACGATGTCATGGGATGGGAACAATTGGATGCAACAGCTGTGAGTCACACAACCAAGCCGTCAACTGGGGAAGCACTCTGGGATTGTGCAGCCACTGCACGGTACATCATAAAATGATGGTCTGTAAGTGTAAGCAAGCACTTACACTTCCTGTGTAATTAAAATCAATGCACCGCAACCAATACACATTTTGTTGTTTTGTTTTTTTCCTCCATTGATGAGGCAGAATGTATCTGCTTACATTCCTTATTACATGTGCATGGCAGACACAAGAGACACAACACAGTTTCTGCTTTTCCACAAATGCCACATTATTTGACATGTGAGAAAAATCACAGTTCCTGCTACTGACAACTTAGTCAAAACCGTAACCACATCAGAGCACCGGCGAGGACTTGATAAAACACAGCCTGTGGGCTCCCTCACCATCAGTCCCTCATAAAGCCATACCTGATGTGCTTTTTAAGATAATGTCTGCTGGAGGGAACTCAGCTGTGGGAACAGTTGCAACCGATATACACAGCAGGAAAGCATGCGTATTGTCTCTAAAGTAGCAGAACAAGTTGCTCAACATGTTTGACCTCTCCAGACACCGCTGCCATGCCTTACTTTAGCTAATCAACCCACAAGACTAACGTGATCGTAGTAGTCTTACATAGCAGATGATGACGGTGCCTGAAAATATGTAATTCAGCTCTATAACACTCAAAGTCATTGGACTTTTGTAAATGCTGTTTACTGGTAACCTCTTCAATCATTTTTCTCATGGGCAGTTTATGATGAGTGGACAAGCACTCTTTAAACCCAATATATTTTAAATCCAGCTGAGATCATAGAGTTTCCAAAGAAACCACATATCTTAATCTGAATTTTAGTAAAGGGGCTATAAAATAAGACACAAAACTTAATGATCCCTTGTGGTATAGTGGTGCAAGTCTCCATGCACCATGTCTCCAAGTAAGATTCATTTAGGCTTCGTGGCGAGTTGGAATGAGTAGATACATATTATTAAATGATATTAAAACTTCCTTAAAGGAAAACTGTGTAAAAGTTCATGGTCCAGGCCCAACACAATGCGAAATCCTAAAGGATAGACATGGATATATTTATGCAATACAGTGGACTCCAAGTAAATACAGACAGCATGACTTAACAGCATTTACTACAGTATGTTACACCTTACTTAGTATAACTCCTTCGAAATTCAATAGGAACAAAATTCGACCTGCTCAGCAATAAATGTAAACTTAAGGATTTTCAAGTGAACAAATTCTCAACTCGTGATACAGATGTGTTTGTTGATGTAACAGCCTGAGGTTATTTAGAGAAGCATGTGTTCAGCACACATGGAACAGTTCAGCCCCATGACGCTCATTTCATCTGAATGCAGACAGAACTCTCTCCAGACACTGGAGAAAATGACCAACAATCACAGAGTGTACACCCATGTTTGGGAACGGGACGATTTCACATTTCTGAGGGCTTCTTCCGGGAAATCTATGGCGGCCTTGTGTTTAAAGACTGCGTCATCACATCAGCAGAGCATTGAATCTACAAAGAGCACCCAATCTGGGCTTAACAACTGTGTCCTGCTTGAGGACACATCATCTTGAAGTGATTAGACCACGTATGTAAAATATCACAGTGGTGCCACTGCATAGAGCTGCATGCTTTGAGATGTATGGAAAGAAATTTTTTGACGATTTCCAGTGAATGAATGTTGATAAGCACTGAACGTAAAAACCTGCCTTGTAGCTCTTTTCAAGGCAATGCCATGAGGCAGATGTACAGGACTATGCACTTGGCCAGACTGACAGACAGATACCGAGCCATGAGTCATGCAGGCATGACTACAGTGTGGCCCCCTCAGCAGCCCCCTGCAAAACTCACATACCAGCCAGTCAACACAGGCCAGCCTGGATGGTACACCTGCCTCAGCAGAGCTACTCCCAGTTCCCTCCAAGTATCATGTACCCACATGCACCCACATAAACATCCAAACACACACACACATACAATCACACAATCACACATAGGGAATATTCTCTATGGGGTCCAGTTGGAGCAGATACAGAAGATGAGCATGACTGCCACTATCACACATCAGGGCTGAGCTTTATTGGTGTGATTACATCACCCTGAGCCATGATCCCCCTCCCTCCATGCGATAAGGTTTCAGGAACACTGGGCACACAAACCAGGCCATGTGCTCCTATGTCCTCTCTGCCAAAATAACTCAGCAGTTTCTAATACAGTACAGCTATGGTTTCACTTCAGCTGCCCAGGTATTGTAGGACACCCTAGCGCGTAACCTTTCTGATGTCAACAAGACCAGAGTTTGTTAATATGTGGGCCGCTGTCAGGGAGCTTTCGATTTCTCATGAGTCAAATTCTGGTGGTTACCCCCTGTGTGATCATTTTGTGGAATTCATGTCCTTTTGTGACTGTGTCTGCCGTGAGTCACTTTGAGTCACAGCGTGGTAGGTGCCTCATAAAAGCCACAATTGAGAAGAAAACAAAGACCCAGAGAGGAAATTACACTTTCGGGTTGAAAGCGGTCAAATGCATGAGAGCCGCAAGCTGTGTGCTGCTCTTTTCATCTACATTTTTAACTATCTGCACGCATGTCTCCATCTATCATACATAAACGCCAACGTGCCATGATGTTAATAGTCACAGACACTAGTGTTAGTAACTGATGGGGATAAGGGAGATGCTGAAGATGACGAGGAGGAGGAGAATGGGGAAGCAGGAAGAGGAGGATGACAAGTATGACTGGGATCATGGTGTGACTTAAAGCGTGATGTGTTGCACAATTCAGCAGGACGGTCATTTAGGTGCATTCCTTCATCTAAAACTACAGACAGAGCTGTCCTCCACCAAACCTTTAGCTCTAATTAGAAATAATCTCTCCTGAATTTGGTTCAAATTGAAGTTTGGAAAAAAAAAAAAGTAATTTAGCTTATCAGCCTGTGTTTCATAATGGACACAAGGCTTATTTCACACACCATTAATTCCTCTTCAACATCTTTTGTGTGCAGGGCATTTCATACTTTTTAAAGGGTGATTGGGCCTGAAGGCAGATCCAATTATGATCCTTTTAAATAACCCACTTTCACAATGAGAACTCCACTGCAAGCAGAGCAAACGGCACAGCACTGTAACCCAAACGATGCTCTGCTGTCTGAGTTCATCTGAAGGGCTCCGGTCTTCACCAATTGACCAGTAGATTCAGTCGACCAGCATAAGCTCGTTTATCCTCCTCGATCACGACGCGTGAGCGCTTCCCCCGGCTGCCGCCTTCCGTATGGGCGACCACGGGAGACAGTCACGAAATTATGACATAACTTACCCTTATACCAACCAGCTCAGATGATCCCCAGCGGCGGAAAAAAAAAAAAAAAAATCCGGTTATTCACAGATGTTTCCCCCAAGCAGCAGATGAGTGGTCCGTCACATCATCCTGACAGCGGCGCAGGAATAAACGCGCTTCTTTCTTTTTTTTTTTTTCCACCACGCAGATGTTTCTAAGCCGAGCCCGGTGCCGTGGTGTCGAACCCGGTCACTCCTGATCACGCAGGCGAGCCGAGGCAGCCCAGGATGGTGTGGCCGAAATGTGGCTGCCGTCCGGTTCTTTGCTTCCCACCTACGGACTGAGCATTCCCACACTGCTCCATGGAGCTGCCCGGGGTAAGTTTTCCTCTGCCGGTTGTAGCTTAATTCAGTTTAGTGGAGAGTCAGCCCCGCCCTGCACTGGAGACGGTCTGTGGAGAAGGCGAGCCCGTCAAGATCGTCGACCAATCGGTATGTACACAGGGAGGCGCTGCTTCTCCCGGTTAACGGCGGTGACTAAGCGATATCCTCAGTCAGAGTTGGGGTCCGGGGACTGAACCCGGGGTTTAACGCTCTCTGTCGCCATTGATCCGCTCCAGCATAAAACCTCTCTTTGGGGAAATTTTAAATAAATATTGATTTTTATAACAGTAATTAAAATATGTACAATAATAACAATGACACTGATCTAATAATTTGAGATCTCAAATTGGAGGAACCAGTTTACAGTTTAATTCGTTCAGGATCTTTTCATTTTAACACAAAGGCTTAACCACAGTGTGGTATAATAATAATATAAATAATGTAAAAATCACATTATTAAAAAAGAACATGCAGCTCCACCTGTCATCTAGTTGATATGGGCCTTACACACTGGCAGCAAAGAGGAGCATCGATGATGCAACATCACAAGATTTTCATCTAGTGGTTTAAGCCGCAGAATCAAAATTTGACTTTAACACTATATATATCAACTGAAACACCTAGTGCTGCTTCATCTGGTCTAAACATATCTAACAAATGACTGACTTGCTAGACATTAAAAGATTTGCCGCAACCAATGTTACCAAAGACAAAAAATAGAAAGAAAAAACTTCAAGACCTAAAGATTTACACTGTATCATGATTCATTTGAGGATGTGCACTGTGCATCACATACAGGACACGCACAGAGGTCACCAGAGCTTTGACAAGCCTCCTCTACCCATCTGCATGTTCTCATGAAAATAAGTTTATTTTTGACTTTACTCCTTAAATTCCAGTTTGGCTTTGTCTAATGACTAATGAGCATCATAATCTGAGATGCCTCAAAGTCATATTTCAGCAAGACATAAGTGAGTTTGTCTGAAGTTGAAATAAATAAAGGTTTGTGCTGCTCCCTCTAATGAAAAGGCCATTACTGTGCATTCCTTTGTAGTTTCAGTGAAAGCTCAGACCCACCTGGGAATATTCTCCAGGAGAGAGATGGATGTTAGGAAGCAGAAGGTTTCTGAGGTGCTGACAAGGGGCACCGTGTACGCAACTTTTCTCAGACGGGGTCTCAGGGAACAGGAGGCTTAGCTTCCTGGAAAAGTCTCCTTCATGGCTGCTTTGATGCACTTCTCAATTAAGACACACTACATTGAATGTGGCAGCCAGCGTCTCTCTGCCATTAAACTAAAGGAAGACATACTATGGTCTCATTTTCATGCTGACAGAGTGGATGATTTGTTTGTGTCTCTGGAACAAGAGATCACTCAAATGGCTGACTAGTTTTATATTCAGTATAAATCAATCAATACATTTGCCAATGATGGAAGAAGTATTCACATCCTTTATTCGAGTCAAAGTAGCAAAACCATATATTAAAGAAATGTCTTTACAAGTAAAAAAAAAAAAAATCAATTGGATTTTACTATTTTACTAAGTATTCATTACTCTTAATGACCAATTAATGCATCATATTTCATGATTTTATGTAATATCTTGATCTGCAAGCTATAGCTGTCAAATTAATGTAATAAAAAGACTAATATATATATATATAATGTAGTGAAATAAAAGCAATGAAATAAAATGAAAAATACTCCAGTCTAGCATGTTCAGCAACTTTACATTTGTTGCACATTTGTTTGCCACAATTTCAACTGGAGGATCTCTGAAAATTCACTGGAGCAAGACTTTTACTTAAGATATATCCAACTAAAGTCAACTAACATTTACGCCTGTGTTTCTGGCTGCAGAAAATATAATAAACGTTTAAAGTGTGTGTTTTTTTTGTTTTTTTTTAAAAATGCTTTGAGCACCTCCTCTGCAGCTCCTCCACAGTTAAAAACCAAAATCAGCTTTCCTCCCATGAGAGAAATCTGTTGCAAGAATCATTCTAGTTTTAATCAATCACTGCATTGGGGCTGGATTTAATCATTTCAAATAAGGCCAAAGCAAAATATAGAGCAGACATACAGCAGTCAGGTCTCTCACAACTCGTCTTGTGTGTTACTTCACAATATGAAAAGCTAGAGCTTCCTCTAGGCTTGAGTTTCCTCTCTGCACCCATGAGTCTCGTCCTTGCCAACATGAGTGATAGCCACACTGCAAATCAGGAGAGACATGCTCCTAAATTAAGCAACAGATAGTATTTCCACCCCAGCAATGAGTTTATTGGACTTCATCAACTCTTTTACCTATATTCGTGTATGTAAAGACTATTCAGTGGCCTGTTGAGAGTCCCTGATTGATATACCATGAAGCCACAGTAATTGATGGTGAAGTCTCCCCTGGGACTGCAGAGGGTTGAAGCTGAGGCAAAGGCAGCAATTAGGAAGCAATGCAGGACCTGTAGGAGCACTCAAGTCCCCCTGATGTCCCATCAATCAGACGCAGATAAAAGGCTTGAGTACAAGCGTAATGTTTAACCAAAAGGACATCGTCAGACGGTCCATAAGCGATTTCCTCTTTCTTTCAACCAAGCAGAGAAGTAGAGGGGAAACCATCATTTCTGGGTTAAGACCACAGAGGGTTTTTCACTCGTACATGCATGACATGGTTTACCACAGTTACAAATAAGGTCAAATGCTGTTCACAGGCATGAGAGCATGTTAGTTTGAGAGTGGTTTCCTGGGTTAATTGATTTCCCTAAAAAAAAAAAAGAAAAAAAAAATCTGTAGTCAAGTAGGCAACCTACACCACAGAAGCATGCTGTAAAACAAATCAAAGACAACAGGGTGGAGGATTTCACTGTGTTGTTGTGTTTGGCATATACTCCCTTGTTTTTGTGATAAAGCCGGTAAAATCCTCTCTTCCTCCCAGCCTGACTCAGTGGTTGTTTCCTCTGAGAGATACAGGTGTGAGCTGAGACAAGCCAACTGTTATCACAGAGAAAGGTCAGGGCCTGGAGGTTTTAGTGCAGGCTCAATCAATAAACCAGACAGCTGGAGTCTGTCTCTTTTAATGATCTTGTAAAACAGCCCCAAACTGTCAATGACTCACTCATTTATGTTTTGAAACTTCGACTGTGGATTTATTTAGGTTTAAAAAAAAGTAGATCCTGAATAGTTTTTCCTGAAGTGTTTCTCTCTAGATGGAGACCAAACTCTCTGCACCCCACCCACTGCTCCACTAAAGCGCCTCTAACTTTCTATAGTGCAGAACAAACAGAACAAAATCATAGACAAACTAAAGGAAAACAGTGAAATCCTCACTGGATGCACATACATGTTAGTAGCCACTAACCAAGGAGGAGCATGGCGTGTGTGAACTGGCTCTCATGTGAAGTAATCCTCCCGTGCTTCCACCTCCTCCTAGTGAGAACCCTGCCACCTGTACACACACGCACACACACGCACACACGCGCGCGCGCGCGCGCACACACACACACACACACACACGCACACACACACACACACACGTACGTACACGTACACACACCACACCTCTGCAGCAAACAAGAAAAGAGACTCATGAATCATTAATTCTGTTGATTAATAATTAAACCCACCGAACACTAAGGATGCAGATGACTACCAGGTTCTGCCATTAATTGGCCTGGTGAGAAAAAAGCCTCTGTTGTTTTTGGAGAATGATTTCAGTTAAAGGTGGAGGGGGTTTCTGTACAGCTAATACTGAAGCTGTTACGCAGTGTTTGTCTCTGAAAAAAGAAAGAAATCATTGAGAATACAGCAATTCACTGTGAAAAGGCCCCACACAGACCATTTAGACTATCACATGACAATAGGACTGTTTACTGTCACACTTAAATATAAGTGGAACAAGAATTTCTAAAACTAAAATCTGCGATTGATGTAATGATGCTATGTCAGCAGTACAAAAACAGTATAGGACAAGAAGTTCATCTCAAAACTCATGACACTTTCCACTTTCCTAACTGTTTACTGGGTCTATTTACAAGAAGGGACATCATGGATCTCATGGATTTTTTTTTAAAATCATGACTCATATAAAAGAGATGCAACATTAAGTCAATCATCAAGAAATAGCTAACAAATAAAGCCTGAAGAAAATACCTGTACAGTAATGTAATACATGACACAAGCCTCTATATCAAGAGCGGTGGTGGTTGTATGTTACCTATGGGGATATATATTATCACATTGACATCCTCTGTATATATGGATATATTATAAGTTCATTACATATGAAATACTCACAGTAAATTATTGTCATATTAAAAATATCTACATATCTATAGAAAAATTCAATATGGTTCTCTTATTAATTTCTCATTAATTTTAAACTTGATCTGTGACTTGATCTTGACCCACTGTATATAATATCAATGTACACTATGCTATACACTGTGTATTGACAGGATTTGGGGTGGTTATATATTCATATAAAACATGTCAACAATATACCAGACATAGATGTAAATATATTAAATTGTTGAATATATAATTTCTACATAGGTATTTTATATGTACATACATGTCATATATTTACTTTCTATATATGTGCATGTATTCAATTTGCATGAGGGTGCATGTTGACATTTAAAGTACAAATTTGCTCATGTTTCAAATTTTTTCAATAATCAGTGTGTCTGTGTGAGTATTGCACTGACAGACCTGTCATTCAAACCACATAACATCATAAACACAGCAGGTCAAAATAGTGACATTATTTTTGGTCAGTCCGTTTTAGTCACGTGTTTGATATAATATTTTTATACAGCCAGATATAAACCAAGGACAGCAGTGCCAGTCTGTCGCTGTAGTGAGTCTATATGTGGTACATGAATATATATTTACGGATTGTTAAAGTTAAAATAAAGAATTCACTGTGTAAATGATTGAACCATATCAAAAATAATCATAATCTCATGTTCTCAAAAACAAATATTAGGAGTTACTTCCTTCCAAACACTGCACACTGAGAGGATATTATTCTTCATAGGATTCTCTGACTCATGGTGTAGTAAGATATTTTCAGCCTGCATTCTGCTCATCCATCTGCACACACAGATGAGTCTTTGGCATCCTTGCTCAGCGTCACTATCGCTGAGGTGGCTGCTGGAATTGAAAGTGATCCAGAATGCAACATTACAGCAAAGCTGTGACTGCTAAGATTATCAGTGGCAACAACAATGAAAACTGCCTGACCCGGACCTCATCGTCGCTGCTGACCGGCAGTGGAAATACAGTCAAAGCAAACAATGGCCAACACCAGTCCACCAGCCAGGGCAAAGTCAACAGCCCATGCCAGGACTCTTCTACTTAACACGCTCAGCAGATTTCTGTCTGGCTCCTATCCTGGCTCAGTAAGTCAGTCCAGGACTCTTTGTCCATAACTCCTGCACCATCTTTGTCATGCGTTTCCATTAAAAATGGAACCATTCTCATCCTTGAGAAAACGGTAAATACTAAAGTGGTTCAAGAATTCTTATGCCAAATTCTACAATTTGTGATAATATACAATGTGGTGATAAGAGCATGTGCAGAACAGGTGCAATGACACCCAATAACTAGCTTCAAACTAAGCTCTTGTGTATTCTTGTGGACCATGCTGTAGGAAATTCTGCATACTGAGGAAAACTGAAAACCTTATTTGTTTAAAAAAAAAATTGTATTGATCAATTTGGAAATTAATCAATGCTCCTTTTATATATAAATGGTTATAGAAAAGAAAAGGGGGCCAAGAAGCAGCAGCACAGCACCAACCCAGCTGCAGGAGAAGTCAGAGCAGATAGGCTTCCCAGATTTAAATCAGGGACAACCTGTGCCACAGCATCAGAAAACTCAGGAGGATCTGGAGAACGCTGCGTAACTTGAGTGCAGCAGGCATGGAAAAAAAATGATCACAGAAAGAGAAGGCATCCATTCTTATATCAATCAGTGCATGCAGTTGTGATCAGTTGTGCTTCCGAACAACAGCCCGGGAAATTTGTACTTCCCTGATGGAATTGTAATCTGTGGCACAACTATGTCACACACTGTTAGTCTTCCAGAAAGCCACACGGGCCCACGGTGCCTGGGGCTAAACTGGCGCCATCCACTTCCTGGGCACAGGCAGGCATGAGCACAGCAGCTCTATTTATAACTTCTTATTAGAAGGGACTGTTTTCAAATGGGGCCCAAAAGATAAGTGAGAGTGACAGAAAAAAAAGGCTGCTATTTGGGAGCTTTTGCCTATAAGCAAATGTAGTTATGTGCAGCAGGAAGACAACTTTGTACTGCAAAGTCATATTTACGAATTCAGTGGAAGCCTGGAGAGAAAAGCGTAACAGGAAACACTAAATTGTAACACGATCAATAGTCAAATACTGATTTCACATCCTCCAGGAAAAGGGTGCGCGGCTCCTTTAAGAGATACAAAACATTTACTTCCTGTTTGCTAGCCACCGGTGCTAACTCATGTCCACGGATAAACCCGCGCAGCATGGACGTGAATTATTAAGTAAAACTCCATAAAAGGTGCTATTGGGTTTATAAAGAGACAGTGACGGTGTGGTGAGGGTGACTTTTCGATAACGTTATGACGGGGAGAAAAAGAAAGATGCTAGCAACGGCACTAGCGTCTGGACCACAAGTAAACAAACATAAAAACCAAGCGGCTGTGAATCTGAACATGAAGGAGCCCGTTCAGTGTGGAAAAACTGCTCCAAGTGTTGAGACGGAGCGAAGCCATTATTTCACCAACACTGACCTGCAGCACAGACTGGGACAGGAGTTTTTCAACCAACCTTGCATCAGTCTGGCCAAAGCGTTTCTCGGCAAGGTCTCCCTGCTCTTTACAGCCCTTTTATTTTTTGTTTCTGAAAGCATTGTGATGCTCGTAACAGAGTTTGTGTCAAGTGCATCAGGAGTATTTATAAAGGTCGTTGTTTATATTTTGTGCAGGTGCTTCATAAAGTAACCTGCCACTACCACCTCACTATAAACTGAATGGTGTTGCAAAACCCAAGACCACATTCAAAGATCCAGAATAGAAAAATATCAATGATCTGCCTTTGTGAAATCACTATAAAGCCAAAAGATATTCAGTTTACTCTCACAGACCATCTTTTTTTTTTTTTTTTTTTTAAATTGTTGCCAATCTTGTGTTGATTGGCTAATTAATTATTAAACAGTCTGTCTTTGTCCTCATCCCTGCAGGTGTTGGTCCGCAGGTGTGTGGATGGCACTGAGCTGCGAGGGAGGATAGTGGAAACCGAAGCCTACCTCGGAGGGGAGGACCGAGCCTCACACTCAGCAGGAGGCAAACGCACAGAGAGGAACACAGCCATGTTCATGAAGCCAGGCACAATCTATGTGTATCCAATCTATGGCATCTACCTCTGTATGAATGTGTCTAGTGAAGGTGAGGAAAAGTGCCCCCCCCCCCAAAAAAAAGGACCTATAAAACCCATTATTGGTTTCATGTTCAGTGTTTATTATTAATGACGTTAAACCTGTACAGCAGTTTGTTTTCTAACATTATTGGTTAAAGGGCAAGAGGAAGGAGACAGAGTGGAGCCTTGCTGACTGATGCATATTGTGTACTGTTTTTCACAGGGGAGGGTGCTGCCGTGCTGCTGCGCTCCCTCGAGCCCCTGCAGGGTCAGCCCATCATGGGGCAGCTGAGGGCAGCCAGACGCAGAGAGGGAGCCAGACAACTTAAGGACAAAGATCTCTGCAACGGCCCTTCCAAGCTGTGCCAGGCTCTAAATATACCACGCTGTTTTGACCGTCGAGACCTGGCCACAGACCCAGAGGTGTGGCTGGAGAGGGACCCCAACACAAACCCAGCAGAACCCTGTGATATAGTATCAGCACCACGAGTTGGAATCGAGTCCCATGGCGAATGGGCCAAGAAACCGTGGAGGTTTTATCTTCGTGGACATCCTTGTGTCAGTGTAGTGAATAAAGAAGCAGAAAGACTGTCTCAGTCTGGAAATGTAATGAACGCTTTAGATGTGCAGGCTGACACAGGACAGGATAATGTCAAAAGGACTTAACAGGAATATTCTCAAAACTACTCTGCCATCTGTTCCCATTGTTGACTTCAACCATGCAAAATAAAAACTTAGTAGACAGTACTTCTTACACATACATGAAATGTATACCGAAATAATTCAATTCTAATTCCATAATTTTGTAACTTTGAGAAAGTCATACACAGTAACGGGTTGAGAGACAAATTATACAAAATGTATCTCATGCATTTTTTAAGGTGCTGCTTATTTTCGCAAAGTGTATTTAAGGGACTGATGCATTTTTGTACTGGAAAATAATAGATGAGAACTTAAGACAGGTAGAGTAAGACTCAATTTATCAGTGCCTATAAAATACCTGTTCTGAAACATACCTTGACTCACAAGTCTCTTTTGTTCAGGTCTTCCATCTGTGCTTTTTAATAAACATTCATACTTGGGAAATTCTTCTCTCAGTGACTCAGTGGTTTCACAGATGTTTGGAACGCTCTGCTTCCCTCAAAGCAAAAACAGCTCATCTGATGTTCAGAGTCATCCCTTTCTTGCTGTCTTTCTCTCGCCACCTCTGGAATTCCTGAGAAGAAGTAGCTGGAGGTCTGGAATGATCATTACTCAGCGTGCCCCTCTGTGGTCAGTGCAGATGATCTGACACATCTGGGAGAGGGGGATGATGAGGTTAAACTCCTACTAGACCAGTATCCACAGTGAACACTTGAGGTGCTTTCTGGTATGTACAAAATAATTTAATATTGTAAACAAACATTTGGCTCATAAAGGAAAAAAAAATTCTACATTTTTGTAAATCGCCAAACAATGATGCAGTCATTAATAAAACAACATTGTTGAGCAGGAGCACTTAGCAGTGAGCACAGCAGGCGATAAACTCTTCTCAAACTGACATCTTTTTCCAGTTGGTGAGAGCTGATACTGCCTGAGTGCCACTACTCCATGGGTGACTGAAAGATTGAAATAATGGGATCTTCGTGGTTGGTCACCACAAGGACACTGCGGAACTTGTCAAACAGCGTCTTGAGCTGCGAGCGTCTCATGTTCTCATTGTACATAATCTCTTCCAGGTGGTGATGTCCCCGGAAATAATGCAGCAGCCTGAAAGCAGTCAACATAACAGGCAGGAGAATGGGTTGAGAGCTAGAGTTGAACTGGATCATTAGCTGTGTAAATCAATGATGGGACAGGACTTTCATAGTTTTGATGACATTTTTCATTACTGTGCAGTAGGTAGCACTGATTCCCCGACATGATGAGCTTTCTCGACACATTTTATTTTCAATACACTCTTAACTCACAGTGAGCAAATGATCTCAACTCTCCAGCCAATAGTTCCAATTACATTTCTCAATATTCTGTGAATGTAATTAGAATAACTTTATTTTCCAAACCACTGCACAATTATCATGTTATTTCCTAAGAGATGTAGAAGTGATTCACAACGAAATGAGTCACTGGATCCTTACTAAAACTTATTCCATCTTTTAATCTAACTGCATAAAGACAAGAAAAAGAAAAGAATATGTGCATTTGATACAGATTTAATTACCTGGCAAACATCCGCAAGTCCTCAGGATTTTGTGCAGCAGGGATGTTAAGAATAACCTGCCGCTCATGCTCCGACAGGCTGGCCAGCAACGTCTCTGTCATCCTCTTGTTGAGTGGGGAGTCTCCACCAGGCAGCAGCTCTGCACTGGAGTTGTCCATACTGGGGCTGGTGAGGGTCATGTCATCACTGCTGGCTATGCACAGGGAGCAGACAGATGGCCAAAGATTATTTACTACCTGTTACACTTGTAAGAGTAGAAGAAGTGCGAGGACATACTTGGGGAACCGAAGCTGAGCGCACTAGGGGTGCTGAGACTGCGCCCCCCTACTCTGGCAGCCAGTGGAGGATCTTCATCCCTCAGGCCGGGCTCATCCTCACCAGGTGGCACTAACAAACAAACATAAGTGTGCAGCTGGATCAGCAGGCGGCGCTGGAGCATCCACACCACCATCTGGATCAGCTGGGCCTGTTTGGGAGGCAGGGCAACAAACTGCATTACAGCTGAGCATAGCAGAAAGATTGTGCAAGTGAGGCTGAACACGCTCAGGCCCCTAACCAGGTCAAATATGTTTTAAATCAGCAGTGGGTGACATACAAGCTCAAAATAGAGCCACAAGAAAAACCCATGACTGATCTTGCTCTCATAAAAAATGGAGGCAGCAGACGCTGTTGCTGATGTCCCTTTGCCATTTATAATTCATCCCTGATGCTCAAACAGCTCTGCCAAAACAAGATGGGTCAGAGATGATCACCAGATGGTCCAGCGCTCACAATACAGTGTCAAAATTTACAGTAATAGCCTTATAAAAACTAAGGGATTTACCAGGAAACAGTTATTTCACGTTTGTTTTCTCTTAATTAGTACAAAAATATCTGTTTTGTCACAGTCAATTATTCTTAAATCTAAAAATATTTCTTCAAACAAGGAACATTCTTTTATAATTATAGCTGTTTCCAAGTCATTTCACTTTGTTCAGGTTTATTTAGAGGAAAGGGTTTCTTTCTTTTCCTTCTGCCTATAAGACAAAACATACAACTTAGATTACTTCACTAACATGAGCAAAAGGCATGATGAGAAAAGACACTGGAACAAATTTTTTCACAGTCAAAATGGAATATTATTACTTAATAATTTATTACATGTTATAGATTTTTTTCCTGCAGTATGTGAACAGCTACAATAATCCTACCTCCTGCGCAGGAGCCTCCAGGGGGTTTCTGAACTCGGCCAGTGAGACAGGTAGTGAGAACTTGGCTAACATGGAGGGCAGATCATGACCAGGAAACTGCTGAGCAAAGCGCTCAGCCAGCGGAGAGTATCTATCCAGGCAGAAATGGCACAGGTTATTCTACAACACAGAGCTTTTCCATTAGCACTGCTTCTTTGAATTCATTTTCCACAGTGCTGTAAAGGAAAGTCTATTTAAAGTCTGGTATAAAGAGAAGAAAAGTGCTGATGTATTTAGTACAGGCTATGGGTATCTGGATTTAATGATAATTTATAGGTGTTTTTAAGACAAGTCTATATGAGGTAAAAGCCTGGATGGCTGCTCAGAAAAATTATGGTTTATTAGCTATGCAGTAACCAGTACAGCCAACTGGCTTACACACACTCAGACACTCACAGGCTGATGTTGGCATGAGGAGATAGCATGTAGACATTGTTCTCACACAGTGGGTAGATGATGATGGCTTTGCCCCAGTAAACCAAGTGGGCAGCAATCTGGAAGATCTGAGTCGGGAAATATTTTATTATTCAAATAACATTAATGATTTGAAATAACAACATGCATCTAAACCACAAGAAGCTTCACAGGTGAAAACAAGGCACTGAAGGAAAATAAGTTCATAACTTAACTCACAGGAATATTCTTCTATTCTCTTTGAAGATATTTTAATTTATTTATATTGTCCACTAGATGGCAGTATCGCCATAGTAACCTGTTATTTACTGGGATATTTTTAACAGACCTCAGACATATCACCATTGTTGACCTTATTTCACATTTTTTCACTTAAAAAGGTCATAGTCAATTACTTTCTCTATAATGTAGATGTGCTATATTGATGAAATTAACTTCCTTTTGTGTATTTAAAGTTTTAAAATGCAATAGAATCACTAAACCCAATTAATGTTTGCTGAATGAGCTTAATTATTGCATGCAGTTACATCATTTTGTTAATTGTGAAAAAATGCTCCATATTTCAAGTTGTGATGCTGCACCTGAAGTAAAGCCAGGTCAGCGTCCTGTGCAAGCTGCTGCAGGTTTTTCACAGCAGAGCAGGTCTTGATGAGGCGCACCATTGCCGGCGAGCAGTCCAGAGGAAGCTGGCTCAGCAATGCCTTCTCACTTTCCAGCAGCAACAGGGCATGATAGGGTCTGGAGGAGCAAATGTACGATACAGCCTCTGACTCAACAGACCTTCAAGACAGTCTCCTTAATAGAAGCTAGTAGGAATCATCTCCAGCATCAGTCTAAAACTAAATTAAACCTGAGAGCCCTAACCATTATGTTGAAATAAAAATTTCACCTGGATAAACTACCTTCTCATATTTTATTCAGCTTCATAAAACATGAATGAGGGGAGCGGCAGAGGCTGATCACAGCTCTGAGGTAAATTGGCTGAAGAAACAATAGGTGGCAGTGTGGCCCACAGAAAACCTTACATGGTTTTCTCAGATACTAAAATAGAAAGTCAAAGTTCTGGAGCTCACAAGATATACAACCCTTAATCAGCTGTTAAAGACACAATACCTAACATAGCAAAATAAAGGGAGATCACAATGTAAGTTTCATGGATCAGGGATTTCTTGAGCAGATCAACTGACCCCTGGGTCAGCAGTGTAAGCAAAGGCTTAGATTAAGGTGTTAAGTCTATATCGGTTAAATGTAAGTGTTAGGGTGAGGAGTTTATCACTTTTTAACCAGATATTTTACTTCTCACAATCTGATCTGACAATTACTGACTGGCTCACTTTGCATGACTTGCAGCCAAGTCAGATTCCCAAATTTACATTATGTTTCTGCAAATGTGGACAGATACATACACACACACACATATATATAAATAGTAAATGTTTTTAATTTCCCCATCTAGTAAATTCAAGTGTGTCAAAATATAGGGCATATCTCAACCTCATTTAAATGTTGCATGAGAAAACATTTTCTCTGTAACAAGACTTCTAACGTGTGAAGGGGGCCACTGGGTGGGGTATCCGTGGCTGGTTGTGATATGCCATTTTTAGTATCACAGTGCATAACTGTTGGTGTAACGTGGGTGTTGCTAGAAGAAGTAGTTTCAACCCACAGTAGAAACTGAAACCTCTATGATACAGTGAAATGTTACCCTTATGCTAATCAATTATCAAGATTAAGTACAAAATACATATTGTTAATAAAAAATACAAACACACCTTATAGCCTTAAGGCTGCGCTCTAATGCCTCTGGGGGGATATATGTGCCACCAATCCTGTGGATCTTGTGTGGTAAACAGAAACTCACCTCCAGCCAGTTGTTAATATGTAGTCGCACCACACCAGTTGTACAAAGGCTGGAAGAAGAAGAAGGAAAAAAAAAAGAAAGAAAAAAAAAAAAATCAATATCATGATTAATATTGGCATTGTTAAATAAATGAGCCGCCATAATAAGTGAAAACAAAAAATAAAGCTAATCTGTATGAGAGAACATGTAGGGGAATATAAAGTAAAGGTGAATTGTAACATAAAATTCATTTTTAAATGAGATGTATCAGATATAAAATCCACAAAAATTATCCCACTTTGTGAAAACATTCTGCCATTTCAAAATAACAAAATGAGAGCGTGCGTGAATGGTAGTTTCCAGTGTACAAACATTGCATTTACTGGTCAGATATTGGGAGAACCTGACTGAGCACTTCTAGTGCTTTGTCAGCTGTAAACATCAATATCAGTCATTTTTATGGGCAATATATATTGTGCATTGCAAAAAAAAGAGAAGCAATAGTAAAACAACATGAAATGTGAACCATCACACACCTGTCATATGCCTCCTTCAGGTCTCTGGCTAGTTTACATTTGGGAAGAATTTGTCTAAATGGGGACTGGGGGCTTCCATCTGCTGACATCAGGAAAAACAGAGATCATTGTTAAAATTGACTCGTTTCTATTAAATCATTATAAGCTACATTGTTCTAAATATTGCCATCATTTACAATGACCTCTATGACATTCTACAGTTTTGTTGAGATAGTGACATAAATGTTCTGTCAGGTTTGAGGTGTGAGAAGTGTGTATCTCACTCTCAGTCATGGTGGTGATCTCATCCTGGACGGCCAACATCAGCTTGGCCTCTCTGGTCAGGTACTGGCAGCGCCGCTCCTCGTGTTGCAGGGCTATAGCGATGCGTCGGGACAGGTTGTGCATGCAACTGATGACGGAGGGGTCAGCGTTCGCCTGTTATGACCGAAGACAAGAGAGAGTACAAATTATAAAGCAGTGTAACATTACTTAATTACAATTAACAACAACAGACTTTCAACAGACAACATATAATCATCTTTGATATTAAAATGGTTTTTGGGCTCCTTTATGTGAGGTAATGATCTTAGCATGTGACTCACTCACAAATGTATGAAACTTGACATAATTCAAATTAAACTTGTGGCAACTATCTAAGCATATATTTAACAGTCATCATTGTGAGGCTTCTAAAGTTTGGCTTTTATTGAGACACTCTTAGATGTCTCATCTGAAGTTTCTATTTCTCAAGTTAAGTGGTGGGGCTCATGGCACTGAGAGATGTTTCTTATACTCTGTGTTCTGAAGGAACATAAATAAAGACGGACAGAACAGAAAGTGATCTCTAAACTACATAATCTCTTGGCTTTCTGAAATAGATCAGGTGCCTCCATTTTATTATGAGATGAATATAAAAGTTAAAAAAAAAGATAATTTGTATGAATGAACATGTACAATAACATAAAATGATTGAATGCTGTATAAATTTGAATTGTAAATCCATTTAAAACTGAAACTGTTTAAATCTTTTGCGATCAATTATAAAATACACAAAAATGATCCATGCCGCCATATTAAAACAACCTAATTGGACAGTTATTTCCACAGTTACTGGGCAGATATGACCAACATAACATGACGGGGCATTTCCCACTCCATTTCAGCTTTGGGGCTTACTGGGTACAATGACTCAGCATGGGCAGGAACAGGCTGTGCCTTGTTGTGTAGCATGATTAAGCATAATAATCTGGCCCCTCCTCCCTCTGAGTTCCCATGCTCTAACAGATAGAGTATACTGGAATGTTATCACTCACAGGCAGCCCGCCTATTCACAGAGCACAAAGATTAACAGAACATATAATGTATGTTCCCCACCCACAGTCAGCTGACTTAATTGCGCTATCATTAAAAAAAAAAAAGAATCTAATTAGGTTTTATTAATACTAAGTAATATCATAATATTCATTTATATGAACTAATACCGCAAACAGCCATTTTCTTTGTTATACACAAACCATGTCAACTATCTATCACCAAAATATCAACAATTACCACTAAAAATCTATTTAACTCAATTCTTATTTCTTTAATTTTATTTGTATATGCCAAATCTTAACATACATTACCGCAAGGCCTTTTACAGGGTGAGGTCAAAACCTTAAAATATTACAGAGAGAAAAATGTAAAATAGGATTTTTCATACCCTGAGTGCAAAGACCACATTAAACAAGATCATCGTGGGCATCTCCCTCTTAGGTGAAGGATCTGTTTTAGAAACCTATATGGACAAGAACTCAGTTTTTAATGACGCATAAAGTAATAAAAGTTTATGATGATTTCAGTAAAATGTAAATTTACAACATGCAGATAAATATTTAATGAGTAAGATACAGTGTAGTCAATACTTAATTCAAAAAATTGTTAATTTAACATATATACTCAGTTGGCAGTGTATTAGGTACACCTAGCTAACTAGTTCAGTCTAATACAAAAATGCAATAAATTCTAGATAAGGGTTATAATGTTCAGATTTTATTGACACTGTTTCTGAAAGTTGTTGATTCAACTGTATGATCATTTTGGAGGATGTAGTGCTGCTGAACTGTATTGCATCATGCAGAGAGGCATTACTGTTATACTGTAAATGGGGTGGACCTGCATCCATATAATGCAGTTATGTTTATCAGCCTCCAAAATGGCATTGATGTTGAATCAACACAACTCTCTGAAACAGATTCAATACAAACTGAAATTGATCAGGGGACAATTTATGAGAGGACTGCTGTATTGTACTGTACTGAATAAACTGCCACCTGAGCATGTAGCACAAGGTAGGGCAAACAAACATTTAATAGGTAATTAAGTATATGGAAGGAAACAATAAAAGCTTCACTTTTACAGTGATATACAGCTGGGTACAAAAGTCCTGCAAAACATCAACCTTTGTGGCCCCCAAAAGACTCGGTTTTTGTTGAGACTGTGTCAGATAAGTGCTGAATTTAAATTTTTCATTGAAAGTTCTTTGAAACTATCAGACTGAAAAAGAAAACTGCCAGTAGGGGGCACTGCTAAACTTAAGCCTATTGTGCCAAAGTTCAAAGCTGACATACAAAATTTCAGAAGATCATGGCCAAATGAGAATTTGCTAAAATGGCAAATACACAAATGGCAGAACCCAGTACAATACATTATATGTGTGCAGAACTACACCGAATCCATTTATTTTCTGATCAGAGCATGTGTGTCAACATTTTGTTTATACTTGAAGTCACTTCAGTTCAAACAATGACTCATCTTTTCATCAGGCATCATTAGTCCATACCTGAATGATGGGATGATGCTGAAGAAGAGTAGGGTGACCCACAAATCGAACATTGTCTATCTTCAGTTCAAACTTCTTTCCACACATATCAGATTTGGTCGCGAGGATGGTGGCGAGGATGATGTCAGAGAACCTTGGAGAAGGAAGGACAGACTCAATAAAGAGGTGTTTGGGATGGTGGGGAGAGAGGTTACAGCACAGAAACAGTTGGGACACTTTGAGAAAGTTTAAATTAGCTTGGCTTGTTTACATTTCTCATGTTCCTGTCTCTGAGAGGAGTTGTGTTAATCGGATACATCTGCCTGTATTTGAATTTAACAATCAGAGTATAAATGAAAAAGTTTGTGTGGCTACTGGAGAGGAGAAAAGAAGAAGAGGTCTCCTTGAGGAAAAAAGTGAAGTTGCTGTATGAATGAAGAATGTGAAAGACTCATGCTGGTTTGACTTAAGTAACTCATGCTGCGATCAAAGGAATATCAAGCCCTCAAATTCCAGTAAAAAATTAAGCACACTATAGACTTACCCCAAGAATGTGTAGTATTTGCTATATTGCATTTGATTTGCATTTTGTTTTATAATGCTGAGTCTACATGCTAGAAGTGATATAATCAATGCAAATTAAGAGTTGAATTAGATATATTTTATATTGAATTATAGTTTTATTTAATTATAGTTATATATGGAATTATATTTTAACAGTTTTTTACGTGGAAAAAGGCACACGGAAAAGAGGAAAGCAACACTGAAATCCCAAATCAACCAAACACGGATTCACTGGATCTGCTACAGATACTTTACAAGGACTTTTCAGATTAGGGTTGGGGATCCATAATAGGACACAAAATAGGAAAGGAGGGGATAAAAAAAGACAGGGGTGATCTAAGTGAAGGAAAGGTGGTTTAGAATGATTTGGTCTTACCCTGCTACAAACTGTTCGTCAGTTAGTGGAGATTGTTCTCTGAAATGGGAATTGGGCCATAAAAAAGAAGAAAAAAAGCAAACAAAAGGGAAAATGCAACACACAGTTGGGCTGAATGCATAAAATGGACATCAAAACAACCCAAACAAACAAGTGATACTGTGATGTGAAAGTGTTGGTCTGCAGGTTGATTCAATGTTGGCAAATTACTGTTGTCATACAGATATGTGAGCTTAATTGTAGTTTATGCTTTTGTTAAGGGTCATCTATTTTGAAAAGCATGTAAAACTGGAGTTGACACCATAATATTCTGCATGAAGTTGAGTCAGTCAGCAAAAACTGAGCAAAAGAAAAAAAAAAAAAAAAAAAAAAGAGATCTCATGATGCTCGCTGAGTTGAGAAGAACAGAGTTTAAATTTTCACAGCACAATAATTTCAACTCAACTAACAACTGACCAACATTACCATCTGTCAGACAGCAACTTGATACTGCTCCAAAAAAAGGGTCAAGACTGACTGGACATTTTTGTGTTTTACAGAAAGACACATCAACATCACTGATAGAGCAAACAGGACGGAGTTGAGTTGTCAATTAGTTCTGACAACTCAACCACACATCACGAATATCTGAGTAGAAAAACAATGAGTGGATCCACTTTGTCTGCACTGAGTTACAGCCCTGAACATTACTCAGCTAAACTTTATTATACTGCTTATATCTGCTACATTCATGTTCAGGAGCTTCCCTTTTCTCTTTCTCTCAGTGAGAAAACAAGAAAACAATGAAATGATGCAGCACCGTGTGATGTGTGTTTAACAACACATTGTATGATTGCAATTATTTAATGCATATAGAAAAAAATCAATACCCCCACATTCTCACTGGTAGAGTAAAAATATATAAAATTATCAAAAATGTTTATCGACCTTAATTTTTTTTTTTCACAAGTTTAGATAACTTATTAGATTCAAACAACAGCTTGAGCTATGACAGACATTGAGGTGATAGTGTTATGTTCTGGAGCATCACCTCCACAGGATTTTGTTTTGTTTCTTAAATTAATTTGAGTACTTTGATCAGTTGCATGAGCTAAATGAACCATGGACACATTCCTACTTGGTAATTTTTCATGGGGAAAAAAGTCTTTTGCAAGGGAAGAAAACACAATGGAGGAAAAACATAATAAGGAGCTCATGTGGGTCTTAGAATGGACTGTGTCCACCTGCAGTCAGTTTTATGATAATAAATGTATTCATCCGTTAATATTAGATGAAGACCAAAAAATACCTTGAATCACCATCCTGATCTTCAAGACCATCCCCGGTTGTGTTCAGTGCATATGGATTTCTTTGTTTTGCTTGAGGACAGAAATAATAGTATTAGTTCACATTATGGCGCCAATTGGGAGGAAAACATAACTCATTTGTTCACTGTAATTAAGGGTCTTTGTCAGCTATGGTCAGGGTCTGTTAATGTTGCTCTTTGCCAACGAGGTTTTCCAGAGTTTGGCTTGTAAGACTCTTGTCACACAATACCATGAGTAAAGCATTTCATCCACAATTCATTCTGCAGCTAACAAACAGCCAGAGCCATGAAGAGCTATCTAGAAAGAAAAGAAGTGTCCTGCAGCAGATGGTCTGGGCCCCGAAAGAGCCCTGATCTTAAAATTATGGAGTCAGTCTGGGATCACATGAAAAGACCGAAGACACCGAAGCAACTGGCAGGTTCAGTTGTCCAAGATGCTTGAACCGTCCTATCTGTCAACAACTGGGTTGTCAGACTAGTTGTCTGATCTTGTCAGATTTGAACGTGTGCAGCAAATGAAATGTTATTGTTTTTCACAACATATACTGAAAAAAAAACGTCGCATTTGGATTCAACCCAAAACTATGGCTTCACAAAATACAATCACAGCAAAATGTGACCATTAAAAGCTTTGCAGAGAAAACAGAAATTGTTGGCCTGATATAATGGAGTGGATAACATTGTGATTGTGTTAGTTACTATGTCCATCTCCTATAAATGCGTAGTTTACTGAGAGTAAGACTCTGGGGGCTCTAGTTTTCCTGAATAACGAGCAGGTGGTGAGTTTGTATTTGGTCGATGCTAATGCTAATGCTAATCCTACCTGTGAGAGATGACAGGCATTCAGACACTCTTTGGAAAGGGTATCGAAAGAGCAGCTTGTTCCCTCGGCTGCCAGAGCTAACCAGTATGACGCTAATGGGACTGGTTTTGTCTCCAGTTTTGTACACGCCGTTTTGTGGCTGAGTGTACATGGACTTTCGCTCATCTGGTAACCCGGCCGAAGGGTTGAGCATCATGTTAGCATCCTAGCTAACTGTACGCCAGCTGCGACACAACACAGTGGTTTCCAAAAACACTGCGCTGTTAGAGTAAAGCTCGTATTAATGTTTACCACACACATACACACGTCGTCCCTCAATAAATTACTGACTAACTAGTTCAAACTTAATGCCTGGAGAGCTAATTCCCCCGAGCGCTCATCCATGTACTGCTGTGATTGTTGTGTGTCACCTTGAAAGATGTTCGACTGGAACAGAGGCGGCGGCTACAAGATCCCCCAGGTGCAACAACAGTTCCCACACAGATCATACAGAAATAACGTCACAGAAAGGCGGTCAAAATGTGTGGCACTAAAAATAAGACAGAAGAAATCCATATATCCCTGTGTGGAAGATCGATACGTGCAATTATTTGAATTTAAAATATGATCGAACTGACAACAAATAATCTCCGATAAATACTTTCCATGTCCGCTGGATGGCGCGTTGGCTGATTAAAGCTGTGTAGTGTAGATGACTTTTGATGTTTGTAGTAAGACACCCCATGCATGTCCAGCCATGTTTATTGTTCACCATCCCTACTGACATTCGTGTGCATTGGCAACAGTTTTCAGCCGTCACCCTCATGACTGAATAATTTTGATGCACTGTTATCATTCATTTCAGATGACCGCACCCATTTATAGCAAACTGCACAATTTTAAAGAAGATTAACGGAAAGGTTCCTTTAACAAATAATAGTATTTATCGCAGATCCATCCAATTATGGGGTGTGTTTTCTGAAGTTCTGAGTTCATCTGTCCCGATCCTGAACTGATCAATCTGACCCCTAACCCGACAAGACTGAGATGAAGAGGTTTAGTCTCAGGCTGCTTTGGTTATGATGGTGTGAATTTAATATATCCTAAATGAACACACAACCAGGGATCATTATCCCATTATTATCAATTAACATTTAGAAGAAAATTAACTGTTACTTCTACAAATGATAGCGAGAGAGAGAGAGAGAGAGAGAGAGAGAGAGAGAGAGAGAGAGACGTATTTATAATTTGAGTTTTATTTGGTGAATTTGGCAGCTCCAAGGTAGAACATGAGACATTTTGGACATATTTCTAAAACTGCTGCACATTATTTGACTGTGAACTGCGTCCTCAGTCCCTCAGTGGTACTGTCTGCCCAGGGCGGAGACGACCACAGCCAGGAACTTCTGCCAGGCCTCCTGGACATCAGCGCTGAAGGTCTGACGTCCAAACTTGGCAGCCACACACACACTGATGCATTCAGCCAGAAGCTACAATGAGGGGAATAGTAGAATGGTCACATTAAGGAGACAGCCACATTAAGGTGATAGTCTAATGGAGAAAACTGCTCATGAAGAAGGGTCCAGGCAGAGTCACAGGCGGTAACATACCCTGAAGTTGTCGGGATCCACATGCAGCTTCTCAGAGTGCATCGTGCTCAGCAGGGAGTAAGCATTCTTGATGTCGTCCATGTTCTTCACGGCATTTTCCAGCCCAGCCATCACTGTCTTTCCGTGAGCGGCCACCTTAGCGTTTCCGAGGATGGCAGCGGGGGTGGACAGGTCTCCAAATGAGGAGAAGTGTCTCTGGGTCCACGGGTACACAATCAGAAGCCTGAAATGACACGAATCATATGGACACATAAGTCAAAGTTGCCAAGTAAAGCTGTGGTCAGTAATCTTCTGTAATACATGAAGGGTGCAAAGTTCCAATAAAAATAGAGTTAATACAATAAACATCAATATTAATAATAACAATTAATATGTGCACAAATATAGTGCAATTTTATCATCACCTGGCCAGAGCCTGGGGTCCAATCTCACCCACATCTATCTTGCCCCACAGGGAAATGATGGCGGAGCGCTCAGCATCTGTCCAGTCGACCATGGTGACGGTGTGAAAATCTCGTCCGACTCAAGTCAAACTAGTTGTCCGATCAAAAGCCTTTTTATCTGAATATTAATGGGTGACAATTCAATTTTTATTCATTCCTGAATGCCCCGCCCCTCGGTCCAGGAGCTGTGATTGGACAATTCGTATCCTCCAATGAGTAACGTACGAATTGGCCTGAGGGGAGAGGGACGTTTTTTCCCCCCAGATGGTTGAGATAAGACCACCTAAGGAGCCAGCGAGCTTCCATCTGCAAAGGTCTATGAACCAGTTCACCACCTAACACATCAGTCCTGTAATAGAAGCTGCTTTCATGAGGGAGGTGTGTGCGATCATTTTCTGCTGCTACCGGATCCACTCATTGTCAAAGATGGAGTGGGCAAAATTATAGAAAGATCTGATTTTCCAGTTAAATGATCACAAAACATTATAGTCACATTTTATAGTATATATATTATATTATGACTTCTACCTAAGGATTATACTATATTAAATATTATATTAAGAACCAGGAATATTATATGTACAATATTATTCTCAGTATAACACCACTTCAATGTCGAAATGTTTCACACAGTGTTGTTTTACTCATTTATGTTTTCAGATCATGAGCAACCATTTTGAAGACTTATCCACAAAACAGTCTGGAGAATTTTGGCATTTCGTCCAAATTATTTAGCTGGCTGTCACGCGATATGTGAGGAGTGGTAATTTTTATCAAATAAAACAGGCAATGAAAACGTCGAGAGGTTTCTTTATCGGACGGAGGGTGTGGTTTGGATTTGATACATGGGCGCGGTGCTATTTGGTTTGATATAAAAACACTATGATCCACTTCAGCAGCATCTTTCGAGCCATATTTACAATCAATTCCTGAAAACTCAAAAGCAGCCATGAGTCTCTCGGCAAAAGACAAGAGCCTGGTGAAGAAGATATGGGACAAGGCTGAAGGGAAGGCCGCCGAGATTGGTGCTGAAGCTCTGGGCAGGTAAGCTCGATGTCATGAGTAGTAATGGAGAAGTGATACTGTTGTGATGTATCCTTAAAAAAACAGTAAAGTGCTTTTTGAATGATCCCCTTTTGTTTATTTCCTTTAGGATGCTGGTTGCCTACCCGCAGACCAAGACCTACTTTTCCCACTGGGGGGCGAATCTGAACACCCAGCACCCACAGGTGAAGAAACATGGTGCAGTCATCATGGGAGGCGTGGGCAAAGCCGTGAAAAACATTGATGATCTGGTCCGTGGCATGAGCGCCCTCAGTGAGCTGCATGCCTTCCAGCTCCGGGTGGATCCCGCCAACTTCAAGGTGAGATCAGGACAGATGAGTGTGAGGAGGTCGTTCAAGATGTTACTGTGTGACAGTAAAATTCAATTATTTTTTTTTTTTTTTACCTCTATCTCTGCTTGAGTAAAAAAAAAAGGAACCTTAAATATGACAACTACACCAAAGGAAAATCTAATTATATTTAATATTGTCTTTCTTAGTAAAATACCACCAGAACCATTCCCAGTCTCTTTAGTGACTGACTTCAACTATTGTCTTTCTTTGCACAACCGCAGATCCTGGCCCACAACATCATCTTGGTTTTGGCCATGTACTTCCCGGCAGACTTCACCCCAGAGGTCCACCTCTCCTTTGACAAGTTCCTGCAGAAACTGGCTCTGGCTCTGTCCGAGAAATACCGCTAAACCCCGGCGGTCCAGGAGGATGGACAGCCAACATGTCATGGCATGTCATCCAATAATATCAACAACCCTGTTCATATGTAGGGGCTTGTTCAATAAAAACAAACATGAAGATGTCCAAGTCTCGGGTTCTTTTACTCTTAAAGTCATAAAGTCATGAAAGCCATCAACAGTTTGGATCTGTTTATGCTGTGGAGGTTCTCATTATAGCCCATTATGTCATAGACTAATAATGATATTATGAAAAGTCATCTGATGACAAGAACAAAGCAAACAGGTCTGTATTCGCTTTGTGGGGATATGGGGCCGCACCACGGTGATCACGTGACCCAGATCTTTAAAATGTCTTTAAAGCTATTGCTGTTTTCACACGCCATAGCCGAATGAATCCGCCAGAGGGCTGAGACTGGGCCTGTTGTCTAAAACACAGACGTGTCCAACAATATGCGCCAAGACCAGTAATATAGGGGACAAGCCAATGTCCTCATTTCAGCTGATAGGCCCTCTGTGTTTTGTGGCTAATAGTCCCAAATAAATCAAATGAACAAAGTCAAATAAAGTGGATATGTATTTGGGGCTGTGCTTGTTCCGATCAGTGACCTGGTTCTGCACAGAGACCCAGTGTTTTTATTGATGGTCGACAAGGCAGCTCACAGGAAACACCGTTACCTGAGGGAGGCGAAGGGTAGTTAAAACCTAAAGTGATCCACATGGAGGAAGAAGACATTTCTGATGCATCCCATCACCGGGTCTCCCAACCTAGTCTCACTGCGCCTCCATGTCTGGACACCTCAGGGGTTTCTGGCTCAAAGGTTTGTGAATAATGCAATGATCAGAAGTCAAAGGTGACAATGGTAGTTTTCCGACAGACAGTGACACTGACTGAAGCGCCCTCTGCTGGTGAATACATGTCAAGTCCACGTATTTGAACCTCATCTCTTGAGTCTGGGGTATATGTAATGCTGATAGTGAAAACGACACAAAAGGTTTTCATATTCACGTGGACAAACATTCCCACTATTATTATTTCAACCATCACCATTTACAACAAGAAAAGCTGTATATTTACATTGGGCCATGAGATACGACTGTATTGAACTAAACGTATGTTTCCATTTCTGTCTCGGAAACAATCTAAGCGGTGCAGATACGCCCTTCTCTTATCATTGTTGCAAATCCACAACACAACACTTGTCCGGCCCACCGCCCCTCAGCCGCACGCCTCTGGGAGGGGAGCAGGGCTTTAAAGGTGGCATCTGGTGCCGGTGAGCACAGGATCTTCTGACCCGCACAAGCGAAACCTTAAACAGGCAAAATGGTTGAATGGACAGACTTCGAGCGCGCCACCATCCAGGACATCTTCTCCAAGATGGACTATGAGGTCGTGNTGATATTTACCTGCCCAGAGCATCTTTGCCGATGTCATCAGCCTTTGCGGAGGCTTTGGCCCAGAAGGCCTTGACGGCGTCCTTGTCCTTAACAGTGAGACTGGTCATCTTCCCTGTGGTTTGTTGAATACCGTGCTCAGCTGAAACCGCTGGGATTTTATGCTTGTAACTGAGCGTGGGCACACCCGGGACCACCTCCAAGATAGGCGGCGCAAGGCGGTGCGAGCGATGCAGATGGAGCTGCAGTTTGCATGAGATAAACAAAGATCTTCCCATGATGGGAAAGATGGCTGGGCCCACAACCTCCAGCTATATTTGCCAGCAATAAAATATGATGTAGTTGCTGGTGTAAATATTTCAGATGTAGCCTAATTTTAAATGGGCAGGTCAAAGCATAAGGCAGCATATAGCAGTGCAGCAGTGTATTTTTTTAAGCAATTTGCTCACAGGATTTGCAAAAATAAACACCTTCTGATTGAACTTTTTCAATCAGTACCACAATATGACAGAAACAATAGAGCTGCTTCAGTGTCTGGCTGCAGTTATTGTCTGGTTTGACAGACTGATGGTTTTCCTCTGCTCAAAAAAGAAAATACCAAGCAGGTCAAATCCAAACAACTTTAAATCTAAGCTCTATAACCAAAGAATATTCATAGATTTGTTTGGAAAAGTTCCAGAGAGGTAAAGTCATTTTCTGTGTTTTCTGCCAATGCATGGTTTGTTTCTCAGGCTTATCTATCCCCACCCATACAGCTGCACCACAGCTGTAAGGGTGGATCCAGTCAGAAGAAGAAGATAAGCTTCTTTTTCATCTGGTTTAAAGATGTAAGCTGTTGTATCATCTAACTAGAAACACTCATTGTGGGTCATTCACAACATGTGGATACAGTCTCTACTTTAACCCTTTAATATCATTACTCTCCATTTGGCCTTCACATGATCACAGTGATCATCATCAGGGCAGGTATTGAAGCTAATGTGAGAAAAAAGATAATGAAATCATTTAAGTCTTGGGGACAGACTGACTGTCAGCAAACACAAACACTGAATAGACAGTTTGTCTGTGTGACAGCCAAGCTGATGTGATGGACCTTTTTGTTTTAGTAGAATTGAAAACAGCTTCTTTCTGAGTGGCTGGTGGGTGTAAACTGGTTCATAACAACAGTTAAGTCTTAACCTTGATATATTATCTCACTGACTCCTCCCAAAGACAAGCAGCTCTCTGAGGAAACCAGCTGGAGCTGTGAGGGCATTTTTATCAGATGTTGTAACCACTGCTGACTCGAAATGCTACAAGTTATTGTATTGTTCTAAAGAAATTGACATTGCTGTCTATCATCTGGTTGTTGTTGAAACAGATCAAACGAGAGAAGAAAATACACTTCGTGCTGAGTATGGACTCAGATGATTATAGGCTGAATAGTTTGTGCAAACGTAAGAAAAACATAGCTGCAACAATTCATCTCAAAGTTCAACAAAGTTGTAACACAACCACAACTCAGCAGTCGCACTTGGACCAGCAAGCCAGGGGACATCAGTCTCCTTTGAGTTGTGGCCATGACCATCTAATGAGCACAAGCCACAACAATGATCAAGGTATTGGTAAACAGTGACCACTTTGTAGAAGGCCACTGAAGAATATTAAAGTTAGGCCTATTTTCTCTTGGCAGCATCAGGGGAAAATTCATTTCAAATTTACAATGTTCAGACTAAACTAATTTAATTTTTTTAAAAAGTGCATATGGAATATGACAGGTCAGTGCAGGTAGGACAGCTGTGATGTTGTGAATCATAAGTGAGCAAACAGTGTTCAGTGCTGTTCTACATCAGAGGATATGCTGAGACTGAGGGAAGGACTTGACCAATTATTTGTTTTGGAGCGTCCTCTAGTGGACTTCTCTCAAAATGCACCGCAGGTGAAACAAAATATGAGTTTACTGACCTTTACAGAGAACATAAATATAGCAAACATATACATGACTTTTCTCTGTTTTCTCCCTGAAAAACCCATTTTTATCATGACCTACATGATTTTATTTAACATTACATGATGTTGGTGAGAACAGTCACCTACTGTAATTTACATGAAAATAGAAGAGCAGTATTGAATAAAGACAATAGAAACAGTGTGGTCCACATTTATTAATTCTTTTTTTTTTCCAAAATGCACAAATTAGAAGAGGAGAAACACAATCTCAAATTTTAGATAAACCTTCATAAAACATAAACTAAAGAGCTGTGCGGTTACATAAAGTGTGTGTGAGCTTAAAAATTGTACATGTATAAAAAAGATAGATACTTAAATTAAAAAGTTGGAAGTTTATAAAAATTCAATCGCTGAAAAGTGAATATGAAAGAGAAAAATTTTTAAAAAGTAATAGAAATTTTGACATCAATAGCCTGTGCACTTTTGTTCAAGGATTTTGATTTTAGGCATAAAAGTTTATATTGACATATATTATTTTGAAATTCATATCTTACACAGCACATCCTTTTAAAAGACCCCAATCAGTCACTTTCTGGTTCCCTGACAAAACAAAGCAGAGGTGGTTTCACCAGTGCACTCAATCGTTTCTCAACTTAGTCTTGTTAAATCTTTGCAGCACAGAATATTACAAACACAGACACGCTCTAATCCTTCCTTACAACCATCCAAGATACCTTCACCTATAAATATACAAAGACCACAGAACAGTGGCCTTCAGACACCATCACTGACCTCTCTCTTCTGCCACATTGATGCTAGGGCTGTGTTAATAGATAATTATCACCGCGATATACAGTGTCACAGAGCTCACAGGAGAGAAACGTCTTTGGGTTTAATTTGAGAAATGTGGTCGAAACATAAAATAAATGCTGTCCTCTGGTTAAAAAGATGTCCTCAGTAAACAATGGCCTGGGAAATAAAAATCCTGATCCATGGATCACAAATTCAGTCAGAATAAAAAATAAATCAATATCAAAAATACTCTAGCGTAAATAAATCTTGTGTATAAATATTGATAGACTGTTGAAGTGTTTTCTGTATTATTATTTTTTTTAGCACCAATGAGTTCGTTGATGCAAGGACACTTATCCAAAAGAGGGGTGGCTTCTGTTATTCCAAATGACAAATGGCTGCACACATGATGATGTTACAATGTAATAGCTATTGTACATATCACAATGACAAAAACATTGCTCTACAAAGCAACTAATATGAAATCTGTATGAATTAAAAACAAGTGTATAATAGTGAAGTGTATAATGTAATTGTAGTGAACAGTTTCGACTGGTAAGTGCCACTAAAAATAGTGTCATGACAACTGGATTATTGCAAGACTGAACTAATGTTTATACAGCCTCTCTAGATGTTCAGTTTTCAGATTGTACCACACAAGAAATCCATCACAGTGATTAAAAAAACCCACTGTGTACAAAAAGCAACAGATAACAATGGTGCCAGCTGTCACGTAATTAATTTTCCGCACATTATAAGGTACTTAAATTACAGCGGGTGAAAACAAACACACATAAATTCAATGTTTTTCTTAATTACACAATTTAAAAGAGAAATATCACGCTGTAATATGAGCAGTTGTGGTGGATTGGCTGTAGAGCTGATGTTGGCTACAGAGGGAGCTTGGTTTATTTAGTTTCACCGGATGGAGGGGAGGAACCCAAGAGAGGAGACTTAGGTGAAACCTAGACAAAGTTAAAAAACAAGGCATTAGAGTTGAAACCTTTAATGTAATGAGTGTTGGTGTATTTTGGAGGCTTAGCTACTTGTATCCTCAGATGAAGCCAAGCATAGTGCAGTGGATGTTGATTAGAACAACATTGCAAAATTACTAAATGATACTGTGTTAAATTTAGAGGAAAAATTCAGATGCATTGACTTCTCTTGTACAGCCAAGCATCCAATTTTCTTCTTCTTTGAGTTATTTTGTACCATTTTTTTTGTACCTTCCATTTTCTTCTACCTTGACTTCAATGTGCAACTTCCTTCATTTCTCATAGTAACCATCTTCACAGCTTTAAAGCAAAAGATGGCTGCATAACGTCACACCTTATCAAGGAGAATGGAAGTGGAGAAATATGTGGTAAATCTCTTCCTCCTCCATGAACATTCCTCTCATTGGGTGCATTGACGTGAATTAGTAACATGATTTTAAGCCTTATCCTGTTTTTCATTTTTTCTGGGTATTTACATGGGACATTTTTTCACATCCATGTATAGATGACCATAACACTTTCCAGGTTTCTGATTGTTTGCCTGCGGGTGTATCTTTCTCACCATCTCAACCACTACGAGATGGTTCAGAAACCTGGTGAGGTGTTTACAGGCCCCATTATCCCAGGCTCTATTGGAGCACTCCAGCTAGTTTATCCAGGTTTGGAAACCTGGGATAAGGTTTTATCCTGGTTTCTGAAACTAGGATAAGTTGTTCACATGCACAAAACATAACCAGGATACTTGAAGTAGTTACTCTAAAACAAGTGCCTTGTGACAACAATAAGTGTGTGTTAGCAGTGCATGAGATCACTCACAGGGGAGGGAGGCTTTGCAAAGTTGAGGTGAGCATACAGAAGCACAGCAATGTCGTTCTGGCTGGCCTCCAGGGCGATGGACAGTGCAGTGCTGCCGTCCTGAAAAAAAAAAAACAAAAAAACAGGATGACAGTGAGATGATGGGTTTGTCAAAAACAACAAAAAAAAAAAACAGAAAGAGACAAAGAAAGGAAATACAAAGGTAATCTATACTATGCTTACATTATCAGTGAGCGTGGCATCACAGCCCGGCACAGACAGTAGCTGACGCACAATATCCACATGACCGTGTTCACAGGCACACATGAGCGCCGTGGAGCCATCATCATCCCGGATGTTGACCTGTGCCCCACAGGACAGCAGCGCCCGCACCATGTCCCCTCGACCGTGGCTGACTGCCAGCATCAGTGCCGTCTGACCGGCCTACAAACACCAATGATTCAAAATATTTAGCCTCATCTTCAACATGTGGACCTAAACTGTCATCATCAAACTTTGGTTGTGTGTGGAGCTGCAGTAAAATCTAATGAGCACTAGAGGGCGAACCTGGCTGGCCTTGGCGTTGACGTCCCCAGTGCGTAGCAGCTGCAGGACAGTTTGAAGGTCACTATCAGAGTGGAAGGCAGCCAGAGCTGTCAGCATGATGGCTGTGTACCCCGCCTTGTTCTGCTTGTCAGCATTACACAGGCCTGTCAGGTATATAGGACAATCAGTGTGGCAGGTGATGCAACGGCAGCAGAAACAATGACAGAGACACATGACATTGGAGACAAGATTATCTTCAGACTATATTAGAGATTATTATCTAATGAATCCATTTCAATGTGCATGTTTTTCAATTTTGTCTCTGGAAAACACGGAAAACTTGGATCAGTCTTGTGTAATATTATCTCTCCTATTCTCTCATTCCTTCATAAATACTAATTTATACTCACACACACAGCTCACCTGTGTCCAGCAACAGTTTCACCACGGGGAAGTTGGAGTGGGAGACAGTGTAGTGAAGTGCTGTATTCCCATTGCCGTCTGCCATGTTGATCACAAACTCCAGCAACTGGGGGGAGACTGAGGCAAAGCTGTCCATATAGGCCTTGACAACAGCTGTGTCTGCAGCTTTGTGACAGGACACACGCAGCCACTCCTGCAGCACGGTGGTGTAGGCCGCCCTCTGAGATCAGACACAATGAGGACACTCAAAGACACATAAACACTCGACAGACTGAGGGGGAAATGCAGGCGCTCAAACAAGAGGAAGGTTTGTTGCACACAAAACCCCTGAGTAAACACACTAAAAATGCATTGTTTGCTGTTAAAATTGGATCTAGAGCTTTATTTGGTTTTAAGCTCTTGTATTACAAAAGTATATTTGCTTGACCTCTTCAAAGATTTTGAAACACATTACTTCAAGTTCAAAAGCCACTTAATAAAAAAAAACATGCCACTTTCATAGAACTGAAATCACAATGCTCTGAAATGTTTGAATGGTGTTTCCACTTTATTGAGTTTCTCCTTATAATTGTCAGTATAATTGCTTTCTTTTTTCAAAAAAGGGGGGCTCTTGCATTTACTGGAAAGCGGTGTAGACACTGAGTCGATTATCTTGGCTAAACAAAAAATTGAACACCTACTGCTCCCTGTTGGCTGAATGCGTTGGGTTCCCCCAGGGCTTTCTGCAGGGCATAAAGAGCTGACATGAGGGTGTCACTCAGCTCCAGTCTGAGAGGGAGACAAAATACTGTCAGTGTCTGATTCTGATAGACAGGATGATGTTCATACACAGACTGACTGTTAACTGTGCGTATGCTTACCTGACTTGTTTGGCTGATGCTGTGGCGGTGTCGTTTGTGTTGCTTTCAGCTGCTGGCTTTGACTCTGATTGGCTGGAGAGGATGGTTGTTTCTGATGGGACGATGTATTGCTGCTTGGTAATCTCAGTGGTTTTAGTGACACACGATTTCATGGAGCTTTGCTCAGAAGGGCCAGAGCTTGTTGATGTGGAGGCGATCTCCCGTGTGACTGTGTGCTTTTCTAATGACTGGCTGACAGTCTCTGTAGAGGCAGAATTGTTTGCTGGACATGAAGGGATCAGGCTGGGGTCTGAGGCTGGTGGCTGTGAGGTGCATTTCTGCACAACAGTATCAGTTGCTGGTGACTGGGAGACTTTGTCTGGCAGTCTGGTGTCTACAGGTGCAGAATGGCTGGGACTCCGCTGTGTTTCTGGAATGACGGCTGGTAGTTTGGCAGTGGCCTGCTGAGGTACGCTGTTGTTTTCTTGAGGCTGGAAAACCTTGGTGTGGGTTGTTTGCTGGTGCTGAACTGTAGATTCTGGTAGTTTTTCTCTGGCTTCATGATATTCACTGGAGTCACTCCCCTCATCTGAACTCTCACTGCTGCTGTCATCTGATGATGTGGATTCATAACTGAGAAAAAAGAACAAGAGGAATTTAATGTCAAACAGCTCCAACTCTTCTAAACCTACCTGTTTTATCATTGAGATAATCAGGGAGAATGAATGCATTTCTGCTCTGTAACTCTGACTCTTGGTGAGAACAGACCCTGTGGGAACATTCACTACTGTCATCCAACTAGAGGGAAATTCACACCACACATCTGGGAAGGGTGGCACAGCACTCAATGAATGGAAATGACAGATTGGTCGGTAGTCACCGACACTTACCCTCCGTTGACTCCAATGAACTGTAGGTTTTTCTTAGTGGAGGGGGAGCCTGGTCCACCTTCTGCTTTCCGCTTCATAATGGACCTCAGAGACTGAGGAGATGAGGCTGTAAAAAAATATCGGTAATCATCCATCCCATCATGCCATTAAATTTAAACACATCAGGTGGTAGTTAAGGGGTGTTTTGGGCAGTTACCTGTCTTTGGGCCTTCGTGTGACTGAATGGTCTCTGTGTTTGTATGCAGGTGTGTCTCTCCTTCTTTAGAATGAATCAAACCAATGTGATTATCAGATGTGCCTACAGCGATGGCAGGAGAAGCCACAGGTACCGAGGTGGACAACTCACTCTTTAGGACATCGCGCACCTGTTTGGAGCTGACTGCAATCGGCAACTCAACTGGAGCATCTGTGACAGAGAGAAATCTTCAACTTTTCAACGAATCAAATATCTTATGGATGTATAAAAATGTATTAAATAATAATTTCTCCAATTTTTCATTAGTTGTTCACACAAGATCAAGAGTTTACTGGTCAGTTCATTGGTTACACCTGTACAGTCTTATGCAACCCAGGTGCTGATTCAGCTCAGTGATATTTTTTTAAGTTGAAGTAAGTTCTTGTGTTGTGGCAGACTTTAAATTGAAAGGTTACAGAACACGCCAGAGGCTCAATGCACATTGACAAATTCAACAAACACTGCACCTCATATTCTTCTCAAAGGTCTGTTGCTTTAAACTGCATCAGACTGTTCAGGTAAAGGTAATTAACTGGTGACACTACCAGCTGAATCCAGACCTTCAGCTTGTCCTCTGTGGTGGCCCTCCAAAACCCCACCAGCTGGTTGAATGGAGGGGGAACTGCAGGTCTCTGCTCGGAGCAATGTGCCCACCTCCACCACAGTAGGCTGCTCCGATGTGTACACCTGGATTCCCACAGTCCTCTGTTCTCTCTGTTGGGGCTGCTGTGTGAAGCTGACCAGAGTGTGCAGGCTGCAGCCTTGTGGCTCCTGCCAGCCTGTGTTGGTAGCCATGACAGGATGCTCTGCCTGTGGAGTTTTCTGAACTGTAGCTACCTGCTGCTGTGCAGCCTGTAGCTCCTGCATTGTCCTCTTTAACTTGCCTTCAAGCTGACCCACTTGATTCCTGAGAGCCTCTGTTTCTGGCAGCAGCCCCAGATCCTCCTCCCGGACACCGACTCCCACCTGATGACTCCCCCTAAAGTCCTCTGGCCCCACTCCGATGGTGCGCACCTCCCGCTTTGCACCTGGCCGGGCTCCACCCACTATCACTGTGTCCTCAATCTCACACCCTGAGTCTTGTTTGGAGCCTTCAGGTGTGGTGGGAGACAGTGGCTCTGCTGACTTGTTGCTGCTCTTAGCTCCAGTGCTCAGTTCCTCTTCAGGGATGTCGATGTAGAGCTCCCCTCTGGGACGACCCCGGTTGAAACCCAGAGTGTGGCCCAGGAACTTTTGACTCTTCAGCTGGACGCTCAACTGCCGTTTCTCCTCCTGCAGCACAGAGATTTTAACCTGGAGCACAGGAATGGTCTTCACCTGCTCCTCCAGCTCCTTTATTTTCCTGAGGGCTGCTGCCATCTGCTCCCTGACATGCTGCAGGTGGGCTGGGGTCGGGGTCACTGGGGTGGAAAGGCCAGAGCTCATGGGGGTAAAGGATCCGCCTCCACCATGGGCCCGGTTGAAACTGTGTGCACTGCTGAGGGAGGTGTTAGAGCCTACCACACTGCTGTGCATACTGCCCAGGTTGGAGAATCTACGGCCCTCTTTCTCCTCTTCCAGCTTCCTGCGTGCATCCATCAGGGTCTTCTCAACCCTGGCAGTGCTGAAGCTGGGTCTTTGCGATGTGTGGTATCCTGGAGCACAGTAGGAGAAGGAGGAGTGCCGACTGTCCATGCTGGTGTTGGAGCACAGAGACTCTGTAGATGTCCACCAGGAGCCGGCATAGCCATAGCCACGGGGCAGGGAACCATAGCGTGGCCGACGTTGGATAGGCACCTTCTTAATTGTGTTTCCCTTCTCGATGTCGTTAACATATTTGAGGAAGTCTAGGTCCAGACGATAGCCATAGGGGGTCTCCACTGAGTAGGGCGCCTCCTGCTCTTTGCCGTGAAGGGAAGGGGGAGCAGGCGGGTTGAGTTTCCCTAAGGGGGAAGGAAATCAACTTTAAACAAACGGAAATCTGTGTCTAATCTTGGGCTCAGACTTTAGAAAATAGCACTAACTCTGGGCCACTGTGTATTTATGTATGTACTCAAACAATCACAAAATTAGGCTCAAAGTGCTCAATGGTGCAGTTCGCTAAAACCTGGCCTTCTAAGTGCTAAGTCTACATCAAAGCTGCTCCATTAGTTTCAAGCTGTCCAACATTTTGAATATTAACAAAAATAATGAATTATTCTATAATATCATTATTATGTTGAGAATTATTGGTAAAAATAAACAGAAACCGCACCTGGGAAGCCGGGGTCCATATGCAGCACCTGAGCCATAATGTGGCTGGTATTCAAACAGTCAACCACCAACTCTCACCTGCGGAGACACAGATACAGGTGGATGTTACAAATGAGCAAATGAAATATTTTTTTAAAAAGAACAATGGGTTCCTTTTCAAGCAGTAATAACAACAAACATGATTGTGAACGCCCAGAGATCAAAGTTTATATGGACATATGTTACACTAAACCTGTGTGTATATACTACACATGGCTTTTATTTGAGCAATGAATTATTGCTCATTTTGATCATGTTTTCTGTATGGTCAGAAATAGTTGAACTGTTTCTTTCACTACATCACCCCCATGCCTCTGTCTCTAATGTTATCTGTTCATATTTTGGAGCGCAGCGGGTCAAAGTCAAAGATTGTGTGTTTGTTTCTGTTCATAGCATTGAGAGAAGAGGAGTTGCAGGGGAAAGTTTCCTGGCAGCTAATTCCAGGACAGAGGTTTGAGACTGCCAGTTACAACCTTATTAGGAATCATCTGTGCACGCTAACTTCGCCTCTCAAATTAGGGTTTACAGACACTCTCTCTTCTTTCTCTCTTTTACTTTCTGTATATCTCCCCTCCTCCCTTTTCTCCTCTGTTTGTTCTCTCTTTCTCTACACTTTTCTGGTGGTTTCTCCCCCTCTCAACATCAGCTGACGATCAGGAGGTTTCAGCCGGTCATTCTCTCTCTCTTTCCTGCCTTGTTCACTTGTTCATCACTTCAACACAGAGAGCATAGTGAATTTCAATGCATTTTTCATACCAGAAGTAATGCAGTTTGACTCTTTATAAACAAAAGATTGTGCTTTTTTCCTCCCACAGAGAGCAACAAACCGCCAACAACATTGTAGAGACCAAAACGCCAGTGCCCCTGAGTTTGTGTCTGCTTGGAAAAGATTAACTTTCTAGGTCATCACTTTGTGGGAACTGGGGATGTAATGTTTAAGCCATCCACAGATTTAGCCAGTTGAACATCGTTATATTACTGAGGCTAAGAAGCTAAGATCCGAAGTTTGGACTGCAAGCCACCACTTTGTTTTTCAGGATGTACTCAGTTCACTTCAGTTTAAATCTGTCTTTCTGTTTCTTCAGCAAGAACTGAGTCTCCTCTCTTTGTGGAGCTCTCTCTATGTCCCTCTCTCTCCCGCTATCTTGTGACCCTAGTCGGTGCTTGTTCGTTTGAGAAAAGTAGGACACTTGGAAACACTGACTAAATTGACTTGGTATTTTTTAGTCCTGTAGTCACTTTAATGTCTCGGTCAGTTTCCCCTTATCTGTGTTCCCTCATCACCCTCTCATACCAAGGCTGCTACACACACTGTCAGTATGTGTGTGTGCATACATACTGACACACCCACATTAAAATGAACAGCATTAACAGTACTTCTTCCTCTGATGTGGTAGAGAAGGATTCCACTGTTAAATTGAATATGATAGAGCCCCAACACTGAGCCAAATATATTTCAGCTTATTTATGAAGAATTTATCAGATGTCCCAAATGTAAATTTTAACACTGCGTTACATGAACATCAAACAAGAGATGAAGAGGAGGAAAAAAAAAAAAGAACATAGGAAGTGCTGCTGGATCCTGAAACATCCAATAAACATAAGATAAGAAAAGCAATCTTTCATCAAAGATAAACAATTGATCTGGAATAAGTCCATTAAAACACTAAAAAGAAGAATTACAAAGAATCACAGGCAAGAGTTGGCTCCCTGCCTTGCTAACACAGTATGAGAGTCTGTTTATCTTAAGTATGGAACAAACGTGTTAGATTGATTATGTGCTGCATGCTGTACAGTGCATTGTGGGTATGACTATATGTGTAAGAAAGTGAGAGCAGGACAGAGAGAAGGGCGAGTGGTGGGGAGCGTGAGTGTGACAGAGTATGTGTGTACAGGAGGGTGGAGGACAGCGCTGACAGGGGACAGTTGATGAGATATAATTAGAGTCTGCGGTTTAGCAACCAGCTAAACAGACATGACAGATGACACAGTCCACTCCATTCTTCTTTGAATTCCAAAAAGCAGTTTTCTACTCCTTCAAATTATATATCTTCGCTCACAAACTCGCATTATTCTCTGCTTCAAATGTCTCTGTCCTTATTGCTTCTCTGGGTGCCATTCCTCCCACATCACCCCCTCAAAACGGCCACGCCACTGGGCCTCCACATCTGCTTCTCCAACGCTGGCTCATTGGGTGTTTCAGATGTGTTAGCAAGAGTGTGTATGTATTTCCCCTGAGTGTGTGTGTGTGTGTGTGTGTGTGTGTGTGTGTG
>CM076664.1:5595503-5655020 GCA_038496675.1 Rachycentron canadum | reverse complement strand
GGGGGGGGGGGGGGGTTGACCTTACTCCCTCTCTCTCAGCTCTCAAACAGAGTTCCTTTGAGATGACATCTGAACAGAAACCAGTGTGCGCCCCAGCTCCACACTACCATTCTTCAGACAGCTCTCTCTGGCCACCCTCATCCAGGACAAATGCCTTGCCCCTATTTCACCCACCACCCCCCCATACAGCTGCATACCACATTAAAGGAAGTTAACATTGCCTGGTCGACTCCCTCCATTCCCCGCTATTAAGATTAGGACAACCCTGGGGGGGGTTTGGACGTTGCAGGTCATCCAGCACAAATTACATGTCTGCAGTATGTCCTGTAAGATGTCACGAGAATAACTGCATTATATGAAACTGAAAAGACACTGGGTTTATGCGTATGGGAGAGCTTCAGGGTCGTTTATTTACTGCCACACTTGTGCAGGCCAGTATCTCGAGGATTAAAATTGAGTTTGATTAACAGTGTGTATATAGATTCCTGTGTCTTTGTTGTATCAGAAGATTGAGACCACCCTGAGGAGCAGTTTAAATGCCAGGCTTCATGTTGAGGTCAGCTGTCCCACATTTATCAAACTCGCTGCTTCCATTCATTGAGTCACCTTATTATTATTGCCATTACAAAGGATTAGACCTCAGTATTGCTAAGTCAGAAATACCATTCTTCCCACCACCCAGAGAAGATCTTTATGGATTTTTCCACTGCCTTACTGACTCTCAGACTTTGGTGATTGCTATTCTGCTCAAGCTTGGGAATGGTTTGTGAATTAGGAAAAGAGGGATTTATTTTCCACTTCATACCAGCTGCTTGTGCTGCAAGGACGGGATCTCTCCTCCCCAGGCCCCTCACTCGCCCTTCCTTTTCTTGCACTCTTACAGTCAGCACCTGTGGGAAACAAGAATAAGGGAAACTTGAACTCTGGCAGTCACAAGTTCTGTTTGTAACAGTTTGTAGCCCAGAAAAATGTAAACCACATGAAAACAAAACAAAATATCTTGACAAGTAGCCATCAGGGGACGTCAGTAAAACTCCATTAAAGGTGTGTAGCGCTGTTGACACAGAGATAAAAACAGACTTATGACAGGTTACAAAAGAGTGGCCCCCGCAAGACTATAAACACAGGTTGCAAAGCCAGAAAAAACATTCCCAAACATTCCAGTGGTTTTGACTGACAAGTCGGATGTGAACAATATACCCCCATGAGATGCCAATCACTCTCTGACCTCCTCCTAATGCAGCCTGGATGAAGTCTGATCCATGCAAAGAAACTCTCTTCCACTCCCAGCTTTCTAGAAACAATTTCCCCCACCCCATTCCCTTCTCCAATGCAAGCCTCTCTAATCAATTCAAGGCTGGGAGCCTCCCTGTCATGTGATTGGGCAATGCTTTCTGTTTTCTTGCCTCTCTGACTAACACTACCAAATCCAGTGGTGCACACACCCTCCGGTTTGGTGGGAACAGCCATCATTTGCACAGATCACCTTTAAAAGACTTAAAGCTGACTGATTTCATGAACCTTGTAATGTGTTCTCTTCACGGACAACGCAGACTTGAAGCTTGTGCTGTAACTATTTTGTGCATGTCCGCCAGATAAGCTGTATGACTGAGTCTGCTGATTCTCACGCTTTGGGTGTAGCTAATCAGAGTCCGGCTGCTGTGCAAGTGTGGACGACATTTTGTAGGAGGGTCTTGCAGCCTAAAAAACATTGATGGATGACCTTTGCATCATTTCATAACAAGACATGCTGTTGTTCAGTCTATTGTTTCATATTGTTGTCATGCCAATACCAGAGAGGGTGGAGGGGTTGGGGCAGAAACAGACCTTTTAGACTGGAACGACAGCCAAATCACAAAGAGCCATTCATTCAGCCTCTAGTTCTACAGCTGGTTCTAATATAAAGCAAGGAGGGGCATCTCAGAGAGGGAGAGACAGAGGGAAACAGTGTGTGTATGAGTGTGTGGCAAGGAAATTTGCCTCAAAACAAACAAACAGTTGATGAAGCGCTCTTATGGACCCACACACTGACAAGAGACTGGAAATACAAGGAGCAGGACAAAATGATTGATGTCTAGATTTACAAATGCCTGACGCTCAAAAATGACTAGCTGTCTGTGCTACCCATGTACTTAACAAAACACGTGCATATATACATCCCTGACTGATTATTGAAAGATGTATCTCACTAGTTACAATCCCATGTTGTTGAAGACGGGAAATACTTGTGTAAGACAAATACCAAATATTACAGAAGACAACTCGAACTCCCATAGACTCCCCCACATCACAGATGAAAACACACAGATCCACCCTGACATGCCAACACTGTCCCAGCCCTGAAGACTCCCACAGATCAACAAACAAAACTGTAGCTTTCAAGTTGATTTATTCAGGCAAGGGCGCTGATTATATGAAAGCCAAACAATTTAGCTGCTTTTAATTCTGTCTGTCTTCGAGATGATAAATCTGACAATGTGATGATATAATTTTGAAGTTTTAATCCCACGAGAAGTAGATCTTTTTACAACAGCCTGATGACAAAATGCACACTTTTTCAGTTCTGCTGAGAAAGGCTCTCAAATTGACCCGGCTCTACCAGTGCGTGTGCTACTCACATCATATCGAGCTAATTGACGTTGAAAAACAGAGATGATGTGCAGCAACGACTTGGAGTTTGATGAAGAAAGGGTTACAGGAAAGGGAGCTCCATCTTTCTATTCCCTAAGGATCCAGAAACAACCCAGTCACTTCCTCCCAGCCCAGGAGAAAGAGCAACAAGAATAAGGAGATCATAAATGAGCAAGAAGAAAAAAAAGGAGCAGGGGTAAGAGAGGGAGAAAGCAGAGAAGTACAGTATGTGGGAGGTGGGAGAAAAGGAGTGGGAATGTGAGGAAAGAAGGCAAAACTGCAGGCGGAGGGGGGAAGAAAAAAAAGAAAAGAAATGCTGCTAAGAGTTTTAGATGGAAACTTCTCGAATGAGAAGACCATGACTGTTCTCAGATCTGAACTCCACCAGTATGAATCACTGCAAATCCTGCTGCTGACACCAGAATGTAGTCTACTTCTGTTAGGGCAGGAAGAACACCACAAAGATCACACAGAGGGCTGCAAAAAATACTTACAATGGGTAAATAAAGTTTCAAAGGACCTTCCTCATAATCTTAAATGACTCCGCCTAGAAGATTACCATCATTTATGCATTCCTCTCCTAAATATAGACCCACAATAGAGAATCCCTATGAGAAGCTGCACTTTCTCTATATATAAAGCTAACTGTTGTTAAGTTTTTTTTCCCTCAGAGTAACAGGCCACAAAAACCTCAACACAGACTTGCTGGTGAGCTTTAAATGTTACATTAGGATCACAACAGGAGACACAGTTGTTGATCTATCTACTTAGGCTCCTTTGTCCTCCTCCTCACTCCGCAGCACAGATGGCTTCATTCAGCCAACTGGTCTTGAATGAATAATAAATCAGAAAAAATTAAAAACAAATTTCTCTCCTGAAAAGCTACAGAATGCTAAATGTGGAGGCAACAACAGCCATTTGTCACCAAGCATTAAGTGTCTTAACAGTGTACGTCACTGCTTGAAATATGGGCTCTTGATCAAGTGTGACGGGGGCCAGATGATCTCATATCAACATGGAAATACAGTGTGCTCTTGTGTTGCTGGTGTACATGTGGTTTTTTGGCTAATTTGGGCTCTAAACCCAAGACAGTGAAATCATTACCCAGTGGTACGTCCCCTCCAGGACTCTCTGCCCTTTAGCAAAAAGCCCTGTTTTTTACATTAAGGAGTGGTGGTATGGAGGACTAGACAGCACTGGGCTGGGGCAGTCTGGCTAGCTAGAGTATGGCCAAAGGGAGGGGCCGTGAAGCTCACATTACTCCTGGAACAGGAGCAGAGTAAACATGCCCCAGTCTGCTATTGGTCTTTGTGCTGACCTCCAACAGGAAACTGAGTAAGGGTGGGACTGAGCGGCAAGGAGCGGCACCGGAAAATGGAGACCAGAGAAAAAAAAGCATCTGGGAGAAAATTCCTGTGCAGTTATGGAGGTGGGGATTAAGAATGATGCAGAGAGCAGAGAGGCTGAACGCTGCACACTGTTAGGAGGAAGATACGGGGTCTGGAGGGGGGAAGACGAAATCCAGACTTTAGTCAGATGGTCAGAGCACCAGCGTTGGGGTTAAACACTCAGGTCAGTTGTGTGTGTTGTGGTGCCAAGTGAATGACACAACAGAGGAAGTAATCAGACTGAGGCGGTCATCGAATGAAGTAGTGCCCTCACATGGATCTTATCGATTACTTCCTGATTCAAGGGGAGCTCTTGATTAAAAGACTGGACTTAAAGACAACAACACAGGCCAATAAAAGATCCATAGCACTGACTGTCCTAAAATATTTGGGTGCTTTACCTGACAGTATCTTTTCTGAGTGATTAATCTGTTCAAGGAGATCAAATCAGATTATTCAATCAGATAAGGAATTACTATCTCTAGTGCCTCAAAAGCCAGATTAGACCATATGTTCACTGAAAACATTACTTTACTGGTTGCTCCAATCAATATAGTTAAGTATAGTTAAGAGCATTAACCCTCACTGTCCCGACCAATAAGTATCCTAATACTGGGCTGTGTGTTTATCCATACTTTATAAACTAATCCTTTTACACAAAACCTTTTTGAGTCATTATTTTAAAATTATAAGCCTACTTTGGAAGGTGCAAAACACATAAAATAAGATATTTGGATTTACAATAAGAAGAAAACAAGACTTCAATGTATGCATAGACAGTGAAAAGGCACATTAGCAACATCACCTCCCTGCTTTCAAGCGATGAAATATAAAATGATACTAAAAGATCAGATAATTCTTCATGCCCTAAAACTATCCAAAATAGTTAACTAGTTGCCCTTACTAGACAGTCACAGACAGTCTCATGCAGGTTCAGGGTGTAATTTCATTAGCCTCGCTAAACCATTTAAATGCCCGGCGTGTGGCCCAGTGTGCAAATGGGGTTTATAACCCTACATTCCACCACAGCACCCCTGCGTCCAAATGCTGTAATGAGACAATCACATTCCAACCCAGACAAAAAAAAAAAGCTGAAGGAAACTCCAGCTGCAGACAAACCTGACCAGGAATTCCCAAGCGTGCAGCCTGGGGGACTCCCTGGGGTCTCTGATGGGATTCCAGGGGGTCCCCAAGCAAGTGAGGAAGTTAATACAAGTTTTCACTTATATTACACTCACTCTAAAACTATTACACTGACCTGGCAATATGTCCTGGTATCATGAAGGTTATAATGTTCAGGTTTTGTTGTTTTATGCTATAGCTACTGATGTAACTGTAACTGTATGAGGATTAAATATGAGGATATACTGAATAGACTAGCCTCCCCATGTAATGGCATGAATGACAGGACAGGGCCCATCTGCGTGCCCTGCAGCTGCTAGTAGGTGATTTAATACATCCAGCAGCCCATTACACAACAGCAGGACAGTGGTGTATTGTATGATGCAGTGAAACAGGCCGATGACTACACCCCCCCAAACCTGCCAAGTTCTGCATGTCCTTCATCAAAACAACATCTGATGTGTTTACTGATAAACATGGACAGTCTTCCACACTTAGCATTAGACATCCTGTCACACAGTTAAACATTAAATAAACATAAAGCAATTACATTTTTCAGAAAACATTAATTTTGCAAATTAGGTTCCTACTATTTAGTTTATCCTGGGAAAACAGACAAGGCCACCGAGGTACTTTGAGAAAAAACAGTATAGCCTATACAAATGTGACTCATTGGAGTTTCAGCCTTGTTTACCTTCCTCTAGCCCTGCTGACACACACAGCTCCGTCAGACCTCATCCATCTTCTCAGGATATAAACTCCCCTCAGTGACCACTGAGCGGCTTCATGCGGCGGGATGAGCAAATGTGAGAAGCAAGAAGCGGCAACGAAAAGCTGATGAACATCTGGAACTAATGAAAACTTGCACAGACCCACCCTCTCCCCCGAGTCCTTGGTCTTTACTGAGCTTTTTTTTTTTTTTTTTAAAAGGCAAAACTAAAAAAAAAAATGGTTAGTTTGTAGCAAAAAAATCATGTGTGAAGCATGAGGAAAGTTTCATAATCAGAGGCAAAGACAAACAAACACACAAATGAGTTGCTGGGTGTGAGATCAGACTTGTCAGTGCAGCAGTAAAGATTAATATAAGATGCCTGCAACAATGAAAGTCCTGCTTTAACCAGTAATGAAAATGAATGTGTATGTCATAAATTTAATACTGTACAGAATATGCAAAGCTTTTCTATAGGCTATTTCCCTCTATGGTAAGAACTAAGCTGGGTGAAATAAATAAACGCACACTCCAGAGTGATAAACACTTTTAGTTGCGACAGATTTCATATTATTATGATGATAGTAATAGAGGCTTGTTGTTAACGCCGCCGCCTCCAATGATGCTCTGAACAAAAAGACACGCACCGGAGGAGCGACCATGAGACTCAGCTACACATTCCTCTGAAACTAAAGAAATACTGATGCGAAATTTATATTAAAAAAAAAAAAAAAAAAAAGCAAACCCATCTAGTCAGAGCATGAGGCAGAAATTGGAACACGCGCGGAGATGGGGTGGGTTCAGGCGGATAAAGAGCCCGTTAGTTGGGAGAGGACCGGGGGAATGGGCTGGACCGACGCTTCACAAAAGAAGTCACGCGCAAGAAGGCGCCTCGTCTAACGGGCTTTAGAAAAATACAGTGAAACAGAGAGTCCAAGGCGCTTTTCAAACAGAGAAACTAAGGTGTTTTTTTTTTTTGTTCCCCCCCCCCCCCCTGTTGGTCTTACCTGCCCTCTGGAAGTCCTTTCAGCCGCCTCGGCCCAGGAGCGGTCACTGACAGAGACACAAAAACACCGCAGCCAAGATGCTCCGCGCCGCCTCCCGCTCCTCTTAAAGGGCCAGCGGCCCCGAGGCCAAGCGGCAGAGCTCCCTCTCTCTCTCTCTCACACACACACACACACCACCTCCGTCTGCACAGGCATCCGGGGGCCCATGACTCTTCACGCACCTAAAAGAGGCTCTACGAGGAAATCCAACCACCTCCATCAACCTGCAAGGACTTTAAAGACAATTCAAGCACCGCCGCAGCTCGCACAGAGCTCAATGGAGGGACCTGTCTGAATCCCAGTGGCAGGTTGACATGAGCAAAAGTTTTAGTACTGAATTTATATGATTATGATTATATATTCACCATTCTATGTTGTAGCTGGCCAAAGCTAATTATAATGATCTGTTATTGTGCATCATATTTTTATAAAGCATATAGTTTGCAAGTAAAATGCATAACATTAGATTTAGTACTATAAATAGGAATGCGAAGGCACAGTAGGCCACATGCACAACCCTAAAACCTCTAAGGATACCAAGAACCTTCATGGCCAAGTTTTCCATGGACATCAAATAACTTCAGTGGAATGACAGACAGATCTCACAAGGACCTTAGGACATCAAGGTTCTCTCTCAAGGCCCATGAAAAGGCCTTCAAAATCTGCCAAGCACTTTCAAATTTAAATTCATTTTATCTATATAGTGCCAAATAATACCAAAATTCCCCTTAAGGGACTTTACATATAAAGCAGGTCTAGAGCAAACACTTTATAGAATTATTTAAAATGACTCAACAAATCCCCCCATGAGCAAGCACTTGGCGACAGCAGCAAGGAAAAACCTCCTTTTAAGAGGCAGAAACCTTGGGCAGAACCAGACTCAGGGTGGGCGGCCATCTGCCTCAACAGGTTGAGATGAGAGAGAGAAAGGAGAGAAAGAGAGCAGGAGAAAAGAGAACGCAATAGAATACAAGCAAAACAAGCAAATGTAAAGAGTGTTGATGATAATGGCAATAGCTGATACTACTAATAATAGTACATTAGTAAATAACAGCTGTAAGTTAAAATAATAGAGGAAGCACTAATAGTAGCTTTTAAGCTTCCAAGAGCATTCAAGGTTCTTCAAAAAAGTAAGAAACTCAAAGGGCATTAAAAAACCTCCTGGTAGTTTATATGAACATTGCAGGCTATAATGTGGATCATCCTTTTAGTGTGAAATGTTGTAAATGGTGCCACTCTCAGAAAGTGCAGACAGTAATGTGACTCAGCACCATGACTCAAAGTGCTGAGGTGCTCAGGTTGCATGTTGTCATGTTTACTAAAGGGAACAGTAGGTGAACTAATCAGTGAAATAACTTTCACCTGTTCTACCACATAGCTGACTGCCGGTAATTACATTAATTACAGACATACCAGGTGATCCTGATGAAAGAGGTTGATTAAAGGCAAGAATAAAAAGAACATGACAAACCGCACGAGGAAATTTTCGCATTTCCACAAAATCTCCTTAACCTTGAAATAAAAACAAAATTGGTGTCAAAAAGTTGAAAACTATCATGTTCGGTATGGTCCAAATCCATTTCATCTTTTTTTTTTTTTTTTTTTTAATTTTTGCTTTGTTCTGTGTGTTTAAATGTACAAAAAGGCTCACAAAATATTTCCAGGAATAGAACAGTTGGCTCTGCTAAACCCACCCCCCCAAAAAAAAAAAAACAAACAAACAAAAAAAACAATTACCATGATAATACACACTGACAACTACTACCGTAGCATATTACAATGTTATACTAACAGTATAAAATTGCTATTGAGGAGCTCAGACTAAAGCCATGATGGAAATCTTACATATTTTCATTAGTTGTTTTATAAAATGCATCACAGTGACTGAAATTAGCAATTCAATTACTCCCATGTCTTTACAGTGTCTGTTCTTCAGCTCTGTAGCTACACAAACAAAAGCTGAACAGAGGCATAGGAAGAGAAATTTAATAGAATGCAGTAAAAAAAAAAAAAAAAAGTAAATAAATAACAATATGTTCATCTAATTGATTAAAAACAATTTCCAGCCTTGTAAGATAACAAAAGCAAATATATTTTAGTAGTTCCATGTTAATGTGCTGCAGTTTGTAGTACTACAATAGTGCAATAATAATAGATACAGTAGTTGTTAATGGCTACAATGAATATAAAACTTCCACCAGGGTGGCGGAGTGCTTATTAGCAGAAGTTCAAATGTATCCAGTTATCTGACTGTACTGCAGGGTGAAAGTAAATGTCACAGTTTGAACATATTTGTGTGGGTGAAGGGGACGGCCTGGCTGAGGGCAGTGCTTTTGTGATAAACAGCTGATGTGACGGCAGTGCATTACAGGAGAATTTCACAGTTTAAAAAACACATTTTAACATCCGTTCCTGCCCTTCCCCCCCACACACAGTAATGCAGCTATAGTGTGTCCCTCCTGGACTCAGTCCTTTGATCGCACCCCCTCTCTATAATGAACCCTTATAACGAGAGATGGGCAGATAAATGTGACAACCTGAGGAAGAAGGAATGTCAGTTATTTGGTCTGTTGATAATAAAAAGAAAACTCCCTGGGACTATTTAATAACCAGGTCTGGCATTGAAGACTTCCAGGCAAGGTTTGGAAGAAAATCTTGAATTAAATAAGGCCACAGCACAAAACAGTCAACCTACAGCGTCTTTGAAAACAAATACTAGAAGAAAAAGTAAAACAGACACATTCATGAACAAGCAACCAAATGATTTGGTTACAAAATGTGTTTGGCAGCTATAGTCCCGTAAAAACTGAAGTTAAATCCAGTTCAGACTCAGATAGATTACTTTGGATTGGCAGTGAGGAGACCACTTTTGAAAGCCTGGTTTTAAACGCTGACATGTCAGAGCTTTCCTCAAAATGATGATGTTTACAGTGCAGATAACCTTCCAGCATAAACAGCCGAGGCTTTCTCCTACTGAGGTGTGAGAGTGGTGGTGATGGGGGAGATGGGAAAGAAGTGACAAGTGTGTGTTTGTGTGTGTGTGTGTGTGGGTGGTAGGGGGATTATTGCATGGCTGGGTGGCCGAGGGGGTAGGTGGGTGAAGGCGGATGGCGTGTGTGACAGTTGGTGTGCAGTGCAGTGGGGGGAGGGGGAACAGACGGTAAGAGATGGTGCTAATTTCTAAAGCTTGTTGTTCTGAGTTGTTATCCAGTTTTCAGTGCCTCAACAGTCGACTCTGCGGAGACTGGACCTGCTGTAGGAGTTCCTGAAGTAGAGAAAAGCAAAACAAAAAAGATTCTTTAACTCTTGAGTTTTTGGCTTATGTCCCGAAAAATGTATCTGAAAATTAGCAAACAAACTCAGGTGTAACATCAGATTTTAATTGTTATTGTAAAATGTACTGTAGGGAGAAAATCTGACCCTCGGAGTGAAGGAGTTACAGTGAAAGCTGTGAATAATGTCTTTTTGTGGTGTCCCACAATGAGCTGACATGACTTTGAATGAGTATCTTCTTTCAAAGGCTAAGAATGAGGTAAAGCCACCTCATTATTTAATTCAGTTCATTTTTCATTTCAGTTGCTTTTTAGCCAAGCACCAAAGAAACTAAAGTCAAGTTTTTGTCCTCAACGTGCTTTAATTTCTAACTGGCTTGGTAGGTAAAACTACTTATTTTGCTCAGTATAGATCTGTGCTGTGGCAGGTGCTGTAGACTGCAGCTCTGTTTTTGATTATGAAGCAGCAGTCCACAGACAGACACTCACGTGCAAACACAGAGCTGATGCCAAAGTCAGATGAAGACAAAAAAAACATGGAGATAGTTTCCATGGTCAAACAGGCTGGAATCCTTCAAGAAGTGCACCTACTTTCTCTTATCAATGAATGTTAAAAAAAAGAAAGAAGAAGAAACATGACTGTTATTAGGTCACTGCACCTCCATTCACCCGTAACAAACAGAGTTTGAATCTATGACCTGGGTTGTAGTAAAGTTCAGTTTTATGTTGCTATTTTGTTGGTTTGATGGGGTTGGAGAAAGCAGCATGAGCTCATTTTGTGTGTCTCAGTGCGTGGGCGTGCTTGTGTGTGTGTGTGTGTGTCTAATGTCTCGAGTTACCGTTGTGTTTGCGCAGTCTGAGCTGGCAGGGTTCTGTATAGCTGGGGGATCTTGCGGTTGATGAGAGGACCCAGTGCTTCTTTCAGCTTGTTGTAGTTCCTCTCCAGCTCTCTGTGGTACTCCTTCTGATCTGGTCCAATCAGGGCCTTATTCTTCCTCAGGGCATCCTCACACCTGCAAGGGGGAGAACGCAGAGGAGACACAGGGAGTTGGGATTTGTTTTTATTAGTTACACAGCAGTCTGCGTCTGAACTGTGGAGTGTGTCATCACCTCTTAGTGAAGTCTTTAAAGCAGAGGCGCAGTTTGTTGTGATGGCGAAACAGCTTTGGGTCATTAGGAATGTCGGAAAGAAAGACCTGCGCCACCTCAAGGGGGCCCTGTGAGAGAGAGAACCTGTTACATATCTGCTGAGGAATGTCAGTCACTACTTAAAACACTGACCCAGATTTTCAACCCCATTCTGATGGGATTAATGGTCCTTGAGGATGCAGAAGAAGGCAGTTTAGGTGTGCGTCCTATGTTTTTTTTTCATCTTTCTAAGTGTATAAACAGACACCTGGTTGACAGTGGTGCCCACACAGCCCTGCAGGACCATCTGCAGCATCTTAGAGTCTGCAGGATCTTGGTTTGTGGCGAAGGCGAGCTCCTGAGTCTTCTTCTGCATGTCCTCAATGGCTACCTCCATGGGGACAAGAATGATCTGGAGAACCAAAGACAGTCATATCTTCTTTTTATCTATGTCCAACATTTTTTAGAACTGAAACAAACCCCTCTCCCAGGCAGATACCCACCTCCTCCTTGTGCATAACGTTGATGCGTGTCTTGATGTAAGGGAAGGCATGAGATGTTGTCAGAATGGTTTTGCGCTTGTACTGCTCGTGCAGGTCACCGTGGGCTCGGCCGTCCAGGGTGAATGGAGTACAGTACATAAAGGTACGCAAATTATAGTTCTTGTCAAAGTAGGTGATTCTTTCCTTTAGCTCATATGTATCAAAGTATGGCTCAACGTAGGTGATCTGGAGGTAGGCCTAAAACAGATACAAACACATATCAGTACAATTATACAACATACATTAGTACATTATGACTCATATCTAAATATCATGTCACCTTGTTGGCATCCAGTTTGGTTTTGTCCACTGGGTTGGAGTCCTTGATAATTTCAACCACCTCATCCCCAAACCTCTCTGAGTAGAACTCCTGAGCATCAAACACATTGATCTTTAGACATGTCTTTCTCATAAATCACTAATGACACCTTTGTTCGTGTTATGATGAGTTAACGTGCCTCAAGTCTGTGAGAGATCTCAGCTAATTTGGTGATTGACGGCTCCTTGTAGACAAACTCCTGTTCATCCAGGTCTCCAAATCGACAACCATAGAAACCAACCCGGAAGTAGGTCCCAAACATTCTCTGGACACTACACAAGGGATGAGAAGAGGAGATTATTAAACAATTCACAGGCTTTGTGGAGCCGACACACTGCTCATGTGTGAGAATAGGACAAAAACTTTTTTAGGTAATGAATCTTAATATAATTTTAAATCATTTGTTTCATGTAGATTGTGGAAGTATGGTTTTTTTTATTAAAAAAAGTTTGGACATTTTTGCTGTTTTTAAATCAATTAAAATGTTGAAATGACTGGTTTGGCAATAGAGTAACTTTTGTAGGAAAAGGGGAAAATATATTTAGCCTGAAATGCAGTTTTACCACAATAGAGAGGTGGCAGAAAGGAATGGAAGCTGTTTTGTAACAGTGGTACAACTTAACTATGCAAAAGTATGAACACCAGTTTTGTGTCACTCACCAGTAGGATGAGGTCATTATCACAGGAGGGGAGAGGGTAACAGGCAATGAGGAAGATAGAAAACAGTGTAAATACAAAATAAAAGGAAGCGCTCATCAGTTTTACCTGAAACGTAATATACTCAACATGACAAATGAGCTTCTTACCTCCCATCCTGAACTCTGAAAAAAAGAAAAGAAGCAAACAATAAATAAATAAGGATAAAGTTAATTTTATCATCAACACTAGGAGCCCAGTTAATGGCTGGTGATTTGATTTTAAGATCAAGCCGTTAACTCACTTGGTTGTAGACTTTGTTGAAGGCATCATGCAGTTTTCCGTGGACAGTAGCCAGCTTTTTGAAGTCTCTGTTGGCTTCATGGATGGGCAGCAGAATCTTGTACACTTCGTTTATGGCCTCGTACATGGCTGCCTGGAGTTACAGCACAATGGAGAGCCAGTTCTACACATACCATTCGATCACATAATGCTCGCTCAGCCATGTTAATGCTGTAACCTTGAGCTGTGTTAACATGCAGTCTGTCACCATGTGGTTGGAGAATGTGAGTCGTACCATGTTAAAAGAGGCAGCTGCCTGCTCCAGGAGGCCCACCAGGCCGGACTCACTGAAGTACTTCCCAGCACAAATCCCCTCCTCCTCTGGAGACAGGACGTCATCAGATACTGCTGACTCCTCCAATACATTGGATGAAATATGCTGAGGGAAAAACAGAGGCATTTGCTCATTTCATCACTTGCAGGCTTGAGTTTGGTACTAGAGTTTTGGAAACGACATCTAATACTAGTGTCCACATGTGTTTTTCATAGTGGAATCACTCACCAAATTCAACAGCGTGAACTTACCTGAAATGTGACACAACCAATAGGCAGGTAGCGGCAATCCTCCAGCATGTTGAGGTATTCTGCCACTAGTGCTGCGCTGTGGACCAGACAGTGGGCAGCCTCGGCATGGTTCCCTCTCTCAGAGTGTTTTCCTGCCATGTTCTGGAGCCACGTAAGACGCAGGTCTGGTGAGTTCTGGTAGCCCTTGGCAATCCTGAAGTTAAAAATGAGAGAAGATCTTAGCTTTTAGTCATGACACTTCATTTCTATATGCCACTGTCACTGATGGGAATCCCAGTACCTGTACATTAAGTCAATGAGCATCTCTGGATCCTGCTGATGCTCTTTCATCTTCACAGTGTCAGTAAGAATCATGTGCAGGTTGAACACCAGATCCTGGACCTACATTTTCACAAGTGTAACAAAGCACATTAGTAAAGTCTGGTAGCTCCACATCCAGATGTTGTGCATACAGTGTGAGGGATGTTACATACTTGCTCTGGGAAGGGTGTGTCACGTAGCTCCAAGTCCTCTTCAGCATACGTTAGGATTGTCTTGAGTGACCGACGAAGATGCTCCTCATTAAAGTTCTGTGATGTTCCCACCAGTGAGGACAGAGACATGGTGACCTGCATCTTCACTCGTGCAAAGTTCTGGTCCAAGGAAAGAAACAACATCCTGTGTGTTCTGTAGAGCCATTTTTTGCAACATGTCCCCTCAGCAATGCAAGAACACCAAAATGCAAAAAACAGCATGTCAACTTACATTTCCAATTTCAAAGTTCTGCCTCATAAGCAGATAAAGGGAGGCAGAGGCGTGACTTCTGACAGAGCTGACACTACTGCTGCAGTGACGAAGGAGACGCAGGCACAGGTCTGCACAAAGCTCAGTGTCCTCTTCAAACAGCATCTCTGGGAACTACACACAAAAACACACTCTCACACTTTAAATACTCCTTACAAAATTATATTAAATTACATTTATTATTTTTTTCGAGGTAAACAATAAAACTACACAGCATCCAAAATAAGAAGAGATACACGAAATCCTTTTGTTTTTGTTTCGTAACACAAGTCAGAGGGTGGAAAAGGTGATTATAACTAGGGAGAAGAGTAGACTAATAGAAAACTGTACTTGCCTTGAAAACCAGAGCCCTCTGTGTAGTGAAGCAGTGCTGCAGGAAGAGGGCACTCTGGTTGCCTGCCATGCTGTGGAGAAGCACTCTCAGTACCCCGCCTAAAACACTTTCCTTCAGCTCTGACGCCACCACAGTCTGAAAGCGGACAGAGAAGAAATATATTACAGCAGGGAATACTGTCAACCGTTAGCAAAGATCAGTGCATTCAGCCTGGCGGTGTTGTTTTTCCATTGTTTTTACCTTGACTACTATCTCCAGTGTGTCTAGTACTATCAAAGAGGCCTCAGTAGCAAGGTTTCCATCCACCACAGACTCCTGCTCCATTTCAGCTTTAGTTCTGAAATAAATTATTTTACAATTAGTCTACAATATAGAAGTATCCATAATTGAAAATCTTACCTCAAAATGTATTTTTTGTTTATTAAAAAAAACAAAACAAACAAACAAAAAAAACCTCAGGTAATTAATTTACTGCTGTGGTTGGCATTCAAGTAACTAATGTAAATTAACATACTTGTCGACTCTGTCTGTATTTTGCCTCCAGTGAGTGACGTTCTTTCGCCACCTAACGTTCTCTTGGCTGCCATAAGGGCTCCTCTCTGGAAGAGTAAACAAATTCCAATTTCCATGAACACAGTCAAACAAACACCTCAAACAAAAACAGCTACTGGCATACACATACACACACATTACTTTGCGCTCATGCAATGTACCTCTACAGCGACGAACCATCTCCTGACGAGCCCCAATGGTGCCCAGTATGGCCTCCTCCAGTCGGGCCTTCATGTCCTGAGACTTTTTAAATGTTAGGCTGTTGATCCTCTCCAGAGCCTTTTTCCCCTACAACAACACCCAGACATCACAGGTTAGGGATAAATAGAACAAATGTTAATTCAGTAAAGACCAGGAAACAGCAAAGCAGTGGGAAATTGATGATCTGCTGATAAAGAGGGTAAACCCTCTTAAAAGAAATACCAATATATGAGTCATGATGTAATGTTGCTGTGGCAGACCCAAATTTAACATCTGAATATTGTTTTTGACTCCTACTGTGTGTATCAGTGATAAAAGACACTCACAGTAGTGGCTGTGCCTGGTTATTGTACCTTGTATTCAAAACAGGAGACACAGAGATGCAGCAGATCCAGCAGGCGGTTGATTTGCAACACAGACAAATCAGACACCCAGCGCTCCAGGAGAGCTGCATCTGCATTCTTCAGCACCCACAGGAAACACACCAGCAGAGTCCTGCTGCACTCCGCGGACAGAGAGCTGGACTGGCGCCCGGCCTGATGAGGACAAACACACACAACTCCATTGCCAGTCTTCAAATCTGCTTCAGTACAAAATGGCTGTTTAAAGAGAGTACTAAAGAAAATGGACACAGAGCCACCTACAGGCTAAGAGGAGCATTTGTACTTCAGAATAGAGGAGCGGCATGGAAAAAATGCAAATGCTCTTTGAATGAGTATTTGTGTGGAGTTACAGAAAGGCCAGTGTGGTCGTCTGTCAAACAGAGGCAGCAGCCTCCCACACAGACGCCAACCTGTGTCTTGCCAGTCTGTAGGGCCCAGGGGAACAGCCTGACCTCTGCCACTATCACTCACCACTGTGGGTAGCGCAAATGCGTTGGCTTTGACATGCGGGAGAGGGGAGCCGGCAATCGCCATGGCAACAGACTGACTGATAGTGTTGCTACCGTCTGGGTCAGAATCGTCGGTGTGGGCTGAGGCATGGCGGACCCGCGAAGGCGAGGAGTCTACAAAGGAATAAGAAAAGCGCTTTCAGGTGCAATAATACTAGAAATAAAACCCAAGGATCTTGAGGAGGTGGATAACAGTACAAGTGAACTGCATATATGTTATTCTGACCAGAGAAATCGTGGAGCTGATGTAACGTCTCCATGACGATGGGGATGAGGGGCAGGTAGAGCTGAGCAACGTGGGCTCTGACATGAGGGTCACTATAGCGGGGGTCTGCATCATGGCTGCAGAGCAGGGAGTGAACAGCACTAATGGCTTTTTTATGGAGGAAGAAAAACCTGTGAGTAAAAAAAATAAAAAATAAATAAAATAATAATAATAGTATATCATAGTATATACATAGTATATGTTTAAGATTGAACTTGCACTATATGCTATACTGTGTTAAATATTCCATCTCTCAAATGAAGCAGAATTAGTATATATGTAATTAATAACAACTCACCCTTCTCCATCAGGATCAAGAATGAGTGAGAGCTCAGTGAGCAGCAGACCAGACAGGAAGTGCTGCTGGCGAAAAGGGACGGAGAGCTCAAACATGGTGGCCACACCTTGGTCTTGCACCATACTGGAAAATGCTGAACTCTATAGATAGTGAGCAGACAGACAAAAGAATGAGAGGGCAGTAACAACTGATCTCAATCAAATCAGTTAAATCCCATTTTTGTACTTTACCTGATGATCTTTCCTAAAATAACCAAAGAAACAACAAACAGCCTGAAGGAGCAGGCATCAAGTCCATACCTTCTATAACATATCACCTGATAAGGGAATTAATACGGTTGAATTACATTTTCCAGTTACCTGTGAGGTGGTGGAGGAAGTTGAAGGGGAGGGGGAGGCTGGAGGGCTGAGAGTTGAGCACGGCAGGTTCAGGATGACATAGTGCTCGTGGCTGCAGACAATACGAGTGAAGTCCATCCTCAGTGCATTCAGAGAGCTGGGGTTCTGCGCTGTGTGGAGCTTGTTGGCAATCTGTTAAGCATACATGTTTGTTTGATACAGAAAAATCTGTTTTAAAATATGCAAATGAGCGATGGGACTTTAAGTGTACTACAAGAGAGGCAGGCAAAAAAAGCACCTGTTTGTAGTAGGACCGGATGAGGTTGAACACAAAGCCCCGGTCCATAAGAGACAGTAGGTCATTCAGGAAAAAGGCCAGACTGCTGTTTAACCTCTCCACAAGCTCCACATCCTGAGAGAGAAGAGAAAATGTTCATGTTATAGAAATGGATGGATATCATTAGGCAGAAAGCAAAAATATGACACTGTACATTATATATAAATTAATTACTGGTTGAGCATTGCGTAAAAAATATGGAAACTTTCTATTCAACAAAAACTTTAAAACCACTGTCATCTTTTATTGGTCAATACTCAGCTCCTCTGTACCTTGTGGTATCGGCCGGCAATGTCTGCACTGATGGCACAAACAAGTGCAGCAATGTCATCCACAAAGCGGTCTGGGAAGCGCTGACGTCTGGCAATGTCTAATTTCGAGGTCAGGAATAAGTGATGGGCCATGCTCTTTGTCTGAAAGAGAGGGCAAATAAGAAAACATTGAAGGAAACTTCCTCTCCTGCCATAACACCTCTGGTTTAGATTTAGACTTAGATTGTTTAGTAAAATTACTGTTCATTTTTTCATAGGCATACTGACCATGAGCTGGAAGAAAAACCAGGCCTGCTGCAGTGCTGCTTCCCTCACTGTGCTGGTGCTGACCACCCACTGCAATGCCAGCTCCTCATGGAGTAGCTAAGCATTAACAACAAGGTTTAATTTAGATGAGGAAATAAATTTTGTGACAACAAAGTTTGTTGTCGAAAGGAGCAACGTGTGAACAGTAACGGGTTTGTAAAAAAAAATTATTTTTCCATTGTTTGATAGTTATTCAGGTGCTAGATCCAACCTGAAATAAAATTGTTTTTTGATTATTTTAAGTTAAATGATCATGATAAAAAAATTATTGAACACATTAATCTATACCTCTACTACAGATTAAATCCTGAAATCTTTAGAATAATCCAGTACTATTCAATGTGTGTGTGTGTTACTACTCACACGTAGACACAATTGTGAATGTTGATTAGTGTTAATGATAATGACAGTGGATGAATGTTAGGATGTCGAAATTTGTTAGTTTGTTATGGTGACTGCCAGTTTTACAGTTTGTTATAGTAGATGCCAGTTTTACCTTCTTGGTAATCTGCCTTGTGGGAACTGAAAACAAGGCCACGCTGTCCAGAAAGGCAGACATGCGATTGGAGCTGCGGTCGTTTGCCTGACATGGAGTGACGGTGAAGTGAACACACAGAGATGAGGACAAAGTGATGCGAAAATGGATGAATGGAAATGGATGGGTGACCAGAGAACTCTCTATGAACTCTGATGAGTGCAAGGCTGGTAAGAAATCTGATGAGCCCCAGGCAGAGAGTGTCATTCAAACAAAAACAGATATAGTCTGTTAAGCGAGAAGATATAAAAAAAATGGACAGCGCGTCAGTGTGGATGAAAAGGTGTGACAGGATGAACATGGCTAGCAGAATGACACACAGAAAGAAGCACACGCATATATAACCCCTGAGAACTGAGGTAGGAGTTGGTTGAAGATGGAGGTGGAGGTGATGAGGAGGACAAGGAGGAGTAGGAGGAGGGATTTGGCACCTGCTTGAGCTCACAGCTGGAGTTGGGGTTCCGGCGTAGCACAGATCTGGAGCCCCCAGGGGCATAAGCAGAGTTTACCCAGGAGTGTGAGCGGTCAATGCCCTGCCATAAGCCACCAGAGACACACACAAAACACACACACACAAACACACAGAGCAGCAAGAGGCATGTGCATAGTGAGTAGAGGGAGAATAATTACCACACAGGAGATTATGTGAAGGAGAATTTTTTTTTAAGAAGCAAAAATAAGGGATGTGAAAAGTGAAGCTAAAAAACATAAAACAAAGCAGGAGAGGGTAAAACAAAAGAAGGGCTGGAGGTAGTGAATCACAAGAGACAGCGGTACAAAGCGTAATTGCATTTTTGACTGACGGCATCATTAACTGTTGGCACAGAGTTCTCGGTCAACCTCAGACTAATAAACCTGCTGTAAAGAGATAAAACAAGGGAGGGCAGCAGTATCATTACAATAAAATAATAGAATGATATTGGATAAAGATGTTGGGATAATGGCACAAGGGGTAGCATAAAAACATCATAACAGACTTCTGTGCTGCTGTTTCTTGTCTATGTACTAGGGAGGTAAATTAGTCACAATCCACATTACAAACAACATTGTTACCCATTACTTAACTACAAGACCTTTTTAATGCCATGCAAAATAAAAATGAATTAATATGCAAATACATTGGTACAGACTTCTCATAAAATATAAGAGGATGACCAAGAAACTTTTCTAGTTTTTAACTGCAGGGAGCATGACCTTGAAGAGGACTGAAAGGTTTCTCTAGAACTCACATACACACAAACTTCTGAAAAACTAATTTCCAAAGACAAGAAGCACAATGCACCTTGCTCCCTATGATCCGTTGCACCTCTTCATCAGGAGAAACCGGTGTGCTGGCCAGGTCAGGATTGGAGTTGCTGATACTCTTGGAGCGGGATAGGAGTAGGCTGCTTGGGCGGGCTGTTGCTCTGGATAAGGTGGCGTACTGCATTGGCATCTCATAGGACTGGCCGCCTGCTCCTTATGAAAGTGAGAGGAAAAGAAATGTTAGCAGATCAACAGATATGAATCAAATGGCGTTCAAATGAAAGCCTCTCTTCCTGGTTATCAATACACGTCGAGTTTATACCAGTATGACGTGACACCAGAGTCACCACTCACCAGGAGGGGGCATTATAGGTTCGGCGGTGGGCAGGCGAAAACAGTAGTGGATGTAGGATGTCAACAGGTTATTGCGGCCATGCTGATCCTGGTTTCCCTCTAGGTTCTTGTGTATCTGGTTGACCAACAACGCCATAGCTTCGAAGGCAGCACGGCCCAGGTTCACTGTACATTAAGCATGAGAGCAGCATGAACAATGTAAAACTCTGGATGTATCTGAAATGATTTATGCTTCAGAATGTAATATATGTAATATATATATATATATTTTACACATTATATTTGTATACACACACACACACACACGAGTAGATGATCAGAATTAGTATTTAAAACTAAAAACTAATGTAAAATAGCTCTCTTACCAATTTGACCACCAATGACTGGTGGGTAGACAATGAGCTGAATAAGCTTGTTGAGCAGCTGGTGCAAAAACCTGACACAGGTATCCAACAGAGCTCCTCTCAGTGCGGCCATACTGGCCTTCAGCTCCCCTTCCATGTTTGCCTCAGATATGATGACATCCTTTAGGCGGAAGGGAAAGGAATACTCCTCCAGAACATAAACTAAAGTGAAGAACTTATCCAGGTGGGGGTCCTAGAGGTACAAGCATAATGAATACTTCAGTGAACTTCACTAAGGAAGTGTTGTTTTTTATGTTTTTGAAGACTTTTAAGATAGGATTATATGATATACATATAAATACATATGTATACAAAATATAAATGACAGTATCTATGTATACTATATATAGTTACAGTTTTGTTTCCACAGAACAATTAAGGGCATTGACATTCACATTAAATGAAACCTATGGATACAGATGTTCATTATTATAATAACCAGACCTCACCCAGTAACTCTACCTCATTCCACTGGTGCTCAGTATTAAAAAAACAAAACAAAACAAAAACAAAACATATATGTACCTGAGTGTGAACCGAGGAAGCTGCTGTAACCTCCACACTGAACACTCCTTTGTGATTATCCACCCACTTCATGCCTGGGAGCTGAACCTGCCACAGAATGTCACCCAATTCATTTAACACTGACAAAGGAGCAAGTGATGGCAGGCAAACTGATATTCATATAATCTCTTTGAAACACACTCACGTCAGGGGTGAGTACAGAGTAGCTAGGTGGAGGCTTTTCCACTGAGACAGGGAGACTGAAGGAGCCGGTGCGTAGTCGGCCATGCTGCATCAGAGGGATCCACTGCACAGGCAGAGACAGAGAGAGAGACAGAGAGAGAGACGCGATCTCTTACTAATGGCAAGAGAACAGAAGGAGCTTTGAAGCAAAAATGTGTGTGGGTGGGTGTGTTAAATGTGGGCCAGCTGAAGGAGTGTGCTCACAGTGTAGCCCACAGGGGTCTCCAGAGGAGTGTTCTGTTTGGGTTGGCAGCTGATGTGGTAGAAGGTGAACAGCAGGTGGTGGTTGTCTGTCAGATTGGCAGGAATCTTCATCTTCATCTCCTCGTAAAACTCAGGAGACCTTCAAAGCAAGAGTTCCATACAATGTTTAGACAAGACAATGGGAAAGGACATAATTTGAAAAGACACTAGTAGAGGGTCAACAGGTGACTGAGCCTTACTTATTATGATAGATGACGGGGGTGTAGGCCTCCTTTGTGAACTCAGCACAGCTTGACTTTCCAAATATGACCTGGTCAATATGACAGAACAAACAGATATTCCATGACTAATAGGAGGCGCATTTTGGACATAATCCCATCAGTGCATTGAAGACTTTCAACGCCAGTATGTTTTCAGCATTGAATATAAACCACACTGTGATCTGTCAAATTTAAGATGAAAAATCTCCAAACCATTTCTGACCTATAAAGTTTGTAGTCCACAATGCAATTCTTACCTTAATAAAATATTCTATTGCATTTCATAAGCAATTTCCTCAAGCACACTTTCATCAATTTGATCTATTTAATATGTTGTTTAAATAGGTTATACTAAAACAGCTTACCCGAGCCAATGATTTTAAAGCAAAACTCTTGCAGTACAGTATATTTAGCTGGATTTAGGTGTTTTGAGTATATTAAGTGTGAAGATAATAAGATGATAAGAAATGGATTATGTTGGAGGAGTTGTCTGAGATGTTTCTGAGAGAATTTTGACGTTAGTTCTGCTGCAACTTGTCAACCCTGGAATACATTGTAACTGACATGAATTTAATCTGAGTACAGCCTCATTATCTATAGCTCACCAAATGTAACCAGACTTGTTAATGCTGTTGCTCATAACACATGCTGCTTTGAAGAAGTTTGTGTTTCCAGGAGGACATCATATAGTATTTCACAGCCTCAAGCTGTTCTTTGTGACTGGAATTCAAATCCCCCCCCCAGTCATGTCACTTGATTATCCTTGACTGTGACTCACCGGCAAAGCTTGACTGGGATCCTCTCCTGCCATGAACTGAACCTTCACCGCAATGTTTCTCACTGAGCCCTGACGACTGCTGAAGTTCAGAGATTGTGGGTAAACATACAGCAGATTCCTGAAATGCAAAGATGCAAGGTGCATATTAATGTCGCATTCACAGGGCTTTTACTTTCATACTCCACATGAGCCTTTGGTCTTAATGATTAATTTAGGAAATTATCACTTCTTCCAAAACAGCTTGTCTGTCTGTAGCTTCCTCCACCGGTCATTTGTTTACCAAAGCTGTCCTGATATCATATTTCAAACTGTGACCACAGTTGACTTTGGAATGAGAGAAGAGTGACATGGACATGATTAAAAAAAAACCAAACAAACAAAAAAAAACAAACTGCAAAGCGATGAGAGGGTGAAAGGATGTTTTGATGGTTAATGTTTCAATCCCTGATGTCAGGTTGTCATTTGTCAACAATTTTACACATCAGGCTGCATTAATCATTCCTGGAAACCTAAAAAAAAAATCCTAATATTCTAAAAAGGAAGGAGATAGAGTTTTGCATGTGCATGTGGGAAAAATGTGACCGAGTGGTGGATTTGTTTGATAAAAGTCACCTAAATTCCTCTCCAAGTCAAACATCAGTGGTAACGTTTCTTCATATTCTAAAACAGCTGATTTTTGTCAAGATGATCACGTAACTGTAAAATAACATAACCTACATTTACATATTGTGATAGTGCTCATTGCAAAGCATATCTGCACCAAAGACAGGTGCAGCACAAATAACTATGTATGTCACCTGTGTTTGTAACCTAAATGATAAAATGTCATTTAAGGTTAAACTTCAAGGCAAGGTCACTGAGATCGCAGAGAAGACCTGTGATCGAACCACTGCTGAGCTAATGTTTTACCATGGTGTTGCATGTACACATCCAATATAAGGCAGAGTGACCACCGTACAAATTCATCATTCTGGGGCTATTCTGAGTATGTAACCTCTGCACAGCTGTGAGAGACAAATAGTATTTTTACAGCTTTCCTTCCTTATTTGGGAGATTTTGCAACAAACAATTCAATTGAACCGGCCGAACTGCTGGAAAAGCAATCGCACATAGCTGAGTCAAACACATGACAAGTCTTCAGTCAGTTCATCAGCAACAGGCATAACAAGATGATCTGGGGCCTGTGCTTGCTTTGTGTGGCCGGAGGTTTAAGAGCAGTCCAGGCAGCTCCGCTCACCAAGACCAGCAAGATGGAAGACAAGGTTGCACCACAGGAAGAAGTCAACGTGCTCATGTTTGGTGTCATACAGTTCACAGAATCCCTTAACTATGTTTATGAGACCACAGAGGCAAAGATATCGAAAATCAGCAAGACTTTAAAAAGGCAGGAAGGGACTCTGCAAGAGCTGGGAGAGCAGACTGAGCAGGCAGCTGAGGTGGATAAACAGATTAAAGAAGTGATACAGTTGCTGCAGGTAAGAAAACACAAATATATGCAAACATCTTATTTTCTGTTTGATGTCGCCTTGTTGTGTTGTTACAAAAGAGAGAACCACTGAGAATTAAAGCCACAACATGCAGGAACAGAGGAACATAGAGGCACTTTATCAGATGAAACTTCTGTGTTTACTTGTGCATACAGCCAAACAGACATAACATTTACCACATCTATATAAAAACCTACAGCACTATTCTGTGCTAAGGAACCTCACTCTTATTCTTTGTAAGACCCAAACTCATCATATATTTTCCTAATGTATATGGACAAATCAAACTCTTTTCTCTGAGATAAGAGAGTGAGTGTCATTAGAAAGCTGCGTGTTACACTGTGGGGCAGGCAGCTGCCAGCTGCACTGGGAAAGATGGTGGGGGAAGAGGATAATCTGGACAGATGCTCTTTTGACAGGACCAGATGGCAAAACAACAAGTTCAGACCAAGATGACTAAACACTGGCTGGCCAGCATGGAGCAGGAAGCAGTGCAGCTGGAAACAAAAGTGAGAAGGTTGGAAATGTACCTCAACAACTCCTCACCCTCCAGCATCAAAGAGCTGCAGGTAACACAAAGCTGAAGCCCTCTTTACAGTTATAACTTTAAGATAGAAGGAATAGCCCTTACCTCTCTGTCCCACCAGTCTGCCAACTTTTGATTTTGGTTAATGTAAAGGCACTGGACAACTTAACATATTTGAATACCAGTCACTAATTTACCAACATACAGAAAATAGGTTAACTTTTTTCCTTGATATTAGGAGAAAGCAGAGGAGTACTCCATGGTCTTGAGAGGTTTACAGCATATGACCCAGTTTCATAAAGAAAACATTGAGACGCAGAATGAGCAAATCTCCAAACTGCAGAAGATGGTGAGTCACTTGTTCAAAACATCCATTTGATGTTTTTGTTTCGTTAAATTTACAATTTTATTTCCTCCCTCCAGAGTGAAGCTATGACATAGTTGTTTTAAGATTCATGGTCTATGCTTTGAGTGAAACGGGACCACCCAGATCTCAACTCTGAAACGTCACTGCACTCCCTCCCAGGCCTGTTCTGTATAATATAGATCTACTGTATAGCCAGAAAATATTTTCTGTTAGCACCCTCATGATTATGCCCTTGTTTCTGTGGCTGTCATCAACATATAGCTAAAACTAATTTTGTCTTTTACAGCAGTCCTCCAGTAAACCCCCAGCACCCTCCCACAGCAGTTACAATAATCAGTTTAAACTGTTTTAGTAAGGTGTCCATTCAACTTCATGGTCATGTTGTAGGCTGCAGCTTGTGGTGGAGTGGTCTAGCATTAAATCGATAGGTGTTGGTGTTATTTAGTCCACCTCATTTATATAATTGAAGGTGGACTAAATAACATAGGGACTTATCTGAAAAATACAATACAGTCCAACACTACCACCACCAGATTAGCAAACAGTCAAACCAAGACCTCTTTGAAACAATTTCAATAAGTACGTTGAACATCATAAATTTCCCGTGGGGAGCATTTACTGCACGATTGTTGTATAATGTAATGTATGTATGTATGTATAATTTTTTTGTCTGAACTTTGATGTAGTTTGTTTTTAGAAATAGCCAAATTCAAATAAAGTAAAAAAAAAAAGTTTAAATTATTAGAGGTTTTCATTTCAACAAGGAGTTCCGAGAATTATTATTTGTTTATTTTTGTATTTATATATTTTACAAAACAATATCAATAAAAAAGTGTTTTAATTTGACATTCAGAGCCTGCTATCCTCTTTCCTTCAAACTATACTAGAATAAATAAACACAGTGAACCATATGTGCAGCGACAGTGTCAACATATATGTTCTATAGGTCAACTTTGTGTGTGTGTCTTTTGATAGGTGAACCCTCACCTGTAGATGGTATGTGGAGTGTATACATAGCGAGCAGGGAACTCCTGAACCTCTTTGGTTGGGCGAACACGTGGGTCGGGGTAAGGCTTCACATGAAGCAGCTCTGGTGACAGACAGTAATGAGGTAGGTCCGGGGCTGGAGAGATGTCAATCTTCAGTTGGGCTGAGGGAGAAAATTAAATACAGATACAAAGGATTAAAGCTCATGCATATATATTTGTACATGAATTTGGACATTTACAGACACAGTAAATATCTGGACTATGTGTACAAGTCACACTCACCTGTGACGGGTCTCAGTCTCCGCAGAACAGATGATGGTCTGCGCATATCTGCCAGAAACTTGTAGAGGTCCTCATCACTTAGTCTGTCCCCCTCCTTCATGGACACAAGCAAAGAGCAGTTTATATTAGGATAACAAAAGCCTTCCAACATATTAGTTATAACTACCGTCTCTACTAGAGCACAAAGTAACGACAAACAGTACTACTCTTGTTTTGAGGGAAACTGGTGTGATATGGTGTGACTCAAATTTTAAATCTGGGCTTTCCTATATGTCAAATTATTTGGACCCCGTTGGGTCTTTGAGCCTAATGGGTAGTTTGGCAACTTTACACAAACACATTATATTTAGGTGAAACAATGTGTAACAATACAAAAAAAAAAAAAAGAAACGCCAGTGTGACACTGAAACAGGGTCTGACCTGTTTGAAGAAGTTGGTGACAGTAAGGGTTGCGGGTCGGAAAGTTGCAAAGTTACACATGTCGTCCCCAACACTCATCCGCTCAAATGCCTTCTTCTTTCTCTCATTCCATGTTCCAAGACTTTTTCGCTCTGGAAGGAGGACAAATCCTATCGTATTAGAGAGGCATTTACATGAATGTTAGTTATGCAGTACTTCTGTCACTTTTGATTGTTGAATATTTATGTATGTGGAACATTATATGACAGTGATAATGTGTCAGCAGTACCAGAGTCCGAGTCCGGGTCTGACCGATCCAGACCTCCCACACTGCTGACAATGTTGAGAAGGTGAATGGCCGTCCAGGCAAAAGGCATGCGAAACTGACCCAGACGACTGCATGACTGCTCTGCCTGCAGACGCAGCTTCTCCAGCTTCTCCTTGTGCTGAATTGGGACAAGAGTAGAGTGATATATGTAATGTATGATATATGCAATATATGATAAGAAAAATAATCAAAACATGTAAGAAAGCTTAAAATATTAACAATAACCAGTAGATGTAAAGGGCAAAAGAGGGTAAATATTGCAGCTACCAGACAGAATTGTGAAATGCTTTTGACTAGACTGTAAAAAAGGGTCCCATGTCATGCTGGCTGCTAGCCCTGAGCATTGCAACAGTTTACAACACATTTTGGCTCCATTACCTTAGAAGAATCAGATTCTTTCATGACCATGTATGGTTCACAGCATTCTCCAATGTCTCCTTGTTGAAGGACTTTCTCAAGCTGAAGAGAACACATGATTGTCACCATATTTAAACACCTCATTTATCAAGCAATATCTGAATACTATGTATTCAAACTCAAGTGGTGAATAAAATAGATTTCTCAGTACCTTAATGACTAAGAAGATATCGGCGGATGGGTATGTAATGGAGAAGATGGCAGAGCGGGCCAGTGTGGATATGGCTATGTGAGGTGTGTGGGGTTTAAGAAGCCCTTTCATCTGATCCGAGTTCAGGTCAAAGTAGAAATTCTCAGAGATCTGTTGGAGGGAATATTGAGATAAGTGGGAAGGCAGGAGAGGGAGGGGAAGGAAAGATGATAATGGAAGTGCATGTCAAGGGATTTTAATTCAGTTATGACTCAGTGATCTAAACCGCAAGACCACTTAGACCTTTTTGAGACAAGGGAAATTCAATTAGTCGAGCATGAGCTCAGCATTACGTAAGTGGTTTTACAGAGTGAAAGTCACTGGAAGAATACTCATTGTACCAGATTAGAAAAAAATCTGATTTATTGTAACAAAAATATATAATAAAATACCTTTTTCTTTTCCTTGACATCATAGAGGGCAAGTGTTCCAAATATTGGCTCAATTTCTATTTCAAACCTGAGGAAATACAAAATATAGAGTGGTTATTAAATATGGAAAACATCAAGGATATTTCTAATAATGAATCAGAGCATGAAGACATAAATTTACTCACTTCAGAGACAGACACTTGACCATGATCCTCTGGCCACAGTGTTCCTTGGGCACTTCTGGAACAGAGCATCTCTCTACTGCTTCATCCTGCCACATAGACAACAAAGCCATGTACAACACACACTCATACACACCCAAGCATAACATTTACACAGATGTCATGGCAACGTAGCAGCGGAGAAAGTGATGATGTGTACACAGATATAAAGAAAGAGGGATAAAGGGAGAAAAGGAGAACACAGAGGAAAGAAAAGCAAACAGTTCCATAGAAGAGGCCTAGTTTCCACACATCAAGCACATTCGCTTTAAGGGAACATTCAATAATGTTACTCTGAGCAGAAACAAATGGCAGCTGCATGTGATATTAGGTTACAATTAATCTGTGCAGCTAGCACTGAAAATAATTTCTTGTTGCTGACATTTAGCTTTCTATAGTTTGAACTATTTTGTGGTGGTGGTTATTAACTGCAAAAATAAACAAGTTGTTCTTTAACTTAATCCAAACAAACACTTCTAAATGCATCAATGTTTGTGTACCAGACGATTTCCCAAAAGTGTTCATTATCAATGTAGATAGTTACTGGATTATAGTTTAGACAATTACCTCACTTGTTAAATGTTGCCTTTGCTGTGTGATGTAAGGCCATAGCTCATTTTCCCATGAGCAACATCACCCTGCATTAACTGAGTAAAGCTTAAGAAACTGTATTATTTATTATTTATTTTATCTATTTATTTAGTAATATTTAGCTAATATTTAATGATAAAGAAGCACAATATAATCATTTATATTCTAAACTCACAGAAAAACACACCCTGTTCTACAGCAGAGCGGGATGAGACTGGTTTAATCACAAACCTCATCAGGGGGAGGGTACAGGCCCATCAGGTCACTGTGGCGCCCTTGCAGGCGTGCCTCCGTATTGCGGTGGTCCATGTCCTCTGCAGCTGTACGTTCCAGCACAGATGGCAGGAGAGCATCCGGGGAAGAGTTCTTCAGGTCAAAGATGCTTGAGGCCCAGCTGCCCCGAGGGGTCTCATCAAGGCTAACTGAGCGCCGCTTTGAGTCATCCTGGAACACCTAAGAATGAGACAAAGGGGTGAGGTGATTATTTTTTCCCCTCTGGATAAAGATGTTTTGAAAGATGGAGAGCAATATGTTATAGATCCCATTACCTTATTACCATTACTCATTTAATGCGATTTATATGGAGAATGTGCAGTGGATAATGGACAAGGTATATCCATTTATCCCTTACTCATTCTCCATATGATCAACTCGCAGAGCAGAATATACTTGTAATATACCACGTAACTCATAGGTGCCTCATTGGCTGGCTATTCTCTCCATCTCTTTGTCCAGGTAGTAAATGATGGGTGTTTCAGATGCATGTTAAAGCTTTTAAGCTTTCACTCCTAGCAAAACTGTATGTACCACAGATCATTATTTGTTCAATGAACCTAAAATGACTGGCCTTTCAGTGTTTAAGATAATGAGCAAATACCACCATTAGCTACCTGGTCATCCAGGCGCTCAGCAGCAGCAGCCTCATCCAGTTCAAAGGTCTGTTTGACCAGCCCTCGCTGCCTCTCCCTCTGTCGCTCAGAGTTGTGAGGGGTGTATGTGGTGCTGTAGCGCTGGTACCTACAAGAAAAAAGAAAAACGTTTTCTCTGTAATAATGTAAGTGTCAATCACCTGAAGCGTGAACAAGGAAAAGTGGTGCACATTATTAAACAATAGATTAAAGAAAAACTGGGTTAATTCAACTAGTACAACAGCTGACGCCACTTACTTTCTTTGAATGACAAGCCAGTCATCTGTGTAGACTGCCAAGGCATCTCTCACTCTGGGATCCAATGAGCTATTTAGAAAAACACATTAATAATTAAGCAAAACCTGCTTTTAATATTTATGTTCACAGAGAGGAAGGCTTTGTTTCTTTCTGTAGGGATGTTTGTCCTCCATTACAGTAGTATTAATCTGTCCTGTCTGTGTGGCAGTGCAAAAAGCACAGAGGGATGTGGATGTTACAGTATGAGGGCCGTGTTGGCCATTAGCAGCTGGACTTACTCCTCCTCCTCTGGCAGTGGGGGCTCCACTGTAGTGCACTCTTTGTCCAGCTGGAGGAGCTCCAGGTCATCCTGGGGGAACTCCATTAGCTGTCTGAGGGGGCCAGGCTCCACCGCAGGAGCATGACTGCTCACGTACTCCTCAAAGTCTACCGGCTCAACCACCTCTGTCAGGGGCAACTGTCAATCAACATTAGTGTTAACAAGTGTTATGTACCAAAATATATGATGTGACCATATTGACATATTACATTAAATTTCAAATTTACTCATTTGGCAGATGCTTTTATTTTAAAGCGACTTTCAATGAGGGACACCAGATCATAACTTAACCAGCAGGACAGGAGACACAAGGCCATTAGAAAAGGGATGACTTTAGAACAAATAAGTATTCATATAAGAAGTGAATATGTATATGTATCACAGATAGTCTCAGATTTTGTATCACAATTTGCTTGTGTTAAGTAATTTTATTATGTGCATTTCTCACTAAACCCAAGGTGTCACATCCTTTTTAAACAGTCTACAAAACCTGCACACTGTAAATGTACACATTCACAAAGTACTAAAGGATAAGATTAATGTTGTGTTTAAATGTTGTGTTTGGTTGAGAATATTTCGTTTTCAGTTCTTCACGATACACCCACTTTCCTTTATTTGAGTTACACCCAAAGCAGGATCTGCTACAGCCACTACTGCTAGTAGTCACATACGGTTCTTAAAGGCACTGAAGCATTCATTCTAGTTTAATAAATTACCTCATCAGTAGTAACCTAGAACCTATTTTAGCTTGTGTTCTTTACCTTTATCAGGCACTTCTACAGTACAATGACTAATCAGACTCTATTCCAAAGCATACATCTGGTTTCTTAGGGGTTTCTGTTTCACAGCAGAGTCCACAGAGTATTCGGAAATATCTGCTGTACTAATTAAAAACTCAATTGTCATCGTTGTGGCGTGACAGACAGTTTCCAAAATGTAGCATCTAATGCAATGACCCCTTAGTCTATTTTGGGTAAGCATCTGTACAGGAACGTAGTCTGGCTGTCACACCACACAGGTGAATGAGAGCAGGTATATCATGTTTCAAAACCACCTCCCTTCAAACCTGCTGTCAACACTAATTAAAACTACACTCACCTACTTTCCTGTATCTAAACTTAAACCTATTTCACAAAGTTACACCCATCAATTTCTGACCTCATTAATTGGAGCTGGCTTCAAACTCCAGCAGGTTAAATACAGTGACTCACAGGGTGGTGCACGCCTCCTCGTTTCTTAGACAGCTGGGGTGAGCCATAGTCTCTGGACACTTGTTTTCTGACCTCTGCAGCAACAGTCCTAAAAAAAAAAGAAAAATATAAAGCATTTGTCAGATATTCAAACAGAGAACAAAAGCACAAATTATACCAAGGCATGTCAATACTGTGTAATGTAGCAGCAAAAATCATCTGAAGATGTTGAAATGTCTTATTTGATGTGTGCATCCATAAATCTGTTTTAGCATATTACACTTAAATACAAATACCAGAACTAACATGAATGCCATAAGCACAAGGCTATATTAAATAATTATAATAAAAGATAAATCGTATTAAAAATGTTTCGAAAACCTTTTAACTCATCACACAAGCTCTCACGCTCAAAAATGTTTCATTTTTTCAGACTGCAGAAGTACAACATTCATCTGCACTGGTATGGCTCAATGCCGAAGTTTCAAAGAGATGCCTATACGATCTACAAGCCCTCCCCCTGTCAGTTTTCATCCTCTGGTGCTGGTAGCGATGCTGAAGGCCAGCAGCTGTTCTGAATAGGGACTTGAGCAGATCCCACAGAGAGGTGGCGAGCTGGCTTCAGGGAGCAGGCACAGAGCCAGAGCTCTGTCCATGGCCTTTATGGACTAACGGCAAATGGGAGGCTTAAATAGAGACAATGCAGGAATAAAAAACAATCCTCTCACAGAAACAGCAAGCAGCTGCTCCACAAGAACCGCAAAATTTCTCTCATATACACAGCTGCAGAAGCTTTAACATTTCCCAAACAATGGTCATGATTACAGAGCTAATGTTCATGCCTTCATTGCATCAATACAGAAGGAGTTTAGTGCAGAGAAGATCTATGTCCTCTACTCCTCGTCTATAAGATATAGCTAGGCTTTTTAAATTCCTGATAATGACCCAGCCCAGACAATTATTTTGCATGTTTAAAATTATTATACTAGAAGTGACACTTTATCTTTACACAATGTGGAAACAGTTTCAGCAGCTATATACACCTCCATGTCAAACAGGAAAAAGGAAAGCTATCGACTGCAATAGCAAGAACACCCCTTCCTGCATCCGGCACTAAACAATGGTCTGGGTCTCACTAAGGGGAGGAGAGACGGGACTTGGGGAATGCAGTAGGAGACTGTCATATGTTATTGGTAGGCAAATAAATAAAGTGAAGAAAAAATGAGTCAACTCTAGGATGGAGCTGGGTCCAAAGATTCAAAAAAAAAAAAAAAAAAAAAAAAAAAAAAAAAACATACACACACAATCCAGGCACACTTGAAGCAAAGATTTGACTGAGGTGGAAAAATCTCCACTTGAGGTCAATGATAACAATCTGTTTGTTTTTCCTCACAAGCTTCTGAAGTTGCAGGGCTAAGCTGTTCCTCAAAAAGCAAATTAACTGTGAAGGTGGGAGTGATTCTGTGCGATGGGAATGCCACAGGTTTGAAAGACACGCTGGTAGAGGAAAATCTAAATCCACTGCAGCAAATTTTGGAGGGATTATTCCAGCAGAGCAGAGTGTTGCTACAGTTGCAGAATAGACATCCAGCCTATGCAATGCTACAGCTTGTTATGGAGAAGAAGAACCAGTTTACAACATGTGGAAACAGGTTGATACGTTAATGCTGCGAGGCATTAACGTATCAATGTCACTTAACGTGTATAAAGCATGTTCCCCGACATTACTAGTGTTTAATGCTACTAATGGCACATCTCAGTCAATAGGTTAGCCTTCAGCCTCCCAGCGTTACTCTGGAGTAGCTCAATCATTGTTGGTGACAATGCTCTTCCGATGCTACAACGACGTAAACAAACGAAGCGAATTAAAACTCCCCGAAATGTAAAAAGGGCGCAAACCGCTGCGCTAAACTTTCGTTTCTTTCCAGCACCGCACAGCCAGCGTTTGACGCGGACCTGTTGGCGGTTAGTGATGCTTTAAAATAAAAGTTAAAAAAATCCTAGCATACAGGCTATATGTACCGTGTGTCCAGTAGGTCACTCACACAGACACACAACCGCGAGCAGTTAAACAATAACTTCTGTCACAGCCTCACCGGTTGATTTTGTGAGCGAACGCCCTCCTGTCGCTGACGGTAGATGTCATTTTTCCGTCCCCATGTAAAGAAACTCTTCGAAGTCAAACTGGAAACACTCTCCCTCCTCTTGTACTTTAGCTCTGTCCCGTCTTGTGTGTGTGTGTGTGTGTGTGTGTGTGTTTGGGGGGGGGGGGGCGCTCAGGCCGCTTCCTCCTCCACGCCGGGACCGGGCAGGGATCCCTCCTTGTTCCTCCTAGCGGCTGGGAGCTGAACCGTGGCGTCAAATTGCGTCAATTCGGGCTACACGCACGTACTACATCCGGTGAAACTTCAAAATAAAAACCGCATTGTCTCGCCTTACAAAGTCTCTATTGGCTTATACGTAACGTGCGACATCGGTTTAGTGCCATCTAAAGCACAGTGTCATTGTACAAATGTGCAGTTATTTCAGACGAGGATTATTATGTTTTTTTTATTTTCATATCGCCATAAACAGTATGGCTTTACTTCCGGTCTTATTGTTCGTCTCCACTAGATGAACCAGCTTGTCCTAGGTGGCTATAGCCACCATCTGTTCATGCAGAAATCTCACCTGACCGGTTTAGAGCGACCTGATAATGTCGCATATCCACCCCAGTTTAAGTTTCACTTCTGTATAAAATTAAGGAAGCAAGAAACATAAGTTTCAAGGACAGCGGCATCTCCTACAGTGTCTTTTTCTTTATTTTCATTCCATGAGTCTGACAACATCACACTAAAAGCAATTATGCATGAACTGTCCTATCTGAAGGAAAACACGATTTTATGTTTCTCTGATTCACGTTTAATCAGTTAGTTTCCTTTCACAATGACGGCCCTGTTGTTGGTGCCAAGCTTTATCTCAATATAATAAAAGAAAAGGGCACAATAGCAACATCTAGAGGGCTACTTGCACTGTATCGTGTCTCTCATGGACAACATAGAGTGTTGCACTGAGACATGACCAGCAGGTGGGGCTGTTCACCATGATTGGAAAAGAAAGAAAGCCTTGCCTCATCAGTGATTGTTTAAGATTCAGTCTTCAAATTTGACCTCTATGAGGAGATGAGAAATAGCTACAGCTGTCTTTACTGGTCCTGTGGCCAATAGTGGCATGCAGAGAGTCACATCAGTAAGTGTCTTAATACATGATAATTAAATATATATATATATATATACACACAACCATAAATGGGTGCTGTTGATTCTTTAAGATGGATAACACAAATATGTCTAAAATTGTATTGTAGTCCACTCTCGTTCCTGTCAGTGACTCTTCTCACTAATGGAGGATTTCTCAGTTTATTGTAATGGCAGGTCTACATCTCCCTCCTCCCTGCCTGCAATCACTCTATACCCCCATACCTACTAAGAAGAATTAATATAGCCATTCTCGCCGCTGCAGCCCTCCCTCCCACTACTCACTCCTTCTAGCCCACAGTCGTCCTATTCAGCACCCTGGAGAGCTGCTGCAGGTACTCTGGCCGTCCTCTGTGAGATGGCTGATGAATGGCATGAATTGTATAGGAGAGATATGAAAAATGGAGAGAGGGGAGATGGTGGAAAAATTAACCTTGCGTGACAGAGGCTTGGCTGAAGCAGAGCAAGGACAGACGTCTCGGGGATATATGTTTATGCATGGAGCAACAGTCAGAGCAGCATCAGAGCAGGCATGGGTCTGGCCCATAGACACTGCTAATGAAAATAAATGAAGCTCACGCTCTCCATCTCTCCTCTATACAGGCACTCTTCCACCGTGATGCCAAAACTCATCGTTCTTTCTCTGATGCTCCAAGGTTCAGCAAATTCTAATTTATTGCACAGTGGTGCTTTCAATAATTGATTTGTTTAGTAATGAAATATAATATTGTTCTTCTCTCTTCATTTATATACATACATCTCACTATCAAACTAACCTGAAGAAATATATTTCTAAATATTTACCATCGACATTAGAACATAAATTTACTGAGCAGATATACTGCATGTTTGTGTGACATTGCAGTGTCCTTGCATAGTTGGGAAGCCCATGTGCTATAAGTGGGCTGAACCCATGCTGGCTTTATCCTTCTGTCTGCACCTTCCCTGCCTGCTTCCTTGCCTTTCTGTTCATCGAAGGCTTTCAATTCCTGGATTCGACACTATTGTTTGAGCGCCCAGCCCCCACGGCAGCCAGAGCCCCCCTCCCTCCACCACACCATCACTGCTGTGTTACCAAAGAACAAAAGAGAGAGTGTCAGACACCACCCACTAGATCTCTTTCACACCAGAGCCCCCACCTCAGTTCCAGATGGGGTTGCCTTTTTTCAGGGTTTCTCTCAACCCCAAGAGTCCTCCAAAATGGATGCCCCCTCCCCCTAGAGCCCACTACTCAGCTGCCCGTCATCCACCTGCTCCACCGCCACGCGCCCGTGGCCAGGGCACATCCCCTCTCTATCCCACCCCACCAGGGAGTCCTATTAAAATCATTAACCACTTTTTACTGGGGTCTGCTTCCAGGATATTACTCCACCAGTAGTGCAAACTTTAACAACATTAAGTCCTAAACGGAAGGACAATCCCATGATCTGTCATTCAGATAAAAAGAAAAATAATTACCAAAAACAAGGGAAAAAGAAACATGCAATAATTATTTAAAAGAAAGTGAATGTGAAATAAAACTTCTAATGATAAAATGATATGATGATAATAATGATAAAAAATAATTGCATGGGGTTTTTTTAGCGCTTGCTAGTTTAGCTGCTCTTAAAGCAGGATGCAGGAATTACACCAGACTGTATTGTAATCAATAATGCTAATTGTAATTTCCATTCTGTCGTGCCGTCCTCTAGAAGGAGCAGGCAGATGCTCATTTGTTTGTTTCTCTCAAAGCATCAACATGTAGTATCTTCAGGAGAGTCTCTGCTTCATCCTCCACCACCCCTGGTTTGACCTTTCCCCTCCCGGGACAGAGAGTGAGATCTAGCAACAGGACACATCTGCTACAGGACAGCTGTTAAGTCTCTAAATGTTGATCCTACAGTCAGATTTCAGAATGGAGGGGGGTTAAAGGTAATCTTTGCTGAATCACTAAAAATCTGCTTAATTACACCAACCAACAGCTCCTGGTATTCAATCCCCGCTGTCCTTGAAACAATATCAGCTAATCAAACAAAATAGCCACACTTTCTCCTCTGCCTACATTACATGCATGAATGCATGCTTTGCTGCCACTCACTAACCAAGATTTATGGAAATATTCCCTTCCAGCTACACTCAGTGCAGTGCGTACACTGCTATTAATGTGTGCTGCATGTTTGAATATATGCAGATATATGCGTGTAATATGTTTATGACTTCTTTACAGCAGTTTATATAGAGTTTTTACAGGTTCTGTGCTGCAGGAAATGACTAAACCCCCATCACCATTACTACCACCCCCATCCCAACACCATCCTCCAGTCCCTAAGGGTTCAAGCACCCAAATCAATTGAAAGAAAGAAGAGTGCACTGTGGTCCTCCCCCTACATCTGTCAGGGAGGGAAAACAGGAGGGGCTGCACTCATGGGCCGTACAGAAGAACAATATCACTCCATCTGTCACAAACCGTTTCATCTCTGATGGGATGAAATATAGCTCACAAATACATCTACCTCTATATCATCTATGTGTATTAGCTTACTGGTGCCCAAGCCTCTTCCAATTCCCAGAAGCACATGCAGTGGCTTTTTGTCTCATATTACCTTCCTCCCACCAGCCAGCACTCTCCAACCACCTTGCAAATTATGCTTTCAAGCCAAACAGCATGTTAAAGGAAATTATTCCACTTTACACGGTGAAGCAGTTAATGAAAATGGAAAATGACCAAGTAACTAAATTTGCATGTAAAAAGTTCCAGAATGAACGTACAGAGCAGCAAATATGTACATTAAATAAAAGACAAGGCACACTGTTTGGAGGAAATACTAAAAAAAGTAAGATGCAATCTGCTAATAACCAGATAGCTCTTTTTTATATTCAAATATTGCTGCTGCTGTGTTTGGAGAATGGGTGTGGCCGGTGGATTCTTCTTGCCTCCTGAGCTGTCGCGGCTTTGTGACGTCCATGATCGCATTGGCTCTATCAAATTATGCTATCGGAGTGGTCACTCTTCAGTGCTGCAGACAAAGTGACAACCCCAACAATACCTATCAGAGTCCATAGTGCCGAACACTGATCTCCGACAAAACAAGGTAGCCCAGTGATCCGGAAAGCTGTAAGAACAGCACAAAATGGCCTGACTGTTTACTGGAGGGAGAAACGAAAAAAAAATCTCATATCCCCAAGAGCCATCATGCATCTCTCTCAGCAGCAGGTAGAGCTGCAATCTCAGTCATTCATATTTAATTCCACAAGAGTTTCCGGCCAGACTAATGTGCTATTGATTTCAAGTCTCCTATTACTGAAACAGGGGAGGGCCATGAGGGGGAGAGAGCTGGACTGCAGGGAGAGAGAGCAAGAGATTGAAAGAGGAGAGGAGGATGGAGGAAGATGGAGGAGGAGAAAATAGAGTGTAATGGATAAACCAGAGTTTTTCTAGGAAACATTATCATATCCCCTTTGGATGGCCAATGTTATCTATCCAATAATCTACTTTTTCTCTGCCAACTAAATGCGAGAGGATCTACATGAAAGTACAATAAGAACATTTCAGCAAATCTGTTTCACATATTTGTTATACATTGGAAACCAGGCGTGTATACTGTTGAAGCTAAAAACAGCTCATCTTAATTAGAATACTTGAACCTCATTTATTCATTTTGTGTGTGTCACTTGTATGTTTTTTCATGTCAGATAGAAAGAGAGCAGCAAGAAAAAGAGTGAGAGAAAAACAAAGAGAATGTCTAAGAGCTTTGTGTATTTAAGGTCTCTCCCTAGATACCATCTCAGACAGGACAAAATGAAAGATTAATAACCATGGCTTTATATTTAAAAAGGTTTTGAGTAAAACATGGTCTCTGCAAAGGAGGTTAGTCCTGCGTCATCCCACCTCAAAGCCACATGAACAGTCATGAAGATACAGATGTGGTACAGATAATCATATCATTAACATGAATTAATATGTGTCAGTATATGCATGGTTTTTCCTTTAATAAAATAATATGAATGTGGATCATTCCTGCCGGAAAGTTGAAACATATGCTGTTCTGCAATTAATATATAAAAAAAAGACACAATTGTACACATAGAATTAAACAGGCACATGGAAAGCAAAATATAATCCATAAATAAAAAGATGACAAGAGTGTCTACTTCAGAGACTTCCTCCCACCAGCCTGTCTACTCTAATAATAGCCCTGAGACAACACATCCAGACAGACAGAGGGAGAGAAAGATATTGAGAGAGAAAGGGAGGAGAGAGATGGAGAAAAAGTGCAAGAGTGAACCCATGAGGGAGACCACAAGAAAATTGCCAAAATCATACATAAAGGGTTGAATTAGGCCAGTTGCCATTATCAACAAATGTCCTTTTAAAAAGAGGCTAATTTAATTTTGGATTCTTTCCTGAAAGCAATAACTGCTTCAAAGCTGCTGCCACAAAACCCTGAATTGCCAAGAGCCGGGCCTAGTGGAGAGACCACTGAATTAACCAGACCTGAGGCTGATTCATCCTACCCATCCCCCCTGATACACTGTCATAGTGTCATAGTGTCACTCTCTCACTCTCCTTCTCTCTCCCTCTCACACACTCATAGGCCACAATCTTACCGCAGGGCAATGGCAACAGGCATTCATTTTGATGTAAGACTACAAGAATAATGGAGATGAGGCTGAGGAATTCAGACCTAAAGGGGTTTTGCAATTTACAAGGTTTTGTATCATTATAGATGTACTAGACTGAGTTCAAATACATAATAAATTAGAAATTCACACACTAGTGGCATATGGATTTTATGATAGGGCTTTATAGATAAAATAGTACAGTTAAAACTAAGAGCACTGTATCATATGTGCGCCCTTTACAGTCTTAGTATGTTTTCACAGCCAAGAGTTCATCCTTCTGGCACCAAGGAGCATTCCTTGATATGTCAAGAGAAAAGGACCATTGCAACAAGACTCCTAATCACCACTAGTGGAAGAGCCTTTAACAATAAGAAAATAATCAGTAGAATAACATAAAAGGCTTTTAAGCAAAACCAATGCTTGATCCTTTGATTCAGTAATGTACAATTGGCGCTTCAAATGCCCTCTTACCCACAGGGAGGATTCAGCTGCCGTGCTACTAACCAGGGCTCTAATGAGGGGCCACAATTAAGCCCATTTATTCACATTAAGTGTGAACTGTAAGTGGGGCTGCAGTCAGTTGACGGACCTGGGTGCCTTTGTGTTACAAGAGCTGCTTTTATTCAGCAAACAAAGATGGAAAAAACACAAGCACCTAATGACCGAATCTCACCGTCTCTTCTCAGACATCCAAACACAGTGGCAGAAACAAACACACACACACACACACACACATACACACACACGTGCACATATACACGGATACACTATTCCTCCCTCTCTAACAAACTGACTCAAAGGCACCAACGCATCCAAGCTGAGTTGAGTCACTGCTTGACAGAACGGTGGGGGCGGGGTTAAGACAGACTGACAGTGGGGCTCCATCTCTATCCTCTTATTAACGCTTAACGAGTGCTTTCCTCATGCAATATTCATCTCTACTAATATCATCCAAGCTCTGAGTTGAGCCTTCTACTTATGTAAGGCAATTATGTAAAATATCAGACAGGGCCCATGTTCAGAATCTGACCAGAAAAGAACTGCAGGACAATGACAGAGAAGAAGAAGGGGTATACAAGAGTGACTGGGCAGTAGAGACTGGAAGGTGGGAGACAAAATAAGAGACATACAGAACAAGCAAATGAGTTGCTTTGGTGTCCTGTGTTATATCTTCATCTGTTTATAGACTAACATCTTTCAAAGCCAAGTAGCCAGTGTCAATAATGCAAACAATTTCCTCTCTCACATCATCATTCCTTACAGCCAGAGACGTCTAAGGACTCCTCAAGGTCAGTTAGGGAGAGCAGAGCAGAGTAACTGATTGTTGTTGCAGGAGGGCTCACATCAGCACCACTCGTCCACTCTTCAACAGATGAAAAACACACAGGAGGCTTTCATCCTATACAGAGTGCAGCCCCTCTTCGCCATCTCAACTCCTCACACGAACAGCAAGCCCAGACATACACATACACAAATAAACAAACATACACTGATTTACGCACACTTGCATGCCCCCCCCCCATCCTCCCCCCCAGGTCAAGGCCCTATGGGGGTCTGCACAGAAATAGGTCATTTGTCACACATGATGTCCCGGGGCAGGGGATGCATTATAGATGAGCCCAAACAGCATGTCTCAGTGAGCACTCACCACACAGCGAGGGACACAGGAGGGAGCAGCAGGAGGTGGGCAGAGAGGGATGAGAACTCCTCAGGAAGAGGATACTAGGTCCTGGGATGTCATAAAGTAAGACAAAAAAACCACTGCAGGCCACATTTCTGTTCATAAAACAAGAAAAATATTCAGCACAACCTGATCAGAGCTACAACTGCACCTTTCTCAACATTTCACTGAATGGACATACATTAATTCAGGGGGCATCTAATTTGTTATTCTCATTTCTGCACCTGACCCTATAGCTAGCCATCTGCCTTGCTTATGAGAGGTCCTAAAATCATCCACTCTTTGGTCTTATTATGGATTTGATGCTTTGTTTCAAGCCACAGTTGACACCCAATTATTGCATATTTCTTTTTCCCATTATTGTAATTCTGTGATTATCAGTCGAGAATGTGGACTCAGAAAGTCTGCAGATCTACACTCAAAATCGCTTTTATTCTCAAAGACAAAAGCCTGAGGAGTGAAGTTGTTTGCAATGGTTTCAAACGGGCCTAAATGGGGAATAAGAAAGAAAGGAAGGGGCTGTGCTGAGGGAGAAGTGAGTGCAAAGTGTGGGGAATGAGAGAGACAAGTCTGCTGTCTTCTGCTGCACCCATCTGTTCTGAAAGTGCAGGTGGAGCCCTATTCACTCTGCTCTGCATGTGTGTGTGTGAAGAGGGGGGCAGGAAGAAAGGAAGGGCAGCGAGAAGGAGGGAGTGGAGAGATGGAAGGGCAGGGATGGAAAAGGGAAAGGGTGGGGGGGGGACTCTTGGTGATCTCTCCTGAAGGGGATAATGGGAGAGGAGCGCATTGCAATGGCTGCCATGTAGTACCCTCCCTGCACAATTAGCCAATCAGCAGCGCGCTCTGCCAGGCAGGAGGACGCATAAAAGAAGAACATTGCAGCAGAGGCACAGAAGGACACTGCAAGAGGAGCAGGGAATTACACACAAAAACAGCAGAACCAGAACACCCTCCCCTGGACACACCCTGCTGAGGATCACTGCTTCTCTTTTTTTCTGAACCATCGCCCACGCCACACGGAGAGAACGCTCTCCCTCATCATCATCCAGTAGAAAACCCCTTTCTCCTCATTTTCATCCTATAGAGGACACCTACAATCTCAGAGGGCTGAGATCCCCTGGCGAAGATTGTATTTTTTTCCTTTTTTTCTTTTTTTTTTTCTTTTAATTTGGACTCCTGACAGAACATAAGGGCCATATAACATAAAGGCCGAAGAGCACATAGAGACTCAGCCTTCAGCTTCAAGACCAGTGCAAAGAAGGACCTAGATTTCTTTCATTGTACGTCAAGAATGGTTACTGTACGTATTACTCTATTTCTTTTATATTTGTGGAGAGGATGGTGTGGCAGCATGCTTACATGGTATGTCAGTCCTTTGTGTTGGATGTGCTGTTAACTATATGGACACGTGATATAGCCATTCACAGATGTATTTCACATCTTTCCTACTGGTACAGCTTTAGTGGAGATTAATATAATGTTAAATAGAGACCAGTGGCTTGCCCACATGCCAAAACATAGAGGAGCTTTGGGATTAGTGTCCTATGTTCCTGTCCAATATGCAATGCCATAATATTATGATAAGATTAACGATCGATAGTGGCAATTAGCAGTCTCACACTGAGTGATGCGCCATGCCGGCTGCGCTCCAGCCTGCAGTCATCCTCAGCCATGGATAAAGTCTTTATCCTGCCATTTTAGACAGCACGGGCTTTACGTTTCGGTATCACAACCACTCCGACCGCCTAAATGTCGCAGCTGTGAATATATTTCCTTAATAATGCAGGAGTTAAGATTTAGGAATTCCGCGGGATTACAGTGATGGGAAGGCGACGAGGCGCTGGGTTCAGTGGGGGGAGGACTTGCTTTCTTTGCCTGGTGCAGCGCAAGGATGCTGGAGACGAGTTTCTGAGACAAAACACGATGCCTCGGAGGCTGAGGGCCCATCCAGCAAGGCATAGAAAAAAAAAGGGTCGAGTCACTCCGAGAGGGGGGAGGGGGGAGGAGGCAGATTACGCATCCATTGGTTTGCATTGAATCAGACAAAGTCTAAATTCCTCAGGGTTCTCGTTGCGATGCAACCGAGTAAATGGGCTGGAAATCTCAGAGGCCGCGACAGTAAGGACGCGCGCGGACATCTCCATTTTAAGCGCATTTTCTCCCAAGTACCACATCGCATATGTACAAGATGGCCATGCATGCATTGCGCCTGTCGGATGAAAGGAGATGCGAGCAGTGATAAAGTCGCTTTGCTGTGCGCCGACGGCCGGATTGGGCGTGTCTCTGCTGGACTCGACAACCAAACGAGGGCCTTCGAGCCTCAAACGGCCTTCCTCTGCTTGACATCTTGACATGCTCTGTACGGTTGAGAGCAGCTCATTGATGGAGGAAGACCAATTAATACCAGACACATTTACAATAAATTATAGGAGCCAGAATATGAGTAATAAACCGGGAATCAGCGTGGTTGCTGTTCAGGGTCCAGCTTCAATATTACAGGTGCTTAATAAAGTGAAATACACAAAACCATTAAACTACTTAATTAGTTTAGTTTTAAGGAAATTGTTCATTTAAATTAAAATGTCTGTTCAGTGTATGGCTTACAATAGAAGGAAGTGAACATAAATGATTTAACCCAGAGAAAGAACAGGGTGTGAGAGATTGAGTGCGTCCTCTAAATATAGGACCGTGAATAACTTTCAAAATCTCGTCTGACTGACTTGACAATGGCCAGAATATAGCTTCGGGGAAACTGTGCAAAATGGATGTGGACAGCATGTTGTTGCATCATCTGTAGGGCTCCAACTAGTCACTTGACACATTTCCAATCCCAGTCTCATTTTCTCCTCGCTGTACAGTAGCCTACCTATTGTCCCTTGCAGGCCTAGACGGTGTCACACCGACAGAGGATGTAGTTCTCCTCCACATGGTCCGCAGTCCTCCATGCCTGTACCGCAGTGCCAAGCAAATAAAAGCGTTGAGTCAGATAACCCTTCCAAGGCACTTACACAATTCAAGGACAAGGACAGCCGAGGCCAAACCATTATAAACAGGTGTTTGGTGTCAAGGAAAAACTGATGGGCCTTTATAGAATTTAAATGTAAATCTTTGGGGCTGGTAATTTAAAAGGTTAGAGACCATTTTAGACCACCCCTAAATACAGGAATTGAAAGGCTGATGTTTTTATTTCTATGGCGTGTCTAACTTTCATTAGACGTTAAATGCAATTATGTAAGGTGGTGAATTGCCTCCTGTTGCCCATGACTTCATGTAATTATCAACAACAAACATGAAGCCTGAAGGGCATAAGAGAATAGAGAAAGGATGTACCTTCTCTGAGACATCAAAATAAATCCTCACAATAATCTTTTCAGGAAACAAATATTGATCATTTCATTGTAGGGTACATAGAGCTGACCTTAGTGCTAATTGATCATTTTATGAGGGTTATGGAAAATAATATTTTCTCTGACAATAAATACCTTTATAAATAATAATGGTGGTCATTGGCCTTTAGCCTAAAGCTCGCCGAATTAAAGCCAGTTTAGCCAAGCCTTTGAATTACAACCACACGTCTATTCATCTTATCAGAGAAAACGATTCACATCAACAAATAAATATTGATGGTTTTTGGTTTTTTTTTGTTTTTGTTTTTTTGACCTATCATGGAATTTTTGACTTGGTGCTGGCAACTGTAACAGCCATTGTTCCCGGAGAGTCCTGCAGCCCCTGGCCACAACACAAAGCGCCACTGTTTACATTAATATTCATAGTGCTGCCATAGCCTCTGCGAGAGAGAAGAGGAGGAACGGGTGGCTCTTTTGTTTGGTCGTTTCAATACGTTTATTCAGCAAAAAGGCGCTCCGGCTCATGAATGCCTGCAGAGCTCACAAGTCCTGCCTTTTAAAAAGGTCTAAATAAGAAAGACAGAGAAATCGAGGGATTCTGCTACGCATCTGCATCATATTTAAACAGGCATAAATGTGTGTGTGCCCCCCCGAATAACTCGAATTAAAACGTTTGGAAATTGTAATAAATACAAAATAAGACCAGTCGGTGGTCTTTGCTGTATCCACGGGCCTCTGTGGCCTCAAATGAGACCGTCCGAAAGCCACTCCCTTTTTCAGCACGCTGGATAGCGCCCCGCATGCTACAAGCACTCGCAAGACAGATTTGTCTCCCCGAGCCTTTGACGTTGTCTGCTCCCATCTTATCAAAGCAGCCCATGCTCAGAGAGCTGAAATCTTTTAGAAATCTTTTCTTTATACTCTGCGGAGCGGAGAATAGGAGGGAGCCTCAGTGCATGGCTGACATGGGCTGTGACTCCTGTCGTCCTGTTGTTTTACAGCTGCCACCATGATCCCTTAAGCTGCAGAGAGTGTGGCTAATGCCCTTTGTTTGGGATAATCCTGTAATCTGTGTTATTTAGAAGGCTCATTTACACTTCAGTCTAGCGTTCAGTTTTAATTCATGCCTTCCAAAAAAAAAAAAAATCTTTATATAATGCATTATAATGTGCACTGGAGACAAGGTTACATATTAAAATGTGAGATCTGGTCATGTTTCTACTCTAAAAAAAAAACTAAAAATATTACTATTATGTTAAATTACACTGGCATCCAAACATATTTTCTGTTGAGTCTTAGTGAACTGTAACATCTAGTATTCACAGCTGAAATTAATTGTGAAAGCTGTTTTTGAGTATCAGAAAACAGAGAACAGTGACTGCATTTACATTCAGTCATGTAATGCTCCTGCGTTTTGTAATTTAATAGTGTACAGTGTAGGTGGTTCATGTGCTTGGCAGTGGAGGCAGGCCTCTTGTTTGCGTGCAAGTCTGGGTTCATGTGTTTGGCAGGGGAGGCAGGGCTCTTGTTTGCGTGCAAGTCTGGGACCATGTGTAGGCGATGCTGATGCAGTACATTAAATATTAAGGGAGATCTCGCAGAACCCCAAAATAGAAAAAAGCAGTGTGGGGTACATATTGCCACCTTAACAACTGGAAGCTTTTAAAAATTTTAAAACAAGATTTTTTAAAATATTAGCATAGATTAACAATGAATGTGTTGAAATACAAGTGGTAATGATATGCAAAAAAAGACCTGGGCCATAGTTATAGACTGGACATCATGTTACCGAGAACTCATAGTGTAAACATTTTTACTGTCTCCAGTAGTTGGAAATGTCTGAAGCATATAGGTTTTGTAGACCTACACTGGGTATATTGTGATTATTCATGCTATTGTAGGCCTTCCTACAACATCACAATGACTTATTGTCTCTTTTAATTAGGTTGCTGCCAAACCAAACTCTAGACCATTTGATTTTTGCTGTTGGTGTACAATATAAAATATGATATCTAAATATGAAATGATACTGTTTTTTTTTTTTTTTTTCAGTTTGTTTCAAGTAACTTAAAAGTATGCTGTTTCTCCCCATTTCTGTAAAAAAAAAAAGTCTTAGTTGGTGCTTGTGTCAGCCACTCTCAGTGTCCAGCCCTTACTCAGTGGTTCTGCGAATTATATAACTTCACACTGTTCACTGGGGATGTGTGTTCTGCCATGCTGAGGGTTTATTTCCGTTGGCCCTAATATATGTTTTCTTTTTCCTTCAAAATGCTTTTGTCATATTTGGGACACGTTCTCTTGCTTATATTTCTGATAGTCAGATGCATCCCATCACACAACAATGTACTAGGTTAATATTACAATAAATATAACATAAAAGCTTGATTCCACCTTTTCTGTCAACACGTGTTATTCATATCAGCATTTATAAAAGCACAAAACTTTCACTCAGCTGGCATTTTAGCAGTGCATCAGACTCTTTATATGGCAGACTGTTATTCTACACCATCCTCTCTCTGTGTGGAGGTGTGTTTGAAGTATTTTATTTTTAGGCTGTCTTAATTCTTAACCCATGTCAACCCTTGTCATAATCAATTCATCTTACTGATATTCCTTGCTTCTGCAAAGCCACGTAATATTAATACACAGAGGAAAAATGCCTGACCTGTATATTTGCTCCTAATAGGCACAGACGCAAACACACACTGATCTTAAAGTAAGAAAGCCATTCAGCCATTAGAAACAATGCAGTCTTTGAGGGGCTGTTACCTGGGCAACCTGAGTCGAGGTGAGGCTCAAAGCAAGACAGCAGGTTACAGAGACGAGAGGAAAAGGCAGGTTAGAGAGACCCATCAGCGGATTGACTAGAAATGTAGAGAGAAAACATGACATGGAAAATAGATCTGAAAATATGGTTGAAGAAATGAATTCAGTTATAACAGTGAAGCAGAGCACAATGTAATTAAAGTAAGAGGCAGAGCATAAGAGACAAGGAACTGTTAACGCCCTTATTTTCACTGTATGAGATTCATATCCTGAAAGAAATCTGTTTCAGTGTGCTTTACTAGGTTACCAAAGAAAAACACTTGTGGGATCATAAGATGCTGAACCCTCTTGAGCCATAAAAATAAAGCTGGTTTTGTGTTATCAGAGAACATAATCTAAAAAGCAATAGGAGCTAATTGGCAGGTCAATATTTTTTTATTAATATTTCATATGGCAATCATTGACATCCATTTTTCCAAGTCAAGACATTCCCTGAATATATTCTGAACATTTATCAATTAAGTCCCTTTGTTGCTTTGGGCTACATTGCAAGACTCCAAGAGTTTAAAGAAGACTCATGCAGTCCTAGTGACATACATAACACCCACACTTTAGAGATCTGCAACAGCTCAAACCCACAATTTAATATAATAATTTACATCAGTTTGCCCCATTAGTGCACATTAAAACTGTTTATCTAGACACTTTACAATGTATGTGAAAACGAAAGCAGGTATTGAAATGCACCATAGTTTCAACAGTGCACTCAAAAATGCCCTGCAAAGGTACATGTGGTAATAAGGATAATTGTAGTTGCAAGGGTCAGCAAGAAACTGAAGAGCTGAACTCTAAACATGCATACTTATTTTAACAAGTGAAATAAATCAAATATTTAATCTGATGAAGTTTGAAGATGGACATAATTAGCAAAATTACATTAATTTATGCATCATAAAGTAGGATAGAAAATTGGAATAGTTGATAGTACAACCAAAACTGTTGCAGGTTTACAGTTTGTCTCCGTATGAGAAGAAATTTTATCTAATTCAGTACAGCAATTGCATCAACATCACACTAAGCACTGACATCACAATCAGTTTAATTTTGTCCTATGTTTTCATAAAAAAGAGAATTTGCAACAATTCTCCATGATTGAAAGACAGAAAACTAGGTGCTGAGTGTGAGGAAAGGGAAAGGAAAAGTGGAGCAGGAAGTTTTGTTTCTGACCACACAGATGTTCCTTGAGAATCCCCTGTGGATCAAATCAAGCAACATGGTGTACTCCAGAGCAACACAAGAGACACAAACACTGTACTGTGCACTAACCCACACCCTTACTCTACTTACAAAAATAAAAAAGTCAGCTGACCACAAAGAAACCATAGCAAATTCAGAAGAACAAATGTGTAATCCTGAATTATTTTACTACCAAACCATTTTATTCCTCATTTATTGTAGCACGAAATCCTTTTAACATTGTCACTCTCCTCTTTGTCTCATTTCAACCCCTGCCACCCCTAGCTACCCTAGCCTCTCGCCAGCTTCGCATACCACCATTACTATTATCCATCCCTGTGTAATGATGTAATGGTGTTTGACCCTGGAAGAGAGTGGGGGAGGGGAAGAGTAAGGAAAAAAGGACTGTGACATCTGCAGGACCAGAGGCAGGGAGCAAGAGAGCAGGAAAGATGGGGTGAAAGGGGGGAGGGGAGATGATAAATCAGACCTTATATCCATCTCTATCTTAGCAATGCTGATTCCTGACCTTTCCTTCTGACAGTGACAAAGTGGACAGTTTGTGTGCGTGGCTTACATTTGTGTATGTATTATAGAATGTTAAATAGTAGTGCATATTTATACAGCTGTATCAGCTCTGCGCCCCTTTGTGTGTTGTTGTGAATTATGAATCTAACTCCACCCTCTTCCTCAGCAGATAATCAGCACCATGGAAACCCAGGTGTCCAACGGTCCAAGCGGAACCAGTCTGCCAAACGGCCCAGTCATCAGCACCAATGGCTCCACAGACGACAGCAAAACCAACCTGATCGTTAACTATCTGCCTCAGAACATGACCCAGGAAGAGTTCAAAAGTTTGTTTGGTAGCATTGGAGAGATTGAGTCCTGCAAGCTAGTCAGAGACAAGATAACAGGTACAACACTTGAAAAAAATATATCTGCGCTTCAGCTGGTTTTGATATTGCTGGACATCACAAACCCCTGCCTTTGTCTCCAGGTCAGAGTTTGGGATACGGCTTTGTAAACTATGTGGATCCAAATGATGCAGACAAGGCCATCAACACACTAAATGGCCTCAAACTACAGACTAAAACAATCAAGGTGAGTAGACCTCTACTCTACAACATCCACTCTTCATTTTTTGATTCTCTATGGCGTGCTATACAAAAAAAAAAGAGAGCAGAGATTTTGTTGTTGTTGGGGGGGGGGTGTTGAGAGGTGGTGACAGACGTGACAGAGGGAGGGGAGGAAAATGGGGAGGAGGAGGCAGAAGGGAGCAGTGGCTAGAACAAAGGAAGTGAGAGAAAGGGTGAAAAGAGAAGGAGAGAGTGGAGGTCAGAAAGCAAGGGGCGGACAGCATGCAGAGGTTATTGTGATGGAAATGTAATTAGGAAGCCCGACTGTGGTGCACAAGGGTCAGTCCAGGTTACCCCATCTGCCTCCAATCTAGGCTAATTAGGGGGCTTCTTTGTCCAAAAATCAGATGAGGGGAAGAGGGGGGCATACCATTAAATGGTACTTCCATTCATCCCCCCCAACCTGATCAAAGTAGATCAAAGATTGAGACAAACTGCAGGGCGGAAAAATCAAATCTCTGAGAACGCAGAGCAGGTGAAACCTCCAACAGCTGTTCATGAATAGGGACGTTAATTCTGACTTATGACTGATCAAACAATGATGCTGTAAGCAGGCAACCCTGAGTACTGGATTTGCTCACTTTTTATGAAACAACACATGTACATATTGCATTTTACATAATATTGATTTACAGAATAACCTTTTAAATACAGAATAAATTATTCTGGAACGACCATGTTGCTCAAATTATAATGCCAATTATTCTAATTTAATGTTAATCTTATGTTATGACATTCATCAGTTATTTTCTCTATCTATACATTGATTGCCTGGTCCATAATTAACTTCTTAATAATTTATTCTCAAATTAAAAAATAACTGTAGTCAACACCATACTTTTATCTTTCAGATTTTTCAGGAAGCTTCAATAAAGAGGGGTGAGATTGTGAGGGAGGGGGCAACAGTAGAAGGGTAGGGGGTAGCTCAGAGAGCAGAATGCCAATGACAGGATTAGAGGCCATATGGGCTTCAGGCACCATCTGTACTGTGGGAGCGACAGGGAGAGGGTTAATTATAGGGCAGCCTCTGCTCCCTGAACACAGCAACTCCCCCCTGACTCGTCCAGAACACCCTAATCACTGCACCACACAACCCTCCTGCTCATACTGTCTGTCTGTGTACACAATTACACTGGTGCTTAGTACTGATGGATGAAATCAGAACACCTGTATTCACTTGAAAGATGAAACACGTATAATATACTTTCTTTATGCCTGTGTGCAATGTGATTTTAATACTACAAATATTTCTTCTCTTAATTTCTTGTTAATTTCTTGAACATTTATATTCATCGCACCAATACATATGCATATAAACAGTGTGTGTATGTGCATGAGCAGTGTGTTTATAAGTTGTCAAGGATCCTGCAAGTCTTGTGATGCACTTACATTGTTTGCTGTTTGCCAGTGGAGCTGTTCTCCCCCAGAGGATAGAGACAAAGAAAGGAGGCAGGACAGGGAGGGCAGATCAGCCTATCTCAGACAACACTCACTCTGTCTCTCCATCACACACAAACACAGCACTCCCAACAATACACTGAACTGGATTATCTACCGCACGTGTTCACATGTTCCCATAAACACAATAACAAGAATGTGTGTATGGCTTTTAAAATCAATCAGATTTTCCTCGGCAGTACAAGATCTAAAATGTTCTGAAAGTAGACCAAAAGTAAACCATAAGGGATATAAACACAGACGCACCAAAAATGGCTGTGCACTAATTAAGTCACTGGTGAATTCAGGAAAATATATCGACTAAGGCTGATGTTTTTCAGTGCAAAACAAAGTTGACTTGCTTGTTAAGTGATGATTGATATCGGTTTGGGTAATGGTCACAGTCATCTGTCTCATTGAGCTTAAAGGCACAGACTAAGTCCACAGATAGCAAAGAATGAGTCGATGAATAAGAAGAAATTAGTTGGAGTCAAAATAAAGACTGTTGGGCACTATTTGGAAACTCAGTCCACTCATCAGGTCTCTCTCACATGTTCCTTAACTTGACATCATTGTTTTTCTCTGATGTAGCCCTCTGAGACAAGTGAGATTTGGGGATATTTTCATGCACGTATTGATTTATTTTATTTGGATGTTATAGGTATCATATGCCCGACCAAGCTCGGCTTCTATTCGTGATGCCAACCTTTATGTGAGTGGACTCCCCAAGACCATGAGCCAGAAAGACATGGAACAGCTGTTCTCCCAATATGGTCGCATCATCACATCCCGCATCCTAGTGGACCAAGTTACAGGTATAGCCTTATTTCATTTCTCATGCTGACACTTATTTCTACTTTATCCGGCTGATCCCTATCTACCCCACTCAGGTCAATTAGACTTATAAGGCAGCAACAGTGGTTGATGCCAAGGTAGTGACATTGTTCTGTTTTCTTATTCGGAGCAGGCATATCACGAGGAGTGGGCTTCATCCGGTTTGACAAGCGAAATGAAGCAGAGGAGGCTATCAAGGGTCTGAACGGACAGAAGCCTTTGGGTGCAGCTGAGCCCATCACTGTCAAGTTCGCCAACAACCCCAGCCAGAAGACAGGCCAGGCCTTACTGACTCAGCTGTACCAGACTGCTGCCCGCCGCTACACGGGGCCACTGCACCACCAGACTCAGCGTTTCAGGTACTGAACCTTTGCCAACCTCAGAATGTCCATCACTAACCAACAGATAGTCCATAAAAATATGCTGTTTCAGGACCGAGTCACAGGTCATCCTGCTCTGTTGTTTTGTTTAAGCAAACTCAAAACCCTACAAATTTTGAATGCCATGTGTTAATTGTGTCAACATTTCAGTGTTTTAGTCTTATATGGATTACTTGTAGTCAAAGTTAAGTCTCTAAAAGATTTTTTTGATAATTATCAAGCTAAACTACACCAGAGAATAGCTAAGAGTAAATATTCTTCAGTGGCTACATTGAACACCAGCTCACCAGATGAAGTCGCACAACCCAAAAATAGCAAATGTGGTGTATTTCTCTAATAAGGAAAACTGTATAGTCAAACACAATCAAGAGGAAAAAACAAAACAATTTCTGTCACTATTAACACTTAAACTGTTCCTTTTAGAAATATCAGTTCTTTATCGTAAAGAAGGAAATGGCAATATGGCATTGTCCCTCCTTCTCACTCTTTTTCTCTGACTTTCTTTTAAACTGCAGCGTGATCCCTTCACTTGGAAAGGGACCAGATCCAAATAACAGCTCAAAACCAATGTAAGAGACTGGATTTTATCAAGTACAATACAAAACTAAAGCTAAACAAATACTGGTTTAAGAAGAATCATACTTAACTTTTAAGTTTTGCCTATATTTCATAGGCATGATAGGCATTATAATTAATTATATATAACTTAAGTTTCCCCACATATACATATGTAAATATGAATAAAGGTTCAAAACCTTTGAAAGTCAAAAGCTTTCAGTGTGAAATAATTTGTGGAACCCCATAAACAATTGTAGGTATCCTCTAGGGTTGGAAAGCTCACTTCCTCAGTATGGAAATATCTTTTTAATCGGTAGATGTAAAATGGCCTGGGACACAGGATTTATTTATCTTGTATTGAACTATTAAAGGGGAACCTATTTTTGAGCTTAACCAACTGAACTCACTTATAACAATAAAATCCAGCTGAGGCACATATTCACAGGACTATTTGACAAGCCATCAGTTTGTGGTTGGATGGTTTGGGACTACGGTGCAGTGAAGGATGCCCTCTGGAGGCCAGCTGATGAAGGAGCTACATGTTAACTGACAGCCCCCCTTCCTTGTAGATCTCATAACTAACTTCTGCATCCCCTTCATTCTCCCTCTTGCATTGCAGACTCGACAATTTACTAAACGCCAGCTACGGAGTCAAGAGGTAAATGCCAAAGGTGTACTTTCAAAAGCATCCATGCCAAAATAAAACCTCAAACAAAGTGCCCGGAATACCACCTGCTGACTTCATCACAAAATTAGATATGGCCATAATTCTTAATGCCCACTGCCCATTTAATCATGTTACAGAAGCAGCCTAGACAACAACATACTATCTGTAATTGCAATAAGCAATGATGCAGCCTTGTAACAGCAGGGTATTCTGGCATGGCTTTGTTTAACCTTTTTGTTCGTTTGTTTTTAATTAATAGAAATAATTTATGTATGTATTTATTTATGAACTAACATTGTCAGTTTCAGTTGCTTTAATGTCCCCTTTTTTCACCAGCATGGACATACCAGATTCCGTTTGCGTCTCCTCTGTTTGCTCCAGTTTTTGTATGATTTGATTCCAATTTGCTTTTCATCCCTCTCTAGGTTTCTGTGTTTTGTTCAATACTGTGATTTCTGTTGAACATTGTGATTCATGTGTTTAATTCTTCCAGAGGCTTTGGTCAGCAGAGAAAATGAGAAAATATGCAGATTGTGTGGGTGTCTGTGTCTCAGTGCACACAGTGTCATTTTGTATGAAAACGGGTAGTTTGGAGCCACTGTGGTGCCCACATATTTACCTACTTACTGTACAGCAGAGGGGATGGAGATGGGGTCCCTCTACTCCATACCCGGCTACAAGTTTTATCACTTTTCGCAGATAAATGCCCAAAAGAGACAGTATAGAGCACTGAATGCCGTGTGGAACTTCAGAATGACACCCATGGTAGTTCTCCTACTCTCTTCCCCAGATTCTCGCCCATCACCATTGACAGCATGACTAGCCTGGCCGGAGTCAACCTTACTGGTCCAACTGGAGCCGGCTGGTGCATCTTTGTGTACAACCTGTCCCCCGAGGCGGACGAGAGCGTCCTGTGGCAGCTCTTTGGGCCTTTCGGCGCCGTCACCAATGTCAAGGTCATCCGTGATTTCACCACCAACAAATGTAAGGGCTTTGGCTTTGTCACCATGACCAATTACGATGAAGCCGCCATGGCCATTGCTAGCCTTAATGGCTACCGCCTGGGTGACCGCGTGCTGCAGGTTTCCTTCAAGACCAGCAAGCAGCACAAGGCCTGAAAGAGAGGCTGCTGGCGCCAGCTCCTTCGACCTGCAGGCAGAGCAACCTGAGCTCCCTGTGCCATCACTCTACATGGGCCTGGACTGAGTCTCTCTCTGACACATTCTCACACAAATTCATATTATTACAAACATAGACATGCAGATAAACACATACACGCAGACACACACACACACACATAAGCAAACATATCCATACTCAAGCATACACATGTCAGAGTTTCAAACAAATACACTAGTGGAGTTTTTCTTTTCTCTTTACACAACATGCTAGTCCTTCCCTATATTTGCCTGGATTGAATTAGAAGGGGTACGTAGCTGGTTTGTTGGGTAGGGGCAAGAGCTATCTATTTAGGAGACAGTCTAACGAATGTGACAGAGAATGTGTACTTAGTGCTTTGATTGAATTCAGGCAAATAATGACAACTGATGAACAAAACGATCAAAAATTTAAATGAACGAATATGTGCAATTTACCCAAACTCTTACCCCACCATCTCTCCCACTATCTTGCTGGAGAGGATGTAGTCACTTTTTTACACTTGGGCATTTTGAATCAGCGATTTTTTTAGATCAAAGAAAATGAAATTAAAAACAGTGTTCTCTTATATACGTCTATTAAAATATAACTATATATTCAATATTTAAGGTGGTTATAATAGCCGAGTATGTAAGCATTTTCTAGAAACTTTGACTACTGTTTCCTGACCTGCATTAGGTGGTGCCTAGCGTAAAGGCAGTTACTCTACCCTATGTGAGCTTATTAGCTCAGACCCAATATGATTTAGGTTAACTAATGAATATGAATACTGGACACAGAAAAGAGTAGTCCGAAGGCCATCACTCTTTCCCTCACAGTCTCACACCAAACAACACAATCGTCACTTATGTATCACAGAAACACAGTTCGGTAACTAGAAGATACACACATATTTAGTCCACAAAACAAAAAAAAAAAGTTCCTGTATTTTTTCTAATCTATCCTCAAGATGGATTCAACACAAGCAGACTGTCTGTGAACTTAGAACAGAGTGGCATGGTGACAGTGTTTATTAGTGAAGTTGTGGGCAAGAAAGCGACGAATGAGAGGGAAAAACCGTATTCACCATATCACAGCCACGTCAAAGGAAAATACCGGTGTTTTTTCACTTTTTGCATCATTTTTTGTATTGCACCTGTATTTTACATTATCCACAGGCCATTATACTTTACATGGCTTGGTCAACTATGATTTGGTGTGAGATCCCTTTAACTGACCTTGGTGTCAAGCGATGAAGAGAAAATGCAAACAAGATGTGAAAGACAACCAAATTACGCAGTTCTAGCAGAGCTCATGCTTTGATTCTGAATGTTACTGTACTTAAGAGAGGTTATTTCCTGACTTGTGTAGATGAATAGAAACAGGAAGATTTGATTAAATCAATATGCTTATGATCCATGTAGCTGCAAACACACCCATGGACTGAACAATGGTCTAGACGGGTCTGCAGAGAAGTAACATAGATGAGCAAAAAATTAAGAGCACCGGTATTATTCTTCAGTCTAGTGCACAGATAGAAGCTCCTTGAGTAAATGAGGTCAAAGTTTTGCATATCAGCGGAATACATGGGCTCTACAGTAACAACATCCTTAGAGCAGATTAAGAGGACTGCAGTTCCTGATGGCTGAACATTCAAAGCTGACTTAGAGTCAGCTGTGTGAGCAATGATATCTGGCAATGTTAAAATTATCATTGATCCTTTGAGAAGAAAGATTACCAGTTCCTCCAGCTTTTATAAATGCTCTTCAGTTTTATTTAAAGACCCCTCTATTCTCTTACGAGCTTCCCAGAAACTTTGAACTCCTGCCCTATCAAAAGATGACTGTACAACATCAAGCCTGCAAATAAGTGTCATAATTTATACTTCTGTTTACAACATAAAGGTATTTATTTATTTGCTACAGATCTGTTTGGCACTATCACAAAAATAGCATTTCTCAAAATATCCCCAACCCAATTGCATGAAAATTATTTATGGCACCCTGATGAAACATTAAGGCCAACCTGTCTCGTTGAAATGTCTGTTACAGACCAGACTTAAGATTTAACATGGGGAGAGCTAATGTCTTTAAATATCAAGACATCTGCACATGATAATAGATTGAATAAGGTCAACTATATTCAAGACATTTTGCTTTTGCTTTTCTAAATGACGCTGTGTTAGCCAAAGAGGACGATCTCTTTGAAAGGATTACATTAGAGATAAATCTATTTTTATACATACAAAAGAACAAGACCTTGTGCTGAATTTTTACAGATTCTTAAGCTTGGAAAAATTGGGACATCGCATGGCTTTATTTTAAACCCTCTGATCTTTGCAGAGCAAGGGGGAACAAGCATGCGGTGTATGGGTGGGGATTTAGGGAGGGGGCGAAGGAACATTGTATCTCATACAAAACTAACCATTCAACCATATCGAAATGACAAACCTAACAAAAATGAATTTGATGTAAAAAAAAAAAAAAAAAAAAGGAAAATCAAACAGTTGGGGGTGTAACCTGACAGACACATCTATACCTTTGAGTGCTTAGACACACTCAGATCTCTTGTCCTGAAGTTATGTACAGTGTTGCTTCAGTGATGGTGCAGTGAAGTGAAGTTCTTTGACTTGAGAATCCCAGACAAAGCTGCAGTGACACCAGCTCATTGCCCAGCTGAAAAACTGAATAGCTGCTTGCAAATAAAAATGTAGAACGCAGACTCAAACAGTTTCACCAATTAATAATGGACATGGAGCATGATTCTTTATGATTATATAGATTTGATTTTTGCCAAAGAATTGCTTTGCAAGTCAGTACCAAGAAGGATAATTAAGACTAACTATATTATTCCCTGAGTAATTGCTGTACAAATCTATGTTATTTATTGAATAAGGACCCTCTACAATTTCAGTTGTCATTACTTTTAAATATCTAAGTTGCGCATATCAGTTTGCATTTGTAAATCCTAAAACCACAAAACCAAATGCTAACATGAAACAGCTGCAAGCATTCCCATTTGCACACATTTCATGCAGACACGGAATAATACAAAAAGGCATATCAAAAATAAAGTATGATGAATGAATTCAATCACCTCTTGACAAAGGAAAAATCATATGCATCCATATAACGTATTTCCCCTGACATTTATATCATCTGCTTTGTCTTGTGACCAATTTAATCCTTCAAAACCATTAACATTGCACCGCTTCAAATACTTACTCTGGCATCTTTTGATCTGACTCATACTGTTTCATCCCCCGAAATACTCTGAATGATTGTCGCTGGTGTGCCCAGAGCTGACCACATAAAGGACTAATCTAGCTATTTTGGGTCGAGCAATTTGCAAGAGATAGCAGAGTAGGAGTGAGCACTTGATGAGACCAGTGATAGACGTTAGGAACAACCGAGATAACAGGCCATGTTGAACTGCAGCTGGAGTCGTTTACCCAGCCATGTCCAATGTAGTACAGTCAACCCACAAACCAAACCCACAGATAGAATCAACCTTTCATACACAGTCTATACAAAGACCTGCACCTAATGTAGAGCGAAGGACCATGGCAGGAAACAGTACTACACTGCTTGAGCAACAACAATAATCATTTAAAAAGACAAAAAAACTTTCCTATGGAACAGTAAGTGCAATGTGCTTTGTTTTTATATTGACTGAGAACAAATGATATATATTTTTTAAAAAAGAAATTAAACGTCACACTGAAAAGGTTTGCGGAATAGTGAAAGGAGCAAAAGTTCAAAAACATAAAAAACAAACAGACTTATTAGGAAAAAATGAGAGCTCTGATCTATAAATTTCCATAATCACTTCCTCAGCCCCTAATTTGTGCTCTGACCATGCAAGCTCAAACAAACTGCATATCTGGCTGACCTAACAGAGCAATTCTCAATGACCTTGAAAGGAATACTGTCTAATATATCATCAGTTTTAGCCCATGTCAATTTCAAATATCATTTTTTTCCTGTAATTTATTGATTTCATTTACATATCAAGACTCACTTGTTAAATTAGCGTATTTGTGTTGTTGATGTTGCCATAGAGAACACACATGGGTCAAAGATTATGTTTGGTTGCATTGATTGGGTACAGTTTGTTATTTTTCTTCCATTATTTAATTAGTTGCAGTTTTTACAGTGTATGCAGATTTTAGACTTAGTTAGATTTTTTTATTTCAATCAAACTGTGTTCAATTGTGTTTGTAAAAGTCTGTGGTAGCTTTTGTTGCAACATAAAATAATTTAAACAGAAAAAATTCAAAATAGCGCCAACAAACTTGTATTATTTGGGCGACTTTAAGCTTGTAGTTTTAACTTATTGTTAACTTAAAAACTATTTATTATGATTATTATTATTGCCTCGTATAAAGTATGTTTTGTGTATATTTATGGTTTATTTCATTATATTTGCAAGTTTAAAAGATTTTAAGTTTGCCAAAATTGTGGTTACACCATTTCGTTTCTTAAAAGGGGGACAAATAGAAAAACAGTTTTAGAAGTACGATTTGGAAAAGTTCTCCATAGTCAAAGAATGCACTGCTATATTTAACTAATTGAAGTGTATAAACATACATGCTGTGTGCTAGATGTTATGCCTTTACTGCCTGTGTTCTGTTTGTCTTGTTAAATGAAAATCTTTTAATTATTTAATCTAATCACAGTCTTGTTTTTCAACCACTCTGTGAACCCCTGAGACATGGGATAGCTCCTGTAGTGAGGCTTTGGTCCACTTGAGGGTCCAGCATTAAGCCATTAACAGAGATGTCCTGGGTTTGATATGCTCTCAAGATGCTTTCCTGTTTATGCTAATGGCCTGATATATATCTATATATCTCTCTCTCATATATATATATATATATATATATATATATATAT
>CM076664.1:5554725-5595115 GCA_038496675.1 Rachycentron canadum | reverse complement strand
GACATATATATACACATATGTGTATACATATACACACACATATATATGTATATATGTATATGTGTGTATATATATATATATATAAATAAAGGATATTATGGGTGATGTTTCTGTAAAAGCATTGTAATACTGAGATCATCTGTATCAATACCAATATCAATTTGTGCTACTGAAACAATGATGTAATTTGGAAACCCAGCCAAAAGCTCAGCATTAGAGTTCAGCAAAGCTGCAGGAAGGTTTTCTTGGGAGTCTCTAGGGTAGTAAAGGGGTGAGTGGTCCTTCTGTTTCTCAACCAACTGTATTTTGTGTCTATTTATTTAGAAGAGGGGACGCAGTAACTTAGTGATGTTTTTCTTACATTTTCCTGGAATGGTAGAACAAATCAAAGGTGAAAATGATCAAAACAGTTCTGCTGACACCAATATCAGTGGAAGAAATACAAAATCTCATACTTCCAAACATGACCAAATGAACAATGACAAAATTTAACAAAGAAAAAAAAAACCTTTCAGTTTAGTCTAGGATATTTATTACTGGGATTTCAGCTGAAGACGCTTGAAGACTTTTTCATGGAATTGTTTAATTATTTGTACTTTACATGCCAGAAAAAATAAAAGTTACAAATATGAACGACTCGATTTTTATTGACTTTTCAAATCAATATTATTGATATTGACTGTATTTTAAGAGGGAAAAATAAACATACAATTTTAAAATTTCTTTTTATATGAATACATCTCATAAAGTTCTCACTTATGTATTAGGTCTTTTGACAAGAAAATACATATTCTTATCTATTAAACTAATGCAGTGGAAGTAAGTTCATGTTTTAGATTATGACAGAAAGAATAGAATAATATGTTACTGCTGCCACATAGCTCTGATTTCAGGTGTTATTTCCCACATTTGGTAGCCAAGTTAGATAGAGAGATGAGAGGTAACTAAATGCTTTTTGGCTGAAATAGCAAAGTTAAAAGAAGATGAAAAGGTTTGGAATACAATTAAAAAAAAAATAAAAATAACAAAAACTTTATTTCAAAACAATGGAATTACACTACTATGACACAAATCAAAGTCAACACAACAGGTAGCACTGGAAGTTTGAAGTGTAGAAGACATGACTCATTGGAATTTCCATCATTATTCTCGATTGTTAACAGACACCAAGGAGGTGCTGCTTACAGCATGACGACGTCACGTTGCTGCATTGACTGGGTGGTCCCTCAGGAACAAACTGCAAAAGAGAAACCGTACACATTTCAGCGGCTTGTTTACTTAAGTCATGATCTTCCAAGTTGTTATAGGGGAATAAGTATTTAGTTGTATTTATTCCCTGACGGTTTAATTTCCGAGGAATAAGTATTTACACCAGTGATGGATTCACATTTCTTGTGTTATCTTGGGGACAGCAGTTACATTTGGATTAAATGTTGTAATGACTTTAGTCCTCTCACCTGCACAATTGATTGGGCAGACCTAAAGTAATCCACACTATCATAATTTAAAACATCAAATCCACCTCAAAGTGTATAATAAATTACAGTAGACTTTTATCACCAATGTTTACTTCAAGGAAAGTTACATCGGATATCTACTTTCTCTGTATAGCATCAGAGCCAGGCCTCACAGGAAAGTTCACAATATATCACTACTTATTGCCTATAGCCAAGGCAACTGTGATATCTCAAGACAAGCAGCTTCTGCGATGCACAACATTTTGCAAGCTACCACATTATCTGTAACCAGAGAAAAATATTGAACATGTTTGCCATTTAAAGGGTACATCACAATATTGTATCAGTTTACTGATAATGTATCCAAAGAAAATGTGCCATAATTTCCTGTTGTCGAGATTTGTCTCACCCATGTGCACATTGTTAAATTCTTAATCCTCTTAACTACAATGAACTCAAATGAAGTTGCCTTTACCTTGCTCTTGCAGCTGTCCTGCTCTTCTTCTATAGCGACGCTGTAACCGCACAAGGGATTTTCCTCGCAAAAAAAAAATGCTGAAACGCTAACCCTTCACGATGACTGGCACTGATTTTTATTTTGCTTGAGTAAACACCATGTGGAAATGGAGATCAGTTGATTTTAAGTAAAGTATCTTTGCAGTCAAAATCATGGTTTCTCAAAACAACCTTGGACATAGGACTCATTTGAGATCCTAAAAGGGATAGATACTAAGGTCCTGTAGAAATTCATGTGGACCACACAGTATGGTGTGAGATCAGGTGTCAGATAATCATAGCGGTATCATAACACTGGCAGCAGAGATAGATCAGAGGTTTGGCCACACACACAGAGAAGTTACTCACAATTCAAGTGGACCTAGAGCTCTTCGTGCCCATGTAGCAATGACTCCATGCTCGGGGGCTCCTGACAGACAGCAGGGCTGATGAACTCCATCAGGTACTCACAGCGACTGGGCTCTGAGGTAGATGTCACAACTGTCTCCTTTCCACATGTTAACTTAACCTGAGGGAGAGAACAATTGTCTGTTTTCTAGTAGTTTATCCAATGTGAAACAATCATTTAGGGTTAGGGTTAGTAAAATCAAGCACAAAAGACATGAAATCAGGGCTGATTACTAAGACTTACCGTGGTGGACCTGTTAGGGCCTTGCCAGCATCCTGTTCCATGTTCATACTTCATCACAGAATAAATGTTATCCTCAGGACCTGCCCATTTCCCCCATGTTCTACAGAAAAAGTACAAGACAAGTCAAGTGTGCTTCATAAACACTGAAAACAGGCAGAACCACCAGAGATAGTCTCTTACCCTAGATTAGTTTCAGATCCACCATACTTGGGTTTCTGGGATACTCTGTTAAACGGACAGAGCCTGTAGATGTACCTGAAAGCAAAAGGGGGAATTAGACTTTTAGAAATGAGAACGATGGATGGATGGATGGATGGATGGATGGATGGATGGAACATACTCGCTAGTAGTTAACTCATAACACTGGCTGTAGAGATGCGCAAACTCAGCATTGGGTCCAAAGTCAAAGGAAATTTCCTTCTCAAGGTTCCTGCAAACCAAAAGGAAATCGAACATGGAACATTTTTCTATCATTTCATTCTATACATTTCACAGTTCTGAACTAATAAAACAGCAGTTGTGTAACAAAAATCATTCTTTGTTATTGTGTTATGTTAGACTGCAGTTATGGGAACAAATACTGATGATTGCATTGTTGGCAAAGGAGCTTGTCTACATTCAGGCTGGCTACTTACCTGATTTGATCATCCACTTCCCGGAGAGCTCTCTCAGACTCATCAAACTCATCCCTGGCTTTCTGAGCAGCTGTGAAATCAGACACCCATAATTAAAATCTACCCTCACTGTAAATTCTGCTTGTAATGCTTTTATTCAAAAAACAACCCATAGACATCTGTCATATAAATGCAACACAGCTGTTCAATTAATCACTTTGTTCTCCTAATAGATATATATTTGTTCAACCACAATGAGAGATGTGTTTTAAGATAGCTTAATAACTAATTGGCATGCAGTAACATCTGTGTTTTGTTCCCTGGTATTTTACAGCATGACTCACTTACTCATAGCTGAGGACAGGATGAGTCATTCAAATTCATACACACACTTACCATCAATGAGGTTCTGCGTTTCTTGGTCATAAGGTGGCATAGTCCCATCATCATCGTCATCTTTCTTTTCTTGAGTTGGCGTTGGAGGGGTCTGCATATCAAACACAGATAAGAATGACTCACTGACAAACTTTATAGACACCCAGTATAAGTCTAATGGAGAAAGTCAGTGGGCTTACCTTATAATCACCATCATCTGGTTCGTCATCGTCATCCTCTTCATCATCATCCTCTTCTTCCTCTGGGATGTCATCTTCAGGGTACTGCTCAGAGTCATTGTCGGAGATTGGCTCCTCCTGTGGAGTTTCCACTGGTGCTGTGGTGTCTGCAGTGGCCTGATGCCAAGAAAGTCACATTAGAGGAGCAGAGGCTTTTACACATGGAGTCTCCTAAAGGATTTAACAGGTTGTTACCTCTGAGATATATTTTTCTTTGATGTTATTCCAAACAGCCTCAAATGCTACTGTGTCCACTTTGTCCACTCCTCCCAATATTCCCTACACAAAGTGAAGACAATGTTCACATTAGATTTGTTCATCTTTTTAAGATGTTAGACAAAACACTTTAATAATCAAACTATAACAGTAGTTTTTTTACAGTAGCAATACAATAAGAAAATAATTACCTGAGCCTCTGCTTCAGTGAATGAACCATCTGAATCTGGATTGAGCTCAGAATGGGACAGAAGCTCAGCCACAGAGACACTGAGAAACAAAAATATACCATTTCTTCAGTTATAGTCAACTCAAGGGTGGGTTTAAAAAAAAAAAAAAAAAAAAAAAAAAAAGGAGGGGGGGGGGCACTGATATGCTATCTTTTTAAAAAGCCTGTTCTGTTCAGACATTCTTGTTCAGGTACTGATCTCTGTACAGATGCAGATACTCACAATCCATCAGCATCATCATCCAGTTCAAGAAACACCTCAGCCATTTTGGCCTTGTCCTTCTCCATACGAATGAGAGCTTTTTGATCTGAAATAAAATAAAAAAATAGAAACTTTTTATTATGCACTTCTATACAATTTTACTAAATGTTTTGGAACAATTTAAACCTCTGGTCAGAAGTCTTGCATTAGAACTTTTTGACTATTAATAGTGTGTGCTAAACAGCTCAAAAATGTTAATGCTAATGAAGTAGACAAAACTATCTGTGATGTGATGTTCAAACAGTAGATGGTGATGTACTTTCAAATCATAATTTACCTTCCCAGGCCTTCAGATGGCGCTCTTTAGCTTCTTTCTCTGGCTGCTCTGCAGTGTCCTTTACAGTTCTCAGAGCCTCCACCTTGTCTTCCAGATCCTTCTTTGTGACCTGAATATCTTGCAGTTTGGCCTGTTTCAAATTCAAATAATCAATTTGACCAAATTAGATCTACACAATACCTGAAAACTACATTTAGTTAATAAAACAATACTTTAACATCAGTTCAAGAAAAGATAACAAGAGATACAAATGCTCACCAAGGAAGGTACTATCACACAATTCACAAAAGCAACAGGAAAGAACAATAGCAGTGTGCCACTAATAAACTCACTGTCAAGTTGGAAGACATGGCATCCTTTCTTACTCTAAAACTGGTTTACTGTTTGTTTTTAAACAGGAGAATTCAAAAGCATCTAGTTTCTGGATGAGGACCAGGCCCTCCAGAGTAAATAAGTGAGCTTGATTATTATACAAACAAATACCAAAAGGTTTTCTTGTCATTCACACCTTCTTATCCTCTAGGCCCCTCTTGGCCTCCTGTATAAGTTGTTGTTTAAGCAGAAAGCCCTCCTTCGCAATCTCTGCCATCTTCTGCAGGCTCTCCTTCTCTTTGCGCCCCAACTCCCTGTGAATCACACATAATAAATAAATTTAAAAAATACTCAACAAAAACCAACCAGTCCTGTTTTCTGGAAACTTAATGAGTAACATGTAAAGGCTCTGTAAAACTAATTTAATATATTACAGTTATAATCCAAAAACATTCCCACCTGCAGGTGTTCTGACAGGCAGCACCACTGTTGTATTCGTCTGTTGTGTCACAGCAGTCTGTTGAGGAAACACACAACACATCTGACGTTACACAAAATCCTGACCACACAATACATCTGAAAAAAGCATGCCAAGTTTAAGATTCATACCACAGATTCCGTCATTAATGCGGGAGGAGGGGATGAAGGCTGGTCGGAAACCTGCATTTGTGCAATGGAAGCTGCCATTGGGACAAGCGGCAGTGCCTGAAAATAAATGCCATTTGACAACAAAAATGCTGTGAAAATTACAATAAATCGATAGATTATCATACATTTAATAGTTACAGTTTTTCTTTTTTTTTTTTTTAATTCATTGCACTGTGGTACAGGAGTCTACAGCATACAGGATATACACACCTGGCTCATCAGAGCCATCTTTGCAGTCACAGTAGTCATCATTCACTCTGTCAAAGGGAATAGTACCCGAGTTATCCAGACAAGTAAATGGTTTGCCCTCTTCATAGAACTGTCGTTCTGTCAAGGAGGTTAAACAGAGGAAACAAGTCAGAGCCATTAACAGCTGAAATCAGAAAGCTATTAATGAACTTTCACTCAAAAAGATTTTTAATGCTTAAGTTTGGGCACCGTTTGGCATTCTGTTGATTTATTTATTTTTTTTAATCATGAAGACATATGCAACAAGCAAGGCTCAAATATAAACTTTTCTTGAAATGTTAATGAAAACGAACAAGAAGAACAAGATACAAAAGCAATTTACTGAGATTTAATTAAAATGAAATTGAATTGAAAAAAACAAATTCAAGTAACTTGTTATATTTTTTTTATTCAATTTTATCAACTGATGGTATGTCAAATGATTTAAATTAAATTGAACAAAATTTTAAAAAATTAATTGAGTTATTAACTTAAATAAATGAAAATGAGTATGAATAAATTGCATAAAAATGATTTATGAATAACTATATTAAATCAAATATAGTGAAATTGATTTAATTACCAAAACTGAATTTCAATCAATTAAATCAAATATATTCCATTGAATAATTTCAATCTTGTTAGATTACATTAACTATAATCAATTATCTTTCATTTCCTCAATTTAAACTGAGTGAAATTAATTAAATTTAACTTTTAATGAAACATATGAAACGTAATGTAATTAACACATTTTAATTAATTCAATTAAATAAGTTAAATTGAGTTGAGCCAATCGAGATTAATTTAAAAAAAAAAAACTTTGACCACTAAAATCTAATCCATTCATCCTTGTGAATAAGTGAATGATGTATGAATTCCCTCAGACGTTCCTGAGCTATCAAGTTCATGGGGAGGGGGCCACAGGACACAAAAAATCTAACTGTAACGGTGATAGGTGCAAAACTCTGGGTACGCAGTTGAGTGAGGGAAGACAAAGGCTTCAGCTTCTTGAGTTTCTTGAAATAATTCATGGTTAATTTTGAAGTCTGCTTTGGATCATTATTGTACTGTTGTAGTCTCTTCAGTTTCATTTTCCTGACTGATTGTAAGACGTTTGCATCTAGAATTTGCTGAGCTATCCGTTTATCACTTGCCGAGACGCAACCCCAAAGTAATGCATTTGCAACGAACATTCGCCTAGAAGTGTGAGTGTATACATGGTACTCATGGGCTGTAAATGCTTACTTGACAGGGGTACACCGCGAGGTCGTTGCACTTCCACCGCAGAGACTCCCACAGTCAGCATCAACAAGAGGAGAGGAGAGAGCGAGAGGAGATGGTGGTGGTATTGACAAGACATCCTGATGATACAGCTCCACACTGGGTCACAGTTTTGCGAAATTCAGCTGCACCGGAACCGCCTGTAAATCACAGATATTCCAAGAATACAGAAAAGACTCCTCCGTGATCACCTTGGACAAGACGTAACGGGACTCGTAAAGGTATATTAGTGGCAATACAACATCAAACACATACATTTATTGTTACGTTGCTCGACACTTTGCGACGACTTCATGTTAGCTTAAATTGAGCTAACAAATTAGTGCTAACATTCCGTAAAACTTTAGCTACAATTAAACCACTTACAAATACCAAAGCAAAAATAAACAACGAACACATTTTTTACAGCAACATAGCAATACCTTGAGTGTACAGGGTTAACAAAGGGAGCCAGAGACGAAGAACACTTTGTACGTTTTTCTTCTTCAGAGAACAAGCTAATGGCTAATCATCACCGGTCGTTGATCGCATAGCCTACTTCCGTATCACTACAGCGCATGCGTACGTTCCCACCCCTCTCTGTTTTGTTCTCCTCTGATTGGACAGCGGTTGGTTCGGGGCTTATGATTGGTGGATGACAGTGGCACCTGTCTGAAGAAGTGGATTCTGGGTGGAGGTGAAGATGCAGCCATCTCATGTCAGAGTCAGATAATTCGACGTCTACGGTATTATTGACACACGAAATTCTGAATTAGCGGAAAAACAATAAATAACGTCCAGGTAGATACATATTAAGACATAGAAACATATTATTTTTCTTCAAACTGGCAGCACTACAGAAAAATATTTAAAGTAATGTGAGGGTGCTTTTAAAATAATGCACAAAATATTTTTTTTATTTAGCAGTTAACGTCATACAAAGTACATTTAGTCAGTTTCAAGTCAGTCAGTCAGTTTCAGGAATCTGTGGGGGTCATGCCATCTGTTGTCAGATGCTTGTTCCTGTTGCTGAAGATATTTCTCTGTGGGACTGGCTGGGGTTATTATAATGCAGAAATTCTAGATGATACTATATGATAAGAGACAAAACATATTGCACTTTTGCACAATACTTTATCTCATCAATAGTCTAAATGTGTTTCAGTCACATATATATGGTCTGAGAATATATTTTATCATTCAAATCATAGATGCTTTTTTCAGTTTCACATAGACATAGACTGGCCAAAGTGGAAAACGGGGTGTGCATGTTGCAACAAACCCATAGTCCCTCTACCCAACAGGGCATAAAGGCTAGAAACTGGGACTTGTGAAACCCTGAAGGACGAGGGGGCGTTGCCTGCAATATTCAGTTCACATTCCACATTCAATCCAAGTACAATCATACAACATAAACACAAAACCAGTCACTGGACTAATGGACTAACAAATAGTATTAATGCAAACAATACACACAAACAATGCGAACAAAGAAAGTGAAATAACAGCAAACATGACAATGGTGTTGCATTTAATAAAAAAATCTTACTTTATTTGTATTTTTAACACACTTTACAGTACTTAACAGTGAAATAAAAGAAAAATATACTGATATACTATAATATTGTTTTATATATAGATGTTTGCTTATTAAATGCATTTATTCACAAAATGACACCTCAGCTCTGTCAAGAGGAAAAACTTTCATAAAAATAATATAATAAAAAATAACTTGGACACATTTTACACATTACAGCAAGATCATTTACAAATATTACAATCATTTCATGTTGTTTTTTTTCCCCCCTTGAATAACCTTTCTTATTTGTGAACAAACACATGAATTACAGCCCAGAGAATTATTCTCAGAGGGAGTCAGTCAGCAACAAAGTAACCTGACAGCAACCCCGATGGGAACCAGCTAGTTAGGCCACCATGGGACGGACATTGAGGCTATCAGGCTAGTGATTAAAGTTACTAAGAAAAAGAGGTGGTGATAGTACTAGAAATGGCCAAGTTAGATAAGGACACATTTATTTTCTTTGAACGTGTCACATTCTATGTGACTACATCAGCCTACGTTTGACTTTATCAGCCAAATAAATTCAATCTCACATGGACATTTAATAGAGAATGACTAGCTTGTTTGATTATGCCTCTAGAAAGGGGTTAACATTGACTACTGCACAATGAGGGATTGTGATTTGGCCCAATGGGCTATAATCAACGACTGACTGCCAATGACCAAACCACCAGCACAGACTGTACACTACCTGAAACACATTGTCTGCCTCAAAACCTGACGAAATAAAGTGCTGGTACAAATATATTTTATTTTAACTATAGATGTGCACAATTAAAATAAAAAATATGAAATAACGTTAGCACAGGAGAGCAAAAAATATAATCAGAGGATGAAAAGGTGAGGATGTGGCCTGCAGTGCTTCAGTGGTTCACTTAACAACCTCAAGTGGTTATTTGTCAATCATTATGACTTGGATAAATTTATAATTTACAATCCAATATTACATTATATACATGAGTGGTAATGCTTATAGCTATATCATCAACACATGATTTGTTTTCCAGACCATCCACCTGAATGATATAAAAATAAACTGTACACAAACTGTTCAAAGAAAACACTTCCCATGGTTTTCTTTTCATCATTTAAAAAGAATGGCAGCAATCAATCAATTGAATAATTTTCTTAATAAGAAACAATTGCTACAGTATTGTGTTTGTATGGCAATTAAATATTAATGTTTTTATAGCTTATGACAGAACAAGCAGCCACAAAAACAAAGCAACATCTTTAAAGTAAAAGGCCAATGCATATGGGAATCTTTTATTTAAGTAACTGCTAAAATAATCCTGGATTCCCATTCCACCAGATGAAAGCCTGTGTGGTGGCCCCACAGCTCTGCTCCATCCTGCGACAGAGCAGGTCAAACACACAGGCTTCTGTTGCACCGAGCTGCGGCGTCTTCAGATAAGCTCAGTTACTGACCTGCAGAAACTTGCGCTTACCTTCAAAAGAACCACACTCGTGTTCTTTTATTTTCTTTCCCCTTTCTTTTTTTTTTTTTAAACCCTGTGAAAAACAAAAGCCGAAACAAGCTGTGACCAATTTAAGCTGTGCTGATCAGATCCCAAACACCATTCAAGAAGATGGGGTGATGCCTGTGAGCAGACAATGACACACATGACAGCATCTTTAGCATCCTGCATCCTCTCTTTCTGTGACTCACTCACTTACTCATGACCACACAGTCAGCCACGCAAACAAACACAGCATCAACTCCGTCATATCAGCAAATCAAAAGCTGGTCAGATTCAAAGAAAGGACGTCCTTGATCACTCTCTCCCTCTGCAAAATCTTAACTCTGATTGCTAATTTTCTGCCCACAGGTAGCTATAAGAAGTCATTTTACCATCCTGTTTAAAAAAACAACACATTCTTTATGTTGTCCAAACAGAAACAACATAACAACTAATTGGCAGCAATGTTTCCCTTTCCCCTCCAAATGCAATGCTGGATACATTGTGTATAGACACACTGATATTCACAGAAATAAGCATACAGACGTGATATAAATATACTAGGATATCTATTATATATCTTATAAATCTACATACTGGCAGGTATGTATCCTGCTTCTGACATTAAGGCAAAAAAGCATCAAACATAACAAGGATGAGTAGGGACTGCCAGACCCTTTGGCCAAGTCACGCTTCTTTCCTCTGACATTCTGCCTCCCTGATTTTCTTATTCTGATCTTTGTTCCTTCAAAATCACTTCAGCCACTGAAGTTCCTCGTCCTTTACTTTGGTGAGAACTGTTGAGTATGAGGAGACATAAAACACAGAGTGCAAAAGGGCGTGAGATGGCGAGTGAAAGTTTGTTCTGCTGATGAAATAATTCTGTATCCCCCTCAACATATTTAGCAACTGTCAAATAGAAAATAGGCAAAACTTATGCATCAAAGCATCACATGGCTTATTCTCAGAAAGTTAAAAAAAAAAAAAAATCATTCTAATAAGAAAAAACCATAAGCTGGAAAGAGTCCACTGGTGGTTGTGGTGGTGGTAGTGATTGCTCTGCCTCTAGAGTTCTGAGTTATTATATTACCAGAAGAGCAACAAAGGAAGACTTACAGCTTAAAACATATCACCACAGAAACTGTACGTGTGAAATACACACCACAATACCATGAACAGTAAAGAGAGATCTTTAACAAGAGACAATCAAAAATGATAACAAAATCAGACACTCCAGTCCCACAATGCATTGCTTCACGACAGCTCCGTTCAGGAAGCTGGTGTATCAGAAAGGCACAGAGCCATCTTGCACCAGTAGCACTCTCCTCGTAAAGGGAAAAGGGGTGTGGGACCCGGTGGCCCCTTCATCGCAGCATCTTCCTTTCCTCCCAATTTCTTCCTCTCTCCTCCTCCAACTCTGTGGATTTTCTTATTTTTCTTTCCGACAGAAATGGAAAAAAAAAAAGTCACTCGGACTGTAGCTTTTCTGAGGAGAACAGTTTCTGTTGAGATTCTAACGAACATGAATTACTAATACTGACTGAACACTAGTTAATACTCCATTAAGAGATGGCTTTTTCCAAAGAGATTCACTACTGATCAATGTCCCTCATGTAAATGCACACATACAAACATACAGTCAAGTGTGTGTGTGTGTGTGTGTGTGTCTGGTTGTACGTGTTCAGATGGACATTTATACGGCACGGCTGATGCATGCATGTACACACGTTGCGTTAGTGTGTTCTTCTTGACTTACTCCCGCTCTTCTTTCTTATGTTTTTGTGTGTCACTTCATGTGTGTTTATGTGTGTGCATCCCAGTCCCAGAGTGCTACGCTGTCTTCAGTTGCCCATCGTTAACGCTCTTCGAAATTCCTCTCCGTCTAAAGTTCATTATGAAATCAGTCGAAGGACTCATCACCACTCCAAATCTACAGTTGCTGTGTAATTAACTTCTCTTTAAGCGATTTTAATTTATTCCCTTTTTGAAAAATATATTTAAAGGTCTGTATTGTCATTGCAGTCTTATTTGTTCTTGGTTTGGCCATTGAAAGGATGAACAAGATAATGTGTGCAAGTGAGGAGGGAGATACAGGAGCAGTACTCATGTATCTTCAGCTTGTGAAGAAGAATCCTCCTCTTCCTCTACAGGACTTGTGTCAGAAAGTCTCTCCTTTTCAGACCTCACCTCCAGCTGAGCTTTCAGCTCCTCCTCCTGCTCCTCTTCCACCTCCTCTTCTTCCATTGCCACCTCATCCTCCTCTTCTATTATGTCCTCATTTTCTTCCTCTGCCATGATGTCCTCCTCTTCATCCTTTTTACCCTCCTCCTCCTCCTCCTCCTCCCCCTGACTGCAGTCCTGTGCCACGTGGTTTGGCGTGGGCTTGTCATCCTCGTCTCCCTGATCTCTCTCAGAGCTGTCTTCGAGGGTGAGCTCAAACTGAAACTTGTCCATGCAGGCGTTTAAATCCTTGTCCTGGCCCACAGGCGGTGGAGAGGGGCTTTGTGGGATAGTGCTCTGGTACCAGTCCCTGTTGTCCTCCAGAGTGTCCAAGATGTCCTGTGCGTCAGGGTGCACCAGGTCCCCCCATGTCTCCCACAACGGGTGGACAATGTAGTCAATAAAGCCCACCTGCATGGAGAAAAGAAGAGATGATCAAAATCATGTGAACCAGCACAGTTGTGTCATTTCAATTCCTGGAAATCAGCATTAAAAATGTATGAGGATGACTGCTGTGATCAGAGCTCACTCTCTGCACTGTAGTCATCGCCCCACCCACAGCACTAACAGTTATCCAGTTGTGAATTGAATTGTATAGATTATCGTGTATATTTCAATGCTGGTCGTTCACCTGGCTCTTTTCCACAGACGCAGTGTGTTTGTCGCACATGGGACTGATCTCCATCCCTCGCTCCCTCTCTTTATCTCCCTGCCTGAAGAACTCCTCCATGATTCTCTCCGTCCATTGGCGATACACTGCCAGGGGTTTCGTAGGATTGCTCAGGTCAGCACAGTGCACCATGTTCCTCAACACCTGCAAAAACACATATCATATCATATCATATATCACACAGTCATATTTCTCTAACTACTGTATGTGCAACATTGTAAAGAAGAAAGTTTAGCATCTTCAAAAAGCATTTTATCACTGTATTAGTTCTAGCTTAGCTTTTTTTCTTTTCTCTTACCATGAAACAATGCTTGAACTTTGACCTTTTAGCTTTTCCATGGATCTGTCTATGAAAGCTGAGGTTCCTCCTTTTGTAGATCACTTAACTACCTCTGACTCACAGTTTGACACCCAGGTCAAATCAGATTGAAAAACATCTCTCGACTTCTGGATGTTATCTCCAAGAGACAATCTATAGATCACTTTTCCCCCAAGCTCATTCCTTAGAGGCTCTTTCATGCCACACACAAGATATGTCTTCATAGTCCAAACCAGGTAACAACTAACCCACCAATCAGCCTGTAGATCTTAGATCTATAGATTTGCTGCAAAGGGTTAAATCTGCATTGTTCAACCTCTTGTAATCTCTAAGATAATAACATATTTTTTATGTTTGTTTTGCTAACAGACATTAATTTATTTAAACTTTATTTAACCAGGTGAGTCCCTTTGAGGGAGTCTCGGCCAAGATAGCAGCAATATACATTTCCAAATGTACAACAATAAATCACATAAAATAAAACACACAACAACTCACAGCTCTGGAGAGAAGCTGAAGTAAATACAAAAAGCCCAGAGTTCTTGTGGTGTACATGTGCTCAGCATAGCCACTACATGCCATGACATTTTGAGGAGGGGCCTATGATTTATAACCAGGCCATATCTCCCACATACAAGTTGCATCCTGCAGAGGTGCCACCCTGACTGACAATGAAGCATAAATAAGCCTACACACGAGATGGGTTACCCCAGCTATACAACCAGTGTTTACATGCTGCCAAGCTTTCTGCGCTTTTTAATTTTGTAGCACTCCGAATTAACCAAATAGGTTAAGAACATCTGCTTGCAAAGAACTTAAAAATGGCATCTCACCTGTATCCGATCAGTGTAGTGGTCGAGCAGCAGTACTCCAGAACTTGTCACTTTCTTGGTTTCCACCATAGTCTTGAGATCTGCCAGCAAACTCATGTGTTTTGACATATCTGTTGCCAAAACCTGGAGGAAGGTGGTTGATATGATATATGATATTAGATCAAAGTGGTAGGCAATTAGAAGTGAAGAAGATTGTTACCTTCATGATACAGAATCACTTTGTTTAAGACACTCACCATATCAATGACCAGTTTCCTCAGGCTCTGTCTCTGTCTCTTGCTAAGATTCTGGAAGATGTCACAGTTGTCCTCATGAAGCAGCTTGAAGCCCACAGCTAGGTGATGGTTCTCCAGCACAGACTCATCATTATACATCAGGGCTAGCTCAGAGTCTGGGGGTGGGAGGGGGACACACCATACAACACACGTATGAGTCAAAGACACATGCAGTAATTGCATCATTACGTCAGCATCGCCGAGCTCCCACCATTAGCATTATCAGGATACTGTGTTGGCACAGTTTCATGATGTGCAGTGTGCAAATAGACGTGTGTATCTCTACTTAAAAAAAAATGAGAAGACAGATTATAGAATAGCCATTTACAAAAAATGCTAAAAATTATCACTCAAAATGAGGATGACAGCATTACCAAAGACCAAAAGAAAGAAGTTCAATTAAATTTAGTACATTATATATATCAGAAGAAATCAATAATATCATCAATATTCAATAATCATTCAAAAAAATTTATTTCCAATGTAAAAAAAATAAAAAAAATCACCAAATTCTAAAAATAATCTATCAAAAGTGTACATGAAGGTGGACATGACTAGTATTGAAAACACAAGCTTAAAAACATTAAAATCTTTACTGCTAAGAATGTATAAAATATCCTACTTTATTGGTGGCCACATCTAATTCAATGTGTCTGAGCTTAGCCTCATGCCCTTTCTAAAATCTGGGACTTTTACTTTGAATCTTAATCCCTTTTGATTTTATGAGCAAAAGCAGCTTCTTCTTTGCTCCTTGCCACCTATTTCTATGATTTTATGACTTTGTGTGTTTCTCAATCTTAATTCAACTCACTGGTGTTTATGAGGAATTGGTTGGACACTCCTGGATGGTCCACATCGTGGATGGCAGCAGCAAATAATGCTGCTAGAATCTCTAGATCAGTGAAGACAGCCTGGGAGAGAGAGAGTGATGAAAGAGAAGATACAGAGACACTCAGTTGGACTGTAGTTTACTATTGGACCTGGACAACTGTATTCTGGTGTTTGTGAATGTCTATGCAGGTCACTATGCAGGTCACTATGCAGGTCATCTGTGTATTAGGTTATTTGTATTGATGTTGTATCTTTGTCACCGGTATTTACATCTAGAGCTGGTGTGGATAGCAGTACGTGAGTAGACTGAGTGACATCTGCAGCGTGGAGGCTGTTGTGGTAGGCCACGTTGGCATGGTAGTGGTCCTCCAGGGTCATCACATAGGTAACAAATGTGTCCACAGGGATCCGAAACGTCTTCAGTAGATCTCTTTCCTGCAGCAGGGAAAAGTCCACCAAGTTAATGTGTCACGTATAGGTCAAGATGCATGTACTATATAACCCACAGTTGAAGCCCTCTCACCTGGAAGATGGCAAACATTATGCAGCTGAGGGGTCGATTATTAGAGAATTCTGCCACACGAAAGATATTAAGGCCCCACTTGTTCAAGTCATTCAGCTCCTGAAGGGGCACCACACAACAGTAATGCACATCAGCACAACAATCAAGCAGTTTGTGTTGCGTGATGAAACTTTCAACATGGTTCATGGCTACATGTTTGCATTTTGAGGTTAGGTTGTATTTTGCCTTTAGCCATTCGCTTTATTGGGTATAAAAATGTAAATGTGCATAATGAAATTTATTTTTTATAGAAGAAAGAAGGAGAATCTTTCATGTGTCTTTGTTATCTACAATGTGGCTTTATGTGCATGTATATGCAGTAACTTGCATCTGGGAGGCTGCTTTTCCATCCATTTACCCTGGCTAACGCATCCTCGTGTTCAGTCTTTACGCCAAAGCGAGGCATGGTAGAGTTGGAAAGGCTGGAACTGTGTGTGAGCTTCTTCACACCGCTGATGTGACACATGGGCTTCTCCCTCTCCCTCAAGGTCGGAGATGGGATCTCCACCTCGTTCTGCTTATCTGCAAGGATCAACAGTTGAAGGTCAGCCAGGATGTAGACTTATAAAAGGTTGTGCTTGGGGGGTCAAAGCTATAGTGGCAGGTCACAAACGGATGGCAGGTTTGATTTACCTAGAAAGGTAGTGGAGATGTATTCTGACACCTGGTTCCCTGAGCGACTCATCTCTGACAAATGGGACAGCTCCCTGTTCAACATCCTCTTGAACTGGGGGTTGGGGAACAGACAGAGACACAAAGTGAGCAACTTGAATAGCAGCTGCAAAGTAAAAGCATAAAGGGTTACTGACATATCCAAAAATGTGGAGCCATGCAGTTTGGTAAACCTTCAGAATTGTTAACATTGTGCTTTCAAGTCGATTTGGACCAATACACAAGAAAACATTCCCATGATTCACATATGAGAAAATAAATTATCACCCTCAATCTGGCTTCATTCACTACAGGGTGAGAAAATCAATTATGAATCACGCCTCTTCTTTTTCTCAGATGAGAACATACTGTTCAATACCCCAATTCAATGTGCTTGCATTTTCATTGCTATGTATTGATATGCTGCAGTGATATGGCATGTTTGTATGCATTGTTCTCCACACATCTACCGTGGCAATCATGAACAGCTAGTCTGCAAGTCCATGCAGCACAGACACAAATGTGATTAAGTGAATACATTATCCCTGCAGACAGAAAACGGCGTTCCTGAATGTTCTTTCAGATTTTTTTGTATCTGTAGACAAACACTGGTATTTGGGGGCTTGATAGTTCACTGTCGCACAAGTCATGTGAAGGTACAATGCGATTCGGACAAGACCCCTTAGTCTGTGTCCCACTGACTGATCTTTCACACATAACAATCTCCATGGAAACCAGAGCGGTTGCCAAGGCAACTGCCTCCTCACAGTCAGTCCTTCAGCTTGATGTGCGAGCGGTGGCTGCTTGGGTGACAATCTGAGGGAGTAGGCAGGTGTCTCTGACCTTTACCAAGGTCAACCCTCCCCTTTTCTGCTGTCTCCCTCTCTACGTCTCTCTGTTGCTTATATCTGCTCCTCCGACCCTCTCCAGGTAAACAACACTCTTCACTACTGCCCTTCAGCCCCAAAATCCTCATTTGTCACAAGCTCCACTTTGCCTTCCTGCAATATACTTCACCCATTCCCATAATCTATCACTCTTTTCCCATCAGTTATCTCTCTTTTTCCACCCATCCTATCCAGCCAGGCACTTGTTATGCGATAGGCCCAGCAAATAGGTACTGTGACAGCAAGTCGTAGAAGCAGTCAGGCAGAATCAATCATCAGAAGCCAGGGAAAGCAAGTCAAGCCCAGTGGCACACTTAGGCAGCAGGCTCAGACCAAACCTCCTCCTGTCTCTCTTGCTCTCTCTCTCGTTCTTTCCTTCTCTAATGCTGTAACGCTGAGTCATAGCTGCCAACCAACACTTCCACAGTGCCAGGATCAACAGCACTCTTCCTCTGACACTGACTAATGAAGCAAACATGCAAACGCTGCACACACATGACCATGGACATACACATACTTACACACCTGTACATGTGAGGGACTCATAAGGGCTGTATCTTCTCTAACTGTCTACGTTCATGGGTGCCACGCAAATACAGATGCACATGTGCAATATGTGACCTTCCACCCATCCACAACTTGCACAATATGATTTAGATGGAGGTGAATAATATATATAGATTTTTGTGATCTTGGTGACAGTGACAGGATGTCACATCAGATGCAAATCTGACATATCACAGAAAACTTCCACAGGATCTTATTTCATACATTTTTATGGATACAGAATCATGGCACACCTAAAAAAACTGAAACAAAAAGAGACATCTACACAGTCCTGAGACAATAAGTATTGTCCTTCACTGGCAACACGCTTGGCTTCCTTAAGTCTGTATTGAGGCCAGCCTCAGGGTAACAGGAGAGAGAGACACAAGGATGTGGGACGCAGGTGTGGAGGATGGAAATGGACATTATGTGACACTGCAATGTACCTGCAGTAAAGACAACTGGACTACTTCTCCCAAAGCTATTTCTTAGATTTTAAGCAGCTCTGTGTATTCTCAAAAGACAGCAATGTAAACAAGGTTATGGAAAAATGAAGAATGAGTTTGATATTGTCTTTTTGTTTACAGTGCTGCTGCAATATAGGAACACCCAGCAGAGTTAATAAACTCTGTGCCTTTATCACTGTTCCCCTTCAGTAGATTCATGTATAAATGATGTACAGGAACACACTCAACCAATATTCTGCCTGACAGTTTCTCACAAAGCCACTGTCAGACACACAAAACCATGTCGCTACGTAAATTCAGGATGTAATGAAGTGGTCCCAATATAACATGTTGGAAGAGTCTCCCTTATAAACACACAACATTCACGGACGAACATGATCACTGCTGGATTTTAAAAGTTAAGAACATGGAGTTAGCAGACAAATGAGTTTTTAATGCATACGCAGATGTTACAGCCAAACTTTCAGAGTCCACAGTATCTATCCAACATGGCCACTGCCAGGCCTTGTTTGCCCTCTGCAAGATCTCCGAGCCCTACCTGGTCCCACCAGCCGATGAGCCAGGGCCTGGAGCAGGTCTCACAGAACAGGTCCACTAAGGGCGTCCTGCGCTCTGCTGCCGTCCCACCCCCCTCCAAAACCCCTCCAGCAGCCGCACCAAGGTCCAGCTCTGCCCCTGCCCTCCCCTGCAGGGGGCTGTAGCTGGAGGAGCGGGGCAGCCTGTAGCCCCCTGGTACAGGTGAGGGGCAGGGGGACGGCGCCGGGTCAATGGCCTCCACCACACCCATGTTGAGGGTGACAGGGGGTTTGGGCCGATGGCACAGGCAGGAGGTGCGGTAGTGGAGCGGGGTGGGGGCACTGCAGGTGCCCCAGTGGCATGAGGGCGTCGTCCGGGTGTGTGGGGAGAGGCCACAGCCAGTCAAGCCGGGACACTCCAGAGTGACGGCTGCCCCGAGAGGGGGCGAAGGAACAGGGGAAGGGGGTGAGGGTAGGGGCTGCTGGTGCAGACTGTCCTTGTCTACATGCAGCACCCCAAAGCAGGCCACCCGGTCAGTCCAGAGTCAGGCTCCAGTCTTAGTGTGGTCCAAAGATGAGGGTCCCCCTGATGGGCAGACCAGGAGCCCCCTGGATCCGGCTGCTGTGGCGACTACATCTCATCCCATTTGCTGAGCAGACTGACCCAAATCTACAGTCACTGCAGGGTCGAGGTGGATGGGTGCTGAAAGAGGGAAGATGGAGGGAAATAGAGGGGGAGAGGGAGCGAGAGACCGTCTGAAGGGCACAGAGAGGAGCCGATGGAGGAGATGAGTGGGAATGTGAGAGAGATGTAAACGAAAAAATTGTGTTGTGGGAGCTGAGCTGCTTGACAAACAGTAATAAAAAATTCAGATGATGGAGGTGAGAGAAATGGAGAGATGGTGACGGCAGAGCAGAAAGATGACTGTAGTATCGAATGATGGAGGTAACAGGAGCTTGGATGACAGCAGGAACATCAGGGAATGGAGGGGGTGGGGGGGGCGCAGATGATGATAGCAAGAGAAAAACAAGGATGGAGAAGATGAGAGAGGGAGAGAGAGAAGAGGCAGAGAGGGATGCAGGCAGGCCTGTAGCAGACGGTCAGGCTGAAAGAATCACACCAGAGCTGTGGTCTGGAAAAACACGCTCCCTCTCCCTGCGTCGACTGCCCCTCCCCCACGGTACGGATCCAGAGGCCCGGCCCCGTCCTCCCCGAGCATCAACCCGTCTGTGCCGTCTCACACCGATCCCAGCGACACCGTCAGTCCATAGTGTCAGGCTGCCTCCTGGTAGCTCTGTAGTTTCCCCCCCCCCCCTTGCTCCGAGTCAATCCATGCCTCAGCTGGCCGGGATGCCAGAGGTCTAATCCTGCCGCTTCGGGCTGCCGCTCCTCCTCCAATGCACTGCCTCTTGCGCCATTTCCCTGGATGCTGTAGACAGCTCTCGCAAGCTAATCAAGCAGTGTGGCTGCGTGCGCGTGCGCGTGCCGTCTGTGTCGGCGCCTGCCTCCCCTTGGAGCCCCAGTGCGCATGTGCGACGAGACAGCATGTACGTCTGTCGCAAATATGTGTGTGTGAGCGAGGGTGTGAGTAAGAGTGAGAGACTGAGTGGGAACAGTCATGTGTGCACCTCCATGTTGGCACCGTGCGGAGGATTTCTGTGGCTAAGCTGCGGCTGCTAAAAGGCGGCAGCATATTCCCAGAGTCTGTTTACCCCGGGAGACTCCTCTTTGCACACTGTATGTGCACACACATAGATGCGCGCACCCACACACAGTCTCACACACGTCCTTTAAGCACTCTCTTTTTATCTTTCCCTCGAGTCATCATAAGCCTGACTGATTGTAAACACAAAGTACTCCATCATTAATTAATAGTTAAGTGCAACACGGGAAGAATCTCTACAATAAAACAAAGTACACGATGCTGTCTCTTTAAGACCGAGCATTATTAAAGGAGCATTGCCTCTATATTATTGGTTGTTGCCCAAACCACATGGCTTGTGGTCAGGAAGGCAAACCAATGACTAAAAAGGAAGGGCAGACCCTGCTGCTGTTCGATAGCAACCAAGGTTACAGCAGAGACATCAGCATCAGGACCCATTCCCCTCCTCTCTCCCCCATCTCCCCATCCACAGACCATCACCCTCCCTCCTCCCTCCCTCCATCTCTCTCTCTCTGTCCCCATGTCTCCTCAAATACAAATGTAGGCATACTTAAGTAGCCTGCCTGTACACGTACACACACACACACACACAGACATACATGTGAATGATGCAAAATGCATCAAACTCATCAGCATGTCTTTCATTTATAAACACACACACTTAACCACAACAACCAATAACATTTGTAAGTGCAGTTTAACAAATGCAATGAAAGATGGTTGACCACATGTGTGGTGCAACCCATATTAATTATTTATCAATACAATTATTACCACAGGATTGCAAACAAACCAAGGATGCATATATTATACAACCCTTTGCAAACTGCAGAAAGAGCAGCACATGGTTGCTTCTACAGCTGATCAGCCATTTTCTTAATTATGCCATGTCAAAATGTGTTAAGGGTCAATATGGTAGACAAAGGCTTTAAAAACCCAAATGCAGTGTTGTTAAATGTATATGCTGGTTTAGTTTTACATTTCTGCAGGGTTATTTTATTCACTTCACTTCAATAATTTACCTAAGTGGAGATGCATTGTTTCTTTTCCCCAGAGAGTGGAAGCTTAAAGTTGGATAAAATGTATTTTGTGCACTGAGTGAAACAGCTGCAGCCCGTTCATAATAATTTCTCAGGTGAACTGTTCTTGTGAGCCATGAAACACACAGTTTATATGTTCTTCAAGAAGCTTGGCACCATTTTGAGCTAAGAGCGAGGTAAAAGGATGATGAGTCTGTGTGTGGACAAGATGTGCACCTTGTTGGAAGCCATCTCGCTGACTGAGCGGTGGGTCTGAATGGTCTCCAGCTGGTCCAGACACCAGTCCAGCTCCTCCAGAGTCTCCCGAGCCATCTGCTGGTATGTCTCCTCTGGGAAGGACAAATATGTATACAATATGTAGTCCAGTAGCAGAGAAAGAGCACAAACAGAGGCATAAAAGCACATAATATTCTCCATTTAAAGTGATCTGTGGTTGTTAGGTCCTGTTCTGTGGCTCAGTAAATTGACACACATTGGATTTATATAGACTTGAGTTCCCACTTCAGTTACCTATCATTAAATAAAAGAGTGTATACATTTATAATGCTGCTTTGGAAAAATTGCTTCAACCAGTAGTCTGAATGTACACTAACAATCCGTATGAGAGATATTACTCTAAACTTGACAGATGGGCCCTTAAATCTACAAAATCACACATGCATACAAAAATAAACATTATATTATTTTTAAATAAATTTTTCTAAGAGCACAAAATCACTGTTCAGTTTCTGGACTCAATACCTGGACAAGAAAGTTGTGTGTGTGTTTTGTATAAGACCCTGTTTATATCAAATTTTAAATCATTACAGCTGAGTCAGAAAAACATCCAAATCCAATATATATACATATATATCTATTGTTTATGCTCTTTGATGATAGATATAATTTGTATGATCTCAAAATACTGATTGTGCCTCAAATATTAAATGTTTGGTTAAAACTAAATTAAAATGTTCATGTCAAGCATTTCACTACTGGAGCATCAAACTCTGTATTAGAAGAGTGCAGCTTGTCCAACATTTGTCTTCTAAAAAATAAAAGTAGGTCAAAGCCTTTAGTCTCAGTTTCAATGTAGTGACAGTAAAAATCTCTGCAGAGTGATGATGAAGTTATTCATACATGTACTGTACACATCTACTGTCTGCATGATAACCTTCATTTCTTATTAATCCATACATCTATTGTAGCTTAAGATCTGTTCAAATGAATGCAGTGTGGTTAATTAAACAGTTCTTCAATAATAGCCATGTGATGTTCTGCAGTCATTTTCATTTCTGATGATGCTTTTGGGGAGTGTGGGAGCCTCAGTGTGTCCTTAATGCAGTGTGAGGGGACAGTGGGACACTTTGGACTAAGAGTTTTTAATTAGCTGACAACATACCAGAGAGTGTAGCTTGGGGAACAGTGGGCTGGCTTGTCACTGGTGACCTCCTGTGGACAAACACATCCTTACATCAGAGGGAATACAACACACTGCTGCCCCCTGCTGGGGTTCAGTGAACACTCAGCATTACAGGATGAGGCAACACAAGATTTGCCTCACAGGGGGGAAAAAAAATATGTTCATGTGTGTTATTCATTATATATATGCATATGTCCCAAAAAAGATACAAAAGGAGGAGTGTGTGTCTATAATGTCTTTGAATATTGGATAATGCTGCAATGTGTGAATGTTTTAAAGTCCATAAAAAAATCCCCTGCTTCACTTCAAATATTGAAGTATCCCAAAATAGTTTAAGACAAAGCCTGAGCTCTTCTCTCCTTGAAAATAGCTTTCATGGTTTCATAATTGTGTAGTGAGGGAGGCATTTGCAGGGCACAACACTGCATAATTATAGATGCTGATAATTCTGTGGTGCATTGCTTTATATATCATATTGACGTGGAGCTAAAAGCCTGCCAACTCTAGCTCCTTCTGTCTACTGCATTACAAAGGAAAATAATTTTAGTATTATTGACTGTCTGCATCGTCTGGGTACAGAGTCAGGGACATACATCTGAAGCGTGGTGTTCTCTACACTCAGTCCTCAGCCAGCAAGCTGGAGAGACGCCAAATAATGCAGATCATATTTTCCTTGAGCATAGTCTGATAAGTATAAATCGATTAATCATGATGGCAAAAGTGTTTCCCCAGAGGAGCAAGGAGAAAGAGACATCGGCAAACACACACTGCAAACAAAGCAGGCAGTCGTGACGAGTGTAAGTGGGGGGAAGGGGTGTCTGAGAGCATGATACTGACTTGTTAGTGGGTGTTGTGACATTGGCGAGGATGGTGAAGTTGCTTCTTACAGTTCGTAGGCTGGCCAACACCTGGGGGATGGATGGACAGCGTAGGAGGGAAAGAAGGAGGAGGGAGGAGGGAGGAGGGAAGGTAGAGGGAAGGAGGGAGGGAGGGAGGGAGAGGAAGGGGTGGGGTGGGGGGGGACAAGTTCACTGCACTAATTAGCCACCTTTTCTAGTCATTTACAGCAATTAAACACAGCAGACAAGGTGTAGGAGGAAAACATACCTGAGCAAAAGGGGTGACGATCATGTCTTCGGCGTGTCTGCAGGGCAAAAGATGTTGGGAAAAAAAATGGAGAATGAGATGAATGTGAGTGGTTTGGACAGCTGAGGCACTCAATATTAGTGTTTATATGAGAGGCTGTATCTGAGAGCTGGGTGTTTACAAAGACCTATGTGGGTCTAAACAGAGAAATAATCCAGAAACACACTAATGGAAGGTTTTGGGCGGTTTAAACTTACCGAAAGACAAGCCAGGAAACACAGCACAACAGTTAATGTTAAGAGGATTCATCATGATTTCATTAGCATAATGCTTGCATAATTACAATCACAACCATTGCTGTGTTGATTGGGATAGTGTGCAGTCACAGTAGTGTGTGTCTCTGTGTGGTGTGTGTGTGTGTGTGTGTGTGTGTGTGTGTGTGTGTGTGTGTGTGTGTGAGGACACTGTGGGTTTAAAAAAACATGTTTCAGCTCTGTCTGCCACGTGATGGATCCAGGATGATGGCTTCATGCTCACCCCTCACTGTTGATGGAGGAGTTGCGTGACATGGTTTTGGGGGATGTGTCGTAGTCCGAGTCTGAGCGGTACAGGAAGGACTCCCTGCGCTGACTCTGGGGGAAAGAAGGGTGGAGCACCAACCCAGGACTCGCCTGCGAATCCATGGGACTGCGGCCTGGAGAGGGACCATTCTCCGAGTCGAAGCTGCGGGTGTTGAGAGGTTATAGAGTGTTACATTTCATTTAGTTGCTCGTTCGTCTGCTGTGCTCATCTAATAGTAGCAACAAAGTGTCAAGATCACACCTAAACGCAACCCATTCATACCCGCATCAGATAAGAAGTTGAAGACTGAGAGATGTGACACATTATGCAGCATTAAACCTTTACAGTTGTGACTCTGCAGTTCTGCTGGATTGGCAGACTGCCACCAGGCTGCCCTGAAAAATACACATTACTGACAAGTCAAATTTTAGAGTGAGATGTGTTTAAGTAAGCAAATGAACCACATCAACACCAGCTTCACTCTGGCCCAAAGCAGTGTGTTATTCAGATTGGCATTAAGAGTTCTCTTAATATTACAACTTCTTTATTTATCATGAAGAAACATCATCATTAACCAGAAAAGGAGACAAAGTGGATATTTACATCAAAATAGAAGGAGTGAAAAAGGTCCATTTGGACATTTTGCTGTCCTCTAAATCAATGTCTGCCCCATCCTCGCAGCTTTGGAGTGAAATGCAACGTCTGTCCACATAGCATCGGGCCAGCACATTGCTGATTAACATTAAACCCAAAACACAAGGCAGAAACTAATCTGCCAGATCCACTCAAAGTCGAGCTTAGCCAGAGGGGACACGGCAGCTCGCTTCTCCAGTTACACTCGTCTCTCTTTCACCAACACCTGCAGCCAGGAAGCCTTTATTCTCTAGCAGCTCTCCGCAAACTACCTCAAACCAACTTTTTTCCAAGATGAAAGAAAGATTCGATCTTGCAGAAATTAATTCACTATTGATTGAACAGGGGTTTAGAGTTATATTTTATAACAGCACAGATACAGACAGACAGATACCAATTTGTGTGATATATTCATGAAAAGTATACTGTTTAAATTGTTACTCTGTTATTCACTAAATCAGCTCCAAAACTTTGTATATGTATAATAATATTAATATATAATTGTCGCTTTCAGGCTGTAGTCAAATGGATGACAAGGACAGAGAGGGAAGCAGATTGCAGTGTAGCTGCAGCATCTATTTTTAATGTAGTGGAACTTTTATCTCCACAACACCTCCCCACTCCTCCCAAACTTCTCAAACTTTTGTTGTCAACACAGCTGTGAACGCCTTTCAGTTTCACTGCTAAAATTAAGCGTGAAGTGCAATATTTTTAGAATTTACTTCTAAATTGGCCAATTAGGAGCCACTCCTCTCCCCCAGAAGGCTTTGTGACTACGGTTACAGATCACATTATCATTAAACAAGTTTCCTCAGTAATGAAAAACACATCAAAAATGTCTGCCAGGGAGACACTGCACAAGCTACATTTGCTAATCCCTGTTTTTTTTGTTTTTTTTTTCTGCAAACTTTGAGGCTAATTATGAGACTTCAGCTTTCTGAATTCAGCACTTCCCCAAATCTCATCCATCTGGTACAGGTTATTACAGCAAGTGTATGGAATAATTCACTCTTCTTTAGTGAGTGTCATGGCAGTCACATTGCACAAATATTCACACCTCACCTGAAGTAATGCAGAACAACCATAAATCACTATATACATATGTATCTATACAGATACATATGAATATAAAAGAACTGGGCCAAATTATAGATCAGTGGCTTGAATGCAGAACTGTACCTGCAAATACAGTGAGATGGGCGACTGTGCTCCTGAATACTGCGGTTCAGTTTCATACGCCGAAACAGAGCAGAGCCCCCGTATCCACGAGACTGATCGACTGGTGACAGAGGTGAGGTGAGCGAGGGTGCAGGAGGTGGACCCTCAGGACTCTCCCACAACCTCAGCTGTCGTGTCAGCTTCCTCTGACTCATCGCTGCCAGCTCTGGCCCTGCTGGAGCCGACCAGTTAAAGAAAACTCCCCCAGCCTCCACTTGAAACTGGCTGTCTCACTCTGTATGGCTGTCTCCCTCCCACGCAGTTCCCCCCTCATGTACTTTTTAGTGTGTCGACTCACGTCTCAGGCAGACAGAAACGCAGCACCTGCCGTACGTGGTGCAAACTGTCCTCAATCCAGAGCAGGATCTAATAACAGGGCCTGATCCTCCCTTTAGTCCTGCTTGCCCACGTGTCTCATGCCAGGGGAGTCAAAGTGCATTAACATGCATATCCAGCACTGTGATCCTCGGACCTTGGATGCTTAAACTCTGGTTCCCCCCCTTTCACATGCTCAGTTTGTTCCCTGGATTTATGCAGGTCTTCCTAATCCTTGCCTTTGCAGGTTTGTTTGAAGTTGGTCTGTTCGTCAGCACTGACAGCCTCACAAAAGGAAGACTCCTGTGATATTTCACCTCCTTGATTCCCCCTGCTTCTGCTGGGACCAGTCAGCCCAAACTGGACCTCTGTCCCAGACTGGTCTCCAGGTTGCTGTCTCCCATTCACACCAACTTCCTGAACCAAAAACAAAACCAAAAACAAAACATCCACGAGGCCTGTGGTGACCTCTGTTAATTTTAATATCTGTTAATTAGCTCGCCCTCTGCCCTTCATATCGCATCTGTTTCTTCTTTTCACCTCCACTCCCTACTGCAAGCATGTGCTCTCACTCTCCTTATCTCTCTGCTCACAGTTCCTCTGCAGCAACAGGAAGGCTAATCAGCAAGAGTAACAGACCACAGGCACAGCAACACACTCAGTCTGTGTGAGCAGGATTCGAAGAGAAGATAGAGAACAACCCAGAAAGAGGAGGAGAAAAGAGAGAGAGAGAGAGAGAGAGAGAGAAAGAGAGAAAAGAGAGAGAAAGTCAGGAGAGAACGGCTTGACTCATACCCCTGTGTAAATATTTACACGTTCCACTGAAGAGTGTGCAAGGTTTGCGCCCAAAACATTTTGTATTTTGACATCAACAGCCTTGCTCACCAACAGCACTTTCCTTGGCCTTTAGATGTGCACAGACACAGTGCTACCTTAATATTCTCCACAAGCAACAATTAGACCATGAAATAGCTTTCAAACAAGATGCATTAGGTCAACCACAACTAATTCAGTGATGACATCGGAGATAGCAATGCCAGGCAGCCTCAAGGGAGATTTCTAACACATTGCAACAACGACAACAAAAAAAATCATGTTACTGCAGTGTTGATAAAAAAAAAAAAAAAAATCTAATCAACCCATCAACCTATCAATTAACTTAATGGATCACCATGCAACGTAGTTCCAGCACTTTACAATTAAAGAGAACACTTGGTACAAAACAGAAAGCTGACAAATAAAAATATGAAAACATTAAAAATAAACATAAAAACATCAATGTTAGAACCTACTGAACCACTGCAGGTGGGTTGCTGTTCCTGTGTTATTAAGTGTATTACTTTCATAACAGAAGATGTTGATTAATATCTCTGTAACAACCTCATTAACCCTTGAATTACCAAAATGCCATGTTGAAACAACACTATGGCAAGTGTGGCAATTTCCTGTGGAGGAAGAAGGAAGGGGGTGAGGAGCAAGTTATGAGTATTTCTCAGTAGCTATTGCAAAACAAAGCTGAGCTGTACCAGTACTCAACCAGGTTATTACAGATAATTTGTTTGGTGAAATAGAATTTTTAGATGTTTAATTGTTTTTTTTTTATTTTATTTTATTAAGAAGCTTCTATAAAATGATGCCCGAGAGCAATAGCACATTCAAGGCCAGTTTCATGGGTAATTAAGACTAAAACAATTGGTTCCCAACCTATGGGCTAGGGCCCACTGCTGGGCCACAAAGGTATTACAAGTAAGCTGACAAATCATTTGCAAAATACAAGCAACAATTTTGCTGAAAAGATTATGAAAAAAAAACCAAAAACAAATGTTTTTTTATTGTTTTAAAATTAAATGGTTTTTAAAAGGGCAATCTACAGGCTGATCAGAGTGATAAAGCAATGATAGAAGCTTTTATGTCTTCAATAGCCAAACCACACTGGAAGATTATGTCCATAGCAAAACCTGGAGTATCAAAATGTTTAGCTGGTTGGCAACAGAAAAAAAGGACATAGATTCAAGAGACAGATGGTGAATTGACAAGAGATCTCCCCCATTAGACCAAAAAGAAAAACTGAGCTTCTCCTGCTTTTAGTTCAGTCCTGAATGTTCAATCATTATCTTTAAAATAAAAACTGCTCTGTGAACATATTATTTGTCCACCGTATTGTTATGGGGTCAGATGTGGGCTGCCAACATCTTGTTGAGTTTCAAGCAGGTCACAAGTTGAAAAAGCTGGGGAACTACTGCCTTAAATTAAAATTTCTGTCTGATCATTTAATGTGTTTTTTGACAAAATTTAATTTGTAATATCTGCTCATCTCAGTGGAAAACTCACTCCAAACACTTTTTGTTTTTGGCTGCAGGGCTAACCTTTCTTCTGTGTTTGGAACACAGATTGGACATTTTAAATTGTTTGTGTATGTGTTGTCTGTTTGTGTTTATTTGCAGCTGTCGTGTGCAGAGCAATTCACAATCTGAATGTATCCTCTGCACCACATACCAAATGAGAACACAAATGAGATGACTTGTGAATAGTATCTGTTTTTTTTTTCCTTCAGCATTTTTCTGCAAGAGCAGCTAGAAAAAAAAAATAAAGAAATAAAATAAAGAAACAGAAAAAGCAGACGAAACCTGCTGCATGAATTCAGTGTTCCACCTTTCAGCAAGCAGCTTAAAGCCTGAGCGCTGCGAAGAAAAACACAGTGAAGATAAGATGCCCTGTCAAGTTTCCTCCTCTCCTCTTGCCTCTTCCACATACAGTAGTTTACCCTTTCTTCTGAGTCTGCTTCCTCCCATCTCTTCCTAGTAGAAAGTAACAGTTGTTGTTTATGGCGCACCAGGGATGGATGGTGGAGCTCGTCCTGGAAAGTCACTCAAGACGAGGTTTCACATGCAGCCTGAACGGTGCTGTTCAAAGACAGAGTCTGGGAAAATGTCAAGAATTGTAATTCACGTGACAGTTACTATTGTAATCTCTGGAGAGCTGGTGAAGAGACAATTATTTCATCTCATATTAAATACCAAGTCCCAGCTCAATAATGTGTCTCAAAGTGACTCATGCACACACGTGGACACACACACACACGGGCAAAAAAACACCCCCCCCATGTTGCACTTAAGCTCACACACAGATGAGCATTAATGCTGAAGCTCTTTTGTTTTCACTCAAACACTATAAAAAGGCAAACTATATGCATGTACACACACAAAGATACACGCACAGTAAACAGGGTGATTATAAGCCAAGGCTGTGGGCAGCTTACTTGATTTCATTATGTGAAAGCAGTGTCCCTGGAGTGTATCGCTGCGGACAATGACATGATGATCAGAGGTTTCAGAGAGGAAGGGGATTTGTGCCAGCTGAGTGACTCCTTGTTCAGGAAGATAACAAACCATCTCTGTCAGGATGGAGGGGAGCACATTAAAGCTCCCATGTAGCCCTGCTACCTGAAGGCTCATCACCCTGTTAACTCACATGGGCCCCGCTGACGCATGCCACAGACAAACCCATGGTAATGGATACATTAACAAGACTGATTCATTTTGCATGACTCAGAGACGAGGTTGCTCACGTGGAAAATGTAAAGCTCATTTATCGCATGTGCAGTGGCTGTGTAACATCAGGCTGAATTGTATTTTGGTGGGAGGGGAAATCCTCTGCACAGGTATTGCTTTTGTACAGCTTTTTGGTTATTAAATTAACATTGTGCATTTCCTTACAGGGAGTCATTGTGTGTCAAATAAGCTGGGAAAATTAGACTGTTCTGCAGCATCACTTCATTTTCTCTCTTCTTCGCACACATTCCTGCAACAAAAGAGAGTGCTTGATTTCATATTATTAATATGGCAGGCTTCAAAGAGCTTTGGAGCTGAGTGTCAGTGCAGCGATTAGTTTAATTAAACCTGTAAGTCTGTACGAGAGTGTAGAGGAGATTTACATACATCCCCTCCATTGACCCTTTCTCGCCATCGATTATTCATTAACAGTCATCAGGCAAAGCCCGTGGCTGGGGAAAGCTGCTGCCACATCAGCGTTTTCCCAACAGTCTGGTCGGTGTCAACTCTCCTTCCCTCCATCGCACTGCACTGTGGCGTTAATCAGGCTTCTCTGAGGGGGTGAGCCAACACTCATTGATTTAAGCGACTTTAAAATACAAAACTCCCATTCAACCCCCCCCCCCCCCCCCCTTTTTTTTTTTTCCATTCTCTTCAGTTTACTAAGTTAATGATTAACCTGCCTGTGTCCATCAACCTCTCTCCCCACAATATACACTCACACGCATACAAACGGTACTCTCAGCCTCAGTGGAGAATGACAGTTATTTCCTGCCCCCGCTTCCTCCTCTGCCAAGCACAGATGCTTATTTCCACGTGCAATTTCACCCCCCCCCACCCCCCCACCCACTACACTACCCACCCATGAGCAGTGCCTCACCCAGGCATTTAGCACCTGGCTGATTGCTACCAGTGTGGGGGTGGCATTGAGGGGAGTTAAAGGGAAGAGGAGTGGGGGACTTGTAAATTGGGAAAAGGGTGCTACTTTTATAGGCTGACCATATAATCACAGCTGTACACTCTATTGCTGCAGTTGAATCATCTATTGGGCACATTCAGGCTGTTTTATTGTGAGGCACTCACAAGCTGGGGCATGCTTTTAGGGCAACACGCCCGTAACTGACACATCTCGAATGACATGTCCAGAGAAGGCTTGCCATCTCCGCTTGCCTCAGCTTGCCCTTTGTGCCTCTCAGGCAATGACAAGAGAGACAGAAAGACAGAGGCACGCTCAAGTCTTCCATTTTAATGTCGACATTTACAGTACAATGCACAAGAAGAAAAAGCCAGTGATGTGCAAAGCATCTTTTTTCAGTGTCCCGAATCACTGGAATCAGTTCTGAACAAGTCTTTCATTCGAAAGACTTGTTCTTGACTGGAGCTTCATCTGAGCTTCTGATCTGTGAAACAAACGCTGTATATTCCTCATGATCCCGGGACTCCAGAACCAGGAATGCCCTCTTAGCAGCAGATGTCAATCTAACGTCGGCTACAACAACTCAACGATAAATTTTGGTTGGAAATGAAAATCAGTGATAGTTGATGTTCAGTAGTAGGTTTTTATCACAACTAGAATGACAATTTGATATCTGAAGATGTTGGATTTTGGTTCCTTAACGAAACAACTTAAAAAACAACAAAATCTAAAGCTCAGCTGTTTTAAGTAGGCTGCGTCAAATTACCGTTGGCATTAGACGTTGTCCTGACATTGAATTTTGGAACCTGACCTCGCAACCTACATTCAACCAAATAATCAACATCTAATGATGTTGGTGACCAGCTTTGTGCCCCCCAAAACTTTAGTTCTTGATATTTTAATGGTTTCCTCAATGCGCATCAGAGATGAATACCAGTGTCTAGTGCAGCAGTAGTACCAGTGAGTCTCTACACTCTCTTCTCATAGGCCAGCTTAACATTTTAAGTTTGTGTTTATCAGGGAAGTGTGTTAAAACAACAGGGAACTCTAAGATGTGTGTTTGTGTTGATGCGGGGCTCCTGATTGTCTAACTCCTGGCTACATTAGCCATTAGCTTTGAAAAAAGCTTGACCTCTATGTAAGTGTATCCCTGCAAGCGAATCAGGGGCTCAAATCAGTGGCTTAATCGGTAACTGACATGTTTCCCCATTTGTTAAAGTGATCCGAGGAATGAACAGATTGGTTCAGGAAGCGGGTCAGTCCAGTTCGCTCACCCAAAAGATTCCTTCACGACCAACCCAAGACTAACAGAGGCTCTGTCGGGAAAAGTGCTGGTGCCACACCACATAGGCAAAGAGAGGGCATCTGGCCACTGAAGCTGCACAGACCCAGGATGCATAAATACAAGAGAGGACATAGTTGCAGGAATAAGCAGTTACAGGCCATGAGAAGACGGAGACAGGTCCATCAGTAGCCACATGGTGGAATCTGATGAGATCAACTGATCTTTCATCACCAATTTAATGTAATTAGATAAAATTTCTGGTTATGCCCGCCTCAACGGTTTCAGAAGTTATAATCATATATTCAAGCTTTGTGACTTTATGTGACCTGGCAGCTGAATGCTCATTAAACTCATCAAATTATGTTAGCTAAGAAACATCATTATCTCATTAGCATACTTCCCAGAACATGTTGTATTGGCGTTAAGGCTCTTCGGAAAGCCTTTCTTTATCCAGTTTGAATACAGTTGCGTGATAGGATCTCATCTTTTCATGCATGTATCTCAGATGAGTCAGATATTTTCTCAGATAAAAATGAAAACAATACAAACCCTGATGAAAATTCAAATCCACTTCAGCCCCTTCCCCCACATTCTCAGTTTATAAATCACCACAGTGGCAGTGAGATCCACATTTCAGTATTAATACTGGACTGAATCTGGCTGTGCACAATATGTGCATGGAATATTACAACCTTGAGTCCATCCATCATGACTGAAAGGACTAATGCAGCAGGAAAGCAGATCTGATCTGAAATTCGTTAAAATGACCGAACAGTTGTTTGCTGCCTTTAATAGCTTTGGTTTATCCTTTAGTTCACGAGTCTTACATCAAAAAAACTAATGAACAAACAGAACAATACAAGAGACTCTTGAATTTGATCAATTCACAAAGAATGTAAATGCAGTCTGGTCAAAATAATATTTTCACAGTGCAGTGGCCCTGACCTCCCTCAGTCCTACCCCGTCCCTCCCCTGTTTGCCTCCCAACTATCCGCTCCAAGCGTAACCTCTCCCACCCATCTAGCTCTCAGCTGCACCGTGGTCAGATCACAGAGCTGGAGATTACAGCAGATTATCCTGCCCACAGGATCACCAACCCAGCGCCGGGCAGCCAAACACAGAGAGCTGGCCACAGTCTCTGAAAGTGCAGAACACATGTCTTTCAGGAAGAAACCAGAGGTAATGGCCACAATCACACACCTGGCAAATGCCACAGGAAGGGGATTTATCTTTGAGCTACACCAGACAGGATAATCAGCATTTATGCCGCATAGCAACAGGCAGTGAGAAGGGACAGCCCTCTTAATCTATTAATGGACTGTACAAAAAAATTCTGCCTGGACTGCGTGGTTCACATTAGACACACAAAGCTCTTTGCGCAGTGTTTTCTTTCAAATGAGTAATTTTGGCCTCTGTTGTTGCTGTGTGGTTTGTTTCATAATGTATTCTCCGAAGCCCATCAGAGGCGTCAGCCGCTTTGTATCGCCTTCGGCAGATCTCTGAACTGGCAGGTGTCTCTCCTCAGGTGGAAACCGAATTATTCTGGCTGTGACTGCTTCACAGGTTGATTTTCTCTGTTTAAATGCAACTTTGAGACATGTCCTATCTGTAAAAGCAACAATAGTGTGGTCAGAAGCTCAGGAGCTGGGTCTGTAGTCCAGCACATAGGAATTGATTTGAAACTTGAAATGCTGAGCTCTTCATCAGATGAATGACACAGGTACATCTTACCCAGAATTTACAGGAAGTAAATCAGAAAGTTAACATTAGTCATGATATATCATATTTGGTTGCAGTCTTAACATTCACACACTGTATCTTCCCTAGTGATGTTCTGCCAGGTCTGTACTACCAGCCATCTTCCCATTTTTGGTTGTTTTGTGGCCCTTTTGCCTTCAATCTGGGCGTCAGGAAGTGAAACACATGCTCGGTTGGACTAAGGTCAGATGACTGACTTGGCCAGTCCAGAATATTTCACTGCTTAGCTATTAAAAACACAACTTGGTTGGTATGTTTAGGATATTTTTTTATGCTTCTATGTCCTAAAGTTAAGGAACGATGTGCTCTGTAAAGATGTAGGTTACCACTTAAACCATATACTTACCAGAATGTCTCTCTCATTTGTTCTTGTTTCTCTGGCCACATGCAAAATGACTCATTACAACTCAGAAGCAGAAACCCATTTTTCTCCTACTTCTCCCTCCTCCCTTCATCTGTCTTTCCCCTCCATGCTCCCTATCCTTTTATATGCAAATCCAGCCTGTGACCCCAGAGGCCGTTTAGTGTGGAAGGTAAGTATTTAAGTACCGTGACTCCCAACATCCAGCTCTTTTTACAAATCAGCCTTCTGATTGCCAAACATCAGGGGAGGAACCAGAGGAAATGTTTGTTTTATGAGCATTGTTCCTCTCAAAAAGCACCTTGTAGATTTGTGTTACGGGAGCTCTGTGGTATTTCTCCTCCTCTCTGCTGTTGTGGAGACTGAGGCTTTGCTAAACAGATGGATCAGCTGACATGGAGAACCATCCTGAGAGATGACAGATGGAGAGACGTGTTCACTTGGTGCTCTGTTTAGTTTCCTGCCACTCACATCCAGATAAATTAGGAGTTGAGAGACAAACTCCTCGGCGTGGAAACTGCTCTGCAGCAGCAAGAGCAATAAAATGATATTGATTTGCTTTTGATGTTTAATGGAGTTTCTCAGAGGGGAAATGCTAGCAATGGGAGGGTGCAACAGAAAGACAGAATGGGGGTCTAGATGAAAGCGGCATCCAACTGAATTCTGCTTAATGACACAGATTTTAATTGCACTGACCAGCATTCCTCGAAAGTGGAAGAGTGCACTTACAAAATCAAATTAGTGCAGAGATGATGAGAAAAGAAATGGGCTGAGAGATGCTGGAAATGCAATGGAGCTGGACTGTGGAAAGTAGAGATATCACTGGCGTCTGTACTATACCACCAAATCCATAAACCTCCCTCCCCATGCATGCCCCCCGCCCCAAAACAAGCCCACACAAGGAGTGGTATTTTTAGCGCATCAGCCTATCTCTGAGATGGAGAGCGTAACTCCCTCTCTGCAGGCTGGGGCTGCTGGGCCTCTTTTATTTTAATCCAGACTGGAGAGAGATGAAGAGAGAAAGAGAGAGAGAGTGTGTGAGTCATCCAGAGCTACCTTTGTGTCACAGTGGCTCTGTTCCTCCGCACCATCTCACTATCTTTCCCTCCATCTTTATCTCCATCTGTCTTTTCCCTCAGTCTGCCACTCTTGGCTAATGTACAAGTCTATCTATCTATCCATGCATCCATCCATCCATCCATTCGTCTATCCATCTATGGTGTTTTCTTGGTTGAAAATTTCCATATCCCTTCTGTAATTTCAAATTATGTCATATTTAATCCAATCTGCAAGTGAAATGCGAACTAATAAGCAGTCCTGGCATCCAGTTCGTCATGCATATTCCCGTGCACAAAGATGGTTGGTTGCATATTACCCTGGAATGATAGATAATTGCTGATATAATGTGGTAAAAAAACAAATACTGGGCAGGATGCACAGCAGAGTGAGAAAGCATACAAGGTTGATCCAAACATGCAGTGAAACGGTCCATTTATCTTGATGCTCTGAATTGTCCACTAATGCATTCATGGTGTGGCTGAACAAAAACGAGGGCACCAATGGCTTGCTTCCCTCCTGGTCGTTTCTGCCTGTTCGACCCCATGGTGTAAGTAGCTGATTTAAAAATAAATGCTGTCAAAAACAAGCTACAGATGATAATCACCACTAGGAAAACAATAGGAACATGCAGAAAGCGACATGAGGTCACTGAAACCAGCTGTGAACACAACTTTGACATATTATCACCTTCAAAACTGATAGCTGTTAGCATGGGATCTGTAAAGTCAACCGCCTATTAGTTTTTGGTGTCCTTTAACCCCTGAGGGAAATATCTGACTCTTTACTTGCTAAACACTCCATTATGTTTCAACAAAAACTGGTTCAGAGCGACACATGCAAGCATTTTCTGGAGCAAATCCCATCTGACATTGGAAGAGGGCAGCGTACACCCTGTCCATTCACCAGCCTATCTGACATATAGAGACATACAGTGACAAACACCCATTCACCCATATTAGAGTCACCAATTAATGTCTTTGGACTGTGGGAAGAAGCAGAATAGCCCCAGACATGGGTTTCGAACCAGGAACCTTCTTGTCACTTAAGTGATGGCGCTAACCACCTCACCACCTCTGCCTCTTTTGATCCATTGTTGTTATATAATGCAAATTAACTTGTTTTTCATAGCATTTAATATGATGTACACTTTGCTTTTATATCATATATCTACCCCTAAAAAAATCTAAAAAGATGAATAATATCTGTTTTGCAAAATCAAAAGCTCAATATATCATGTTTAGGCAAATTACATCCCTGGAGATAAAATATACCATAAATTTAACAAGGACAATTAGCAAAACGGTACTCCAATTATAGTGCTGTTATAATAGGCGTTAATCATGTTAGTAAGAGAACAATAAGAAAATCAGAGTGATTATCCTTGATAGCAGCTCAATACCATTAGTGAGAAAAAGGCAGGATTATTTGTGTGGATTAATTTGTCCTGTTTCTGACCTACGGCTACTGCCGTGCAGCAGGGCTGTGAACGCCTGTGAAGATGTTTGTCTGATGAGTCAATCTGTCTGCCATTTTTATTCTTATGTCATTCCCAGCACCCTCCTCCTTCAAATTCCCCATTTTTTATTAAGTGTAAGTACTATAATTTTAGATGTCAAAAATGTTCCCCAATTCAGAAGACACTCTGTCTGTCTCCACTTCACATCATGTCATGCCAACAGTCTGAACTTTTCAGCATCTGTCGGACTTTATTCTGTCACACTGTAGTTGCCGGAGCTGACCAAAAGTCACCTGTCAACTCACCTTTTCCACTCCGTTGTCTGAATCTGGTCAAAGGTGGCTGAAAAGTTTCTGCATTGATGATCAAAGCTAGAAGGTCATGCCAAAAAAAAAATGGAAAAGATGGATGTTTTTTTCTTTTGGCTGTGATTAAGTTTACATCTATTATAAAAGCAAATAAGCTCTGGTCTGACCTGCTGTCTTTCTTTTTCTGATGAATGTGTTCTGTGATGAGTCTTGATATGATGAGGTGCAGATAAGATGTTGATAAAGTCAAATCCCCTGCTAATGGGAACAGAAACAAAAGATGATAGCAGATATATCACTCAGCTGAGAATGGAGTAATCCTGGGGAGCCGAGTGCTCCCTAACTGATGGCTTAATGATGGAGGAAGAAGCTGTGATTGGGTAATGAGGCCTTAGCATCGTGCTAGGAAAACTCAGTCTCTAGCAGATCATTCCAAAACGCCACAGTAAGGGCTGTGAGAATCAGCAGTATGTCCAGACAGTATGCACGTCTCCCACTCTGCATGTCCCCAGACACTTTCCGTCTCGCAAAAGCATTCACACGAGCACATGCTCACGCACAGACACTCAGCCACAATAGCTGTGCCAGTACTGTCCTCTGCCTGCCTTTCACAGATCAGGATTTGACAAAAGCAATGCACAAGCTGTGTGAGCGTGCTGCAGTTAACTATCACTTTTCCACTGGCAGCAAAAGACAGGCCTCACATGCGTAACACGGAAACCACTGGAAAGCCAGGAAGCAGAGAGGGGGAATTCATGATGATTTCAAGCCAGTGGATGGAACTTCGTGCCGGCACAATTTTATGGTGACAAATGCTTTACCATCATGATGAACACATCTTTAGGAGATGTGCCATGCCCTGCGGGGTTCAAAATGAGGACATTACACACACACACATACATTTAAAAGCATGTAGACACACACTGGCACACTGATGCACAACAAAATGTTCTTACATGGACTCTGTCTAGCACGCAGAAACAGCCACACTCAATATCTTTCTTATACATATTGCAACATAGAATGGAAACTGAAATAAAGCTCAATAAAACACTGGGATCTGAGGCTGGTTTGGTTTAATCTCATTACACTGAGAGCCTGAGGCTTCTTTCCCCCTATCTATAGCACCCTTAGAAAGAGAGGAGGGCCGGTGTTCATGTACACAACATCACTGGCCCGTGCACCCGCGGCTATTGAGTGGCAAGGACCTCGACCAATCACAGACAGGTCTTGCATCAAATTTGATGTGACAAAATACACAATTGCCAGTGATCTGTGAAGACAACCGCCCTCGTTCTGTATTCTCTAGACACATGCCCGCATTCTCATTTGCCACGTTTACCTTCTGTTCCTCTCCGCTCTTCTTATCTTCACACCTTCTCCCTGGTGTCGGCTTCCCTCGTTCCACCTGTTTGATGCAAAGGAATGGGCTCAGGGGTTGTCTTATATTAAAGTAGGCTGTGTCTGTGTGAGGGGAGCACCCACTTCTTTTTTTTCCTCTTCTACTGCTGTTTCTGCTGCTGCAATCAAACCTGAATGTTTGATATCTCCTGGTACTTAAACTGAGGGTGAGGATGAAAATTCTTGACTTGATCGAGCTGATTTTGGCTACTTTCCCATCTGTGACTCTTGACTACGCTGATGCAAACACACATGAGGATTAGGTGTGCTTGTTCAGGGACATTTTGAAACTTTTACTGGGCAATGACAGTACTGAAGATTGCACCAGAAGCCTTTCATGTTCTTCCTAAAAAAAAAATGGCACCAACAAAAACGAGATGCTCAGGGGAGAAAAACAAAAGAAAAAACTTGATTTTCTTTAAGGAAAACTCCCACAACAATACCCCCATTCCACACAAGTAATCACACAATGAATCCCTTGGTGCACACACATGCACACAAGATAGAGAGAGAGAGAGAGAAAGAGAGAGAGAGAGACAACCTAGACTAAAGCCTTATTGCTTTGCTTTTGTTTGGGGGTAAAATACACCTCCCAGTCTGCATCAGCATCATTAGAAATCTCATCCAGTCAGACTTTAATGGAGGATGTTACTGGCTCTTCCTGTGGGCCTGGCCCAAGAAAAAAGAAAACATGCAGTCTTCAAAAACAGTCAGATCTCAACTGAAAAGTAGAGCATCAAATGAAAATACCACCCTTAACCCTCGGGCCATGCTTTTTTTTCCCCGTCCACTCTCTGCCCTCCAACAGCCTGAATGTTGAGTGTTAATGTGCAAACATGAACATGACCTACAAGAAACAGCCTCACTGCTCTGACAAGACAGGTCACACTCACACTGTGATGTAGGAGAGGTCAGGAGCTGGAACAGAGGAAACAGAGGTGTGCATCAGTCTATATACAACACCTTCAGTCAGCTATAAATCATAAGCTGCTTTATGCATTATGTAAAACGCTCAAGTGCTCCCACAAACCTTGTTGCAGCTGCACAGATTGCTAGTTTATATATATATATATATATATATAAACTAGCAATCTGTGCAGCTGCAACAAGGTTTGTGGGAGCACTTGAGCGTTTTACATAATGCATAAAGCAGCTTATGATTTATAGCTGACTGAAGGTGTTGTATATAGACTGATGCACACCTCTGTTTCCTCTGTTCCAGCTCCTGACCTCTCCTACATCACAGTGTGAGTGTGACCTGTCTTGTCAGAGCAGTGAGGCTGTTTCTTGT
>CM076664.1:5425594-5554529 GCA_038496675.1 Rachycentron canadum | reverse complement strand
TATATATATATATATTCCTCACCCAAACCTATTGCATCTGTTTTATTTTGGCGGGTCTCTGAATCATTCTGTTTCAGAGTCAATAAATAATTATTTTCGAAAGGATGCGGCACATGCAGTGCTTTCAAGCCCCAGCTGGCATCAACACATCACCAGTAACATACAGTAAAAATATACTATAATATGCACACATGTACTGTACCATGCACTGCACGTGTCACTGTTTCCTTTTAATAGGGAATAATACACATTCAACACCTGCCCTCATTGTGACATGTATTTTTTACACTGAAGATTTTATATTCAGAGACAAATATAATTATAACAAATGGAGGTGAAAATCTTCCATCGCAGTCAGGAGTATTTGAAAAATGACATGCTCCTCTATCGACCAAGACAATTGGATTAGTTCAAAACTGCTCGGTCATGAAGCTAACAACAAGCCTGTTTTTGTTTCTGGGCACCGTGGAGCGCATTTACTCAAGTTGTCATTTAAGGAAGTATTTTACTCATAGATCTATCAGTTTATTTCATAGGGGAAAGTATCAGAAAATAACATGTTATAAATTTAACTGCCCATCAATATACAAAATTGTCCACATCAGCTCAAACTTGACCTAAAACATTAAAATGCTGCTCACACATTCATGTAATAATGATAATAATACAAAATCATAACACTCACATAAGCCATTTTCCCACAGAAAGAACTTTTGCTACTTTAAGTACATTTTATTGTCAATACTTACATAATGAACTAGTTTACATTTTGCTATTGCTTCAGTGAAGATTTGGGATAATTCCTCCATCTCTGCGTCTGAGATCCACAGTTTTCATCCAACAACAGCCCAACTGACGGTTAATATTTGCTGGCTGATTTGGTTTTCTGTTTTCCAAATTACCATGCTATGAAATATTTAGTGACACATTTAGCGAGCCCTTGTGCTGTTATTGTTTTCGATGGCAACCGACTTATTTTCTGTTGTTTATAGCAGCTGAGTCAGACCAACAACGGGCAACAACAAAACCACTTCCTGTTATACTTCAGTCTTCGGCATACTCTATTTCCATCAACGCTGTCTTAACACAAAACTATGGCGCATATGTTTTATATGGAATTGAGTGAAAATGAAGAAATGAACAAAGCCTTGGTCTAAGTTGCTGGGACTGGGTCACAGTGTACAGTAAAGCAACTGCGACATGATAAGAGTGTTAGTGCCATCTGTCCTTCTCTAAACAGGACTGACGCGCTTTAATCATCCAGGGAAGCTGATGTTATGCCAGTATGTTTTGGGTAAGGACAGCGTCCTGGGGCAGCAGCTTTGGAAGTGATACAGACTGTGTCTGTCCATTCCAAGTGTGGTCTCCAGGTGTGCTCATCCTTTTCAGCTCTGATTTGCTGTGAGTTCTTGATTTGAACTAGACTCTCTGTGCGCTCCCCTGACACACCTCACATTAGTCTGACATGGTGCTCTGCTCGACAGGTGTGCGCTGTTTGTTCTCTATGCTCCACTGTCAGTGTGCGTTTGTGTGTGTGTGCTGCACTGACACACAGCTGACAGGGGGTTTGTCAGTCTCAGTCATTTCAGGCAGTTGTGCGTTTAAGACAGCAGCCTGAAGCGCAGCTCAGTAATGTCGTCCCCTCAGTGGCGTCACTCTGTGCCACAGCATCAGAGACTGCTGGCTGTTTCTGAATTATGGTGGACATAGTATCCTTGTTCACACTTTTACCTTTTAAGGAAATCTCACACAGAACAAGCATCATATTACATTTTTCCCTCAAGCAGAGCTGTTTGCTGAGAGTTGACTACCACTTTTGCACTGAAGAACTCTTTTTTTTTGGTTTGAAGTGGGGGACTTGATTATACTAAAGAAGTAGCTTTTAGCATAAAATACTAAGCATGAAATACTATTCCTAATACTAAAAATCTTTATATTTTTGAGAAAATAAATCCAAGGGAAAGTTCATCCTGAATTCACACAGGATGGTTTTCAGTGTGTATTTTCATCTCAGAGTAAAATTATTAACTATTTCTACTTCAAATAGACTGCTCTTTGATACACAGGCCCGTTTGAACTGCCTTTAATGGCAGCTGATTGCCAACCATGTGATGAAGGTGTTTGTGCCTGCTCTGCCCTTGAAGTCTGATTTTTCAAGAAAATGATACAGCATGAAGAATGAAAAATTACATCCCTCTAAAATACCTTGAAGAGAGGTGGCTATAGGAGGAGATGAGGCACTGCACACTGTCAGTGGTGGGCAGTTCATCCAACCACTGGGGACATGAAGGTTTGAGATTCAGATATGGCTTCAAGGGGGGAAAAAAACTTGGCAAGCAGTTGATGATCTCAGTGGACAACGTAGGGATAGTGAGATGAAAATGATAGATTCATGATAGAGAAGCTGTGTGCTTAATGCCGCTGTAAGCAAGAACAAGGCTTCTCAGAGAGAATCTCAGAGGCTAAAGGGAAATAGCAAGATGGGACACACAATAGAGAGATAAAGAAGAGAACAGAAATAGAGATGGAATCAATACTTCCCATTTACACCAGTGCAAAAAGATGTGCTGAGATGATAGAGGATCAAATAGGGAGAAATGCAGCAATCAGATGTTATTTCTTATGGAGAAAAGAGTGTCTCACGTAATATTATTAGATAAGAAAAAAAATATCCAGTATGAGGCTTATCATAATGAAAATGGACACCTTAAGAGAGGCAGAGGAAACTGTCACATAATGAAATGTGGCAGAAAGCTCTGTGAAGGCCATTTAATGGACATGAACATGAAATGAAATGAGGAAGAGAAATGGACCTGGGTGTTGTGGGCAGACTAATTACATCAATAGGGAAAATATTGGTGGGTAACAGGTGGACTTGTTTGCAACTTGGATGGTTGACGCCAAGGCTCACTTTGTTTCCTCTTGCTGGGATGCTTGCCCATCCACACTTATCAAAACAAAACAAAAAACAAAAAAAACAAACAAACAAAAAAAACAACATACACTCACACACAGCAGAACAAAACACAAAAATCAGTGTGAAATTAATTAAAATGCAAAGAAGCCAAGGTTTCCAGACAATTCACAAGGCAAAGTGTCTGTGCTAAATGTGTTTACCAGTGGCCTGAGTATCAGTGGAGCCTGTGAGTCTACTGAGTCCTTCAGTGAGACAAAGTGATGAGCAGAGAACAAACACAGAGAGGGGCCTTGGATGAGAGCTGCATATTTTCCCTTCGAGCATGCAAACCTGTTTGGTGTCGTTGCTAAAAGATCTCAGAGGGATTTTTTACCTGAGGTCTCTGAGATCCGGCTGAGCCAACCAAAAGTGAGCACTGTTCCAGTGCATGAACAGCCTCCAGATACTAATTAGCACTGGGAGTAGTGAGAAAGCACAGTGTATTCACGGAAGAGCGCAATCTGTAGCTTAAACAGATGGTTCCACTACACAAATGAGATAAGAGGTCTATTACTTAACGCTATTAAGACACATTTGTTGGGATAATTCCTGAATACACTCTGCATGAGACTTTTTGTTTCTGGAGTATAGATATGTAAATGTATGATCAACAAGAAAATACAGCTGTTGTGGTAATTAACTGGAGCTGTACCTTATTACAGACTAAATTATTATGGCAGCCGGCCAGTCAGGCAGGAAAAAAGAGCAGCTTACAAATCAGTACTGGATCCCTGTGTGTGTGTGTGTGTGTGTGTGTGTGTGTGTGTGTGTGTGTGTGTGTGTGTGTGTGTGTGTGTGTGTGTGTGTGTGTGTGTGTGTGTGTGTGTGGTAAAGAATGCATGAGGTGGTAGGTGAGTGAACGAAGTAGAGAGGGAGGGAAGCTTTGGTTAGAAATTGTTGCTGAGGACTAAACAGGAAACTGACTCTGCACTGTGATTAAACTCGGCAGACTTCACGTCCTCGGCCGATCTACATTAATATTCACTTATTCACTTTATAAACACATGAGCCATAATGCACGTCCGTTGGGAGCTGCCACACACTGACAACTTATGCAGTCAAGCCCATCGAGAGCCTGTAGGCTTTGCCTTTTTTGGGTAAATGAAATCTATTCTACGAATGCACAAAACATGTAACCATAGCAACAGAATTGCGGGAAGAGCTGTTACTTGTTCAGTGTCAGTCATTCATTTTCATGTTGGAACTTCCCAGAGCGTATTGGGCATGGGACCTGATGACTGATACACTCGTATTTGCATCCTCTGACAAAAAAGACGGTCGAACAAAAGACACCGGGGGTGGGAAGAGGAGGCAGACTGACATTCTTTGGGGGGGTGGGGGCTGATTGCCACTAAGACTGCCATTTTGTGGGATACAACATAGAGACAGAAATAGACAAGTGAAAACAGTCGCAGACAATGATTCTCCAAAACAATTATGCAGAACAACACCCAGAATCCCTCTTCTACGCCAGCCATCCCTGGATTGGTGACTGTTGGGAGTGCTTCGTTTTCAAAAGCAGCTGTATCAATTACAGTAACATGACACAATCTGTTTTTCCCTGAACCTTGTCCGAAACAATTTCAGCAGCAGCTCTTGGGCTAATTGATCTTTCGAACCTCCAGATGAGGTCTTGACCGACTCTTCAGTGATTGAACGGCCTGCTTCCTCGAGACACTAAGGTCATCTTCTGGGTCGATCAGCCCCACACCAATCAAAGACCAACGATTCTGTCCAGTCCCCAACAACAAAGTCACTTCATGTTTCTTAGATAATAAATTATAATGGCAAAAACAAGTTTGTACAAAGATAAAAATGTTGATAATGTATCTTCGATTTATATCTTCAAATAGAAAAATTTTACGTCTCAATTCTTTCCTCAAAGCATTGTTTGTCGAGTGACTTGATCCCATAGACATTGCCAATATGAACAGGATTTAGGGTGTAATACCTGGGCCTCACACGCCATATTTTAGATATTTACGCCCAGACACTGAGTGCATGTAAATAAAGGCATTCAGAGTCAGTAGTGACAGCAGATGCCATTAGAGCTGCCTTTCACAGACTTGACTCAATACAAGTTATCCTTGAGCTAAGACACAGAGCTGCTGTGTCTGCATAGATGTTTGTAAAGCCTGATAAATCGAGCGGGTTGAGGCATCAAGCTTTAAGCGTCCTCTATTCAAACATCAAACGCACAACATACAGTCGCTATAACGTGAAAAGTATGAAAATAATATCAACACAATGGAAATCCCTCTGGCTTCCCACTGATATGAAGACAGATAAAACAAGCCCTATTGCAATCTATACAGGCTACAGGTCAGACACTGACACCTGTGCACAACCCACTCATAAATACCTCCACACACACACACACACACAAACACACACAGCATTTCAGCACTATTCATGACACAACATTCATCTACCAGCCTCCATGCCCCCTCCTTCCTGATCAGTGTGTAGCACAAACACCCACAGATAGTACACATCACCTCACCGATGTGCTAAGGCACAGACACACATGAACACACACACAGTTGGAGCCAGCTTGGTGTGCTCTCAGAACTGAGCTTGTCAGAATCAAATTACCTCTCTCTCTCTCTCTCTCTCTCTCTCTCTCTCTCTCTCTCACAGAAGGAGAAGGGCAGGCAGAGTCAGTCCCAATGCACTAAAGATTGGACTGCCTCAGTGTGTGTCCTGGGGACTAAAATACAAATCGGCCCTTCCTCCAGTCAGCTGGAATTGGCCCTTCTCCCAGGGGCCTGCCAGGAAGGCCGTCTGTGGCATTGAAAAGAAAAAAAAATGAAAGAAAGAAAACAAATAATATAAGAGAGGGAAAAAAATATATACAGGACCTCAACAGTCCTCGCAAGACCCACCACACTCTCGAGGATGTGTTATTATTCTAATAACCACCCTGTTTAATGTTCTACTTCTGTGGAAGGAATAGATCTTCATCAGTGATTGGGAGAAGGTGAGGGGGATAATAAGGGAGTCCAACATGTTAATTCTTCCACTTGAAGGAACATCTGGGGATTTCAGGCCATGTAGCAGACAGAGTGGAAGAGGGAGCAAACCGGAAGCATGCATTTATACTTTTAACTTGCTCTCTGAATCTCTTACAGAAACAGGGATACCCCTCTACCCCTTTTTACGAACATGTGAGAAATAACAAAAGTGAGTCACATAAACGGCCAACCCAACACCTACGCATGTTGTACAGGCTTAACTTTTTAGGTCTTCTTCAAAATGTGCCCTGCTGTATGGACAGGAAGCTGTTCAACAATAAAAAAAACAACCAGGTGCTGCAGTCAGTGTCTTGTTATGAGGATAAATGGAGCAATCGTTGTGTAAGGACAAAGTTAATACATCAAAATTTTGCCTTTCCATGACTCATTTAATTAACTGTCTTTAATCAAATCTGCTTGATAAACATGCATCGTGTAATTTGATTCAAGTGGTGGTAGAGTAGTTAGCTGGTGGAGTTTTGAAGCATCATGTGATACTGCTGTTTGTCTGTGAGTGTCCTCTCTAATGCAGTGAATTTCTAAACTGTCATATCTGAGCAGGTTGGCCGTGTGTGACACTCCTGCACACAAGAGTCCAGCTAACACTTCATTACTTTGTCACGTCTTATTTAGAGCTTAGGGAGAGTGTTTCATTTTATTCACGACGCCTCGGGGGTCAGAGGTCAGGCAGGGCTACACTGACACGCTGTTTGGCTGGAGGGCACTTCAGCAAAGTGCAACCTTGTGACCTAAACAAAGGCTTAAACTTTTGGTCTTCTGCTCCCTGGGCTACAGACCCTCCTCTGCAAACACGCTGATAAAGGCCTGGCCTGGACTGGAGTGCGTACGGTGGCAAATATCTCAGTCCTGCACGCATGGACGCACCCACTAGACCTTTGGTGCCATTAAATCGACTGTGCCTCGTTTCTCTTATCGACTGGGCGACATGTAACATGTGGACGCTCTTAAAAATGTTACTGGTATTTACAGATGTTGCTCCTGCGTTTCGAGTGGGCGGTCTGGTTTGCGCTTCATACCCATCTGACACAGTCTATCCAAAGACGCATAACGCATCAGCACCGAGAACCCACGCGTCCCGCCTCCCGATAGAAAGCGCCTCACATCAGTTAACCCTTCAGGCACACTGCGTTATTACGCACTCATTAAAATGCCCCCACCCCCTCCCGTTTACGCATATGCCTTGTGGGCTGTCATGGGCTATTATTGGGATGTTTGGAATGCACACCTCTCTGTCTTTCGCCTACCGTTTATTCCCGACGCAATTTCCGATGGATGTGTTTGTGGTCCCGTGGAAAGACGATGGCCAGGACATCCGAGACTTTTTCAGTCCTGGTCGGTCGCTCGTATCCACGGCGTCGGAGCGCTCCATGTGCCGGTGGTGATGTCGGTCGGTGTCGGAGTAGCCCCGGTGTTTGATTTTGATCGGGGTTCGGGGTTGTCTCCAAAGATGCTGCGGAGGCTTCAGAGTCGCCTGTCCTTCCCGGGGAACCGGGAGCGACAGGGACAGGCTCTTCTTCGAGCATGGTGGTGGTTCCATCATAGTGCAAAAAAATTAGGATCCCTTTTTTAACTTATTGATTAAATAATATGGCTGTATTCTTTTATTTCAAGCACAAAACAAAACGGTTCATGTCCCTCTCTGCCACTTGATCTATGAGCGAACAAATCAAAGTGACCAAGTCCAGCACAGCCCAGATCTGAATCTTGTTTTCTGAATAACATCAAAAACTGTCACAGTGGTAATCTGACAAGTCATTCAAGAATCATTACTCTCATTGTTTTCAGTGGTGATCAGTTTGTATTCAGCCCAGAATCTCCGCTCTGCCCTGATCCTCACCAGTCCTGGCTTTTGGTGATGAGACGCCGGTCCTGCTGCTTCTCCTGAAGTTTGACGCCTCGTCGCCCATGGCGCACAGACGGATGACTGTATTTATTTTACAGAATTTATTGCTTTTTATCAGCCACTTATTGCAGAGACACACAGACGTGCAGGCACCCGGCGCTGGCTTTTCTCTGTGTGTGTATATGTGCGGTGGTATTATTGCTGCCCTTATGTCTTTCGGCGGAGCTGAATTTTCCAATCAATTTCCATAAAAGTAGGTACTCAAATCTATCACGGTTCTTGAAGCGCTACGGCGTCTCTGCGCGCACAGACACCGCTGAAGTCTCCATTAATTCCTCCATGGAGATGTTGGATCCAGTGATTTCAATAATATGTTGAACTGGACTCAATAACCATCCTTCTTCAATAAATCAGGAAGGTCTGAAGAATGGTTGGATATGTCCAAAACGCACATGCGATCCTTTGTCCTTTGTTATCCAGACTCTGTTCTTCAGGTTTTGTTTTGTCAGAATGAATCACAAAAGGACTCAAACTGATAATTGCGGAGATTCAGTCATTCTGTTCAGTGTGGGCCATTATCTTCCCATCCTCATATTTGCTGGAGTTCGACGACAAACATTGGCTTCACCACCACCACCCTCTCTCTCTCTCTCTCTCTCTCTCTCTCTCTCTCTCTCTCTCTCTCTACCCCCCCTCTCGGTAAGTCCAGTCTCACTGTGGTGGTTGGGTGGTTGTTCTCTTCAGTAATTTGTCAGCACTGGAGGCTTTTGAACCTCTTATGTGCTCATCCATCATGTTTTTGCCCCACGCGTGCCTTCACCGCGCATTTCCTTGACAGAAAACAAACACAACAAATTGCTTAAACGATGTCAGCTGGGCAGAGAGGTTCATAGCAGGCATGCCATCTAAAACGCCACTGTTCATCATTTTACCTATTTGTTGCTGAAAATTGTCACTTTGCCTTACCCTGGCCAAAGCCCGAGGAGTACTGCTACTACATTTTCCAATGCAAGACCTTCCAGTCCTTCCCTTCGAGCCCGAGCATCCAATGCTATATTTTTAGATGGGGGACAAAAGTAAAAAGTACCCTGGTGCTCTGTGGGAGCTGCAGAGGGGAAGCGCATTGTTGGGTTAAAGGTCTTATTTCCACAGGGGGCCACCACAGCTAATGGTACTTTTAACAGTTCAGATGACAGCATGTGACTGATGACACTCATGACAATGTGCTGACAGTGTTCAGTCCTCTGCTGTGCATTTTAAATGATGTAGAAATCAGATGTCACTTTTGATCAGCTGGTACTCACTGTACTGTGCTAGTTGGTATATGGACAGAAGACACACACTAGTCAGAGGGCTTGAAATCTGATCAACAAAGGCTTTACATTATGTTCACTCACCCTGTGATGGGTTAATTTGTGAATGTCAAGATGAACAAGATAATTTCTTCACCTGAGTATAAGGCAAATATGTCATAGCCTCAACTCATCACCTTTGAATAATCTTTAATTAGCTGCAAATTAAAATGTAGCGTGATAGTTTGAGCTGCAGCACTCAGTCAGAACTGACTTTATTAAATTACGCTTGTTCCTGATTACAGGTGTCAAACACCTGGGTCAAACTGTAATCAAGCTGCAGCTGCGCTCTCCTCACTGTTTAGTTCACTGACATTAAGGTGTTTGCGGATGCGTTAACCTTTGCACTGGAGGGCTTTGTGGCTGAATATGACTTCACTGTGGTGAGCATGAGCAAGCTCTCCTGAATCATTGTCCCAGCTTTAGATGGGAAGTAATAGATCCTCAAAAGCAGGTGCTAAAATGAAAATGCACTCGCTTGAGGCGAGAAAAGATGCCTCTCAGATATTTCCTGTTGGTGATGCAGCCCAAAAAGAAGCACTGAGCTAGCTGAATCATTATGGCCTTGTCCTTGGCTGCCTTGGAAGCACCTTTAAGGTTTCCCTGAGAGGAGCTGGAGGAGGTTGTTGGGAAACAGGGCATCTGGCCTGCTCTGCATTTTGCCACCAGTGACCCTGACACACATAGGAAGCTAAAAAATAGAGCGACTGATGTTTGGATGTGCTGTGAAATTCTCAGAGTTGCTGCTGCTGCTCTGCTTTCCCTCTCAGCAACCCTTGATACTTTGGGGAGTGATGCTCTGAATAATATGCTGGTAGTTAAAACTTGCTGAATAGAACATCTTGGTGCCAACGTGTACTCTGATGCTCAAAAACAATTTCTAGACACACACATTACAAGTGCTTTATTTGCACTAACAGCATGAAGCACGACAACAAACAAGGAAGCAAGGAAGGTGCCAAAGTAAAGAGAAAAAGAACTAAGAAGTAAAAAGACACTCCAGACTGTAATAACTGTAATAAATAACTTTGATGAAGCCATGGTTGCTTCAATCCCACCCAAAGGCTCCATCCAATGCTGACTGGCTGAATTACAACACAGGCAGCTCCATCCTCAGGCCTCACACCTCAGGCCAGTTGAGCCCACCAGAGGCAAATGGCCACCATCCACCATGTGTGGCACGTTGTACTGCTGTGGGAGTAAAAGCTGTACAAGGGAAGCAGTGGTGCCACTAAGAATATATATATATATATATATATATATACTCATATATACATATGTGTGTGTGTGTGTGTGTGTGTGTATAGACACATAAAATATTCCCTGTATTCTGAGAAGAAATCAACACTTTGATGTATGATATCATAAGGTTTTTTTTTTTTTTAAATAGACAAGTGCATAACCATAAAGACCATAAAGAGGCTTGTGGTCAAAACCACTAAATCAAGTTTTGTTTTCTGTAGCCTCACAGGACTGTGAGCACATTGACTGTTAGTCTGCTTTTCTATCTATACTCTAATTACTGGCTTTAGAAATAGACTGTTGTATCCCTCTTGTCCACATGCTTTTTCTCTCTTTTCCTGCCTCAGTCTCAATTAAATCATAATTTTATTCTGTGCTCAGGTTGAACAGAAATACACACTGCTGTTGCCTTCTCAGTGTGATGTACCTCATGTGAAGAAATAATGCTTTGAGCTATGATTTCAAACTTCAAACCAATATACTGAGCTACATTAGTGCTACATAAAATAGCTAAGTAACAATGTGAATATGCACGATTCCTTAGTATCATCATTACCACATCATAATATCACCAAGGTAATCGGCTTTAGTCAGTTACCAAGAACTCATCTCTCAAGAACTTGAAAGTATTCAAATAACTGATCATAAAATGCTTTCCACAAAATGCAAAGTGATGTAAACTAATTTAGAAATTGTACCTTTAGAGAAAAACAGCAGCATTCTGAACTGGAGCCGAGCTGCAGAGGCTTGGTGGTGGTAAGTGCAGAAGCTTTGCAGTAGTTCAGGCTCAACAGTAAAGCATTAATCATTTTGTCTGTGTCTTTAAAGCCAGGGTAGGCCTAATTTTAGAAATGTGTTCTCAGCCAAAAAAAAAAAAAAAAAAAAAGCACAATTGAACATTTTTTGCTTGTTGATTTCTCTAAAAATGGGTTAAATATGGCAGCTGAAAATGTCAAGTCGTTGAGGGTCTTGTTGCTGACTTATGCAAATGTATTTAAGAGGGAGTCGGAGAATCTCGATGTTGATGTGTATGTCTGATGTGCAGTCTCTGGTTTTGTTATAGCTTTGAAGAATATCTGAGGACGACATGCAGGTTGAGCACAATCACAAACCTTAACCTGTGAGTTTCTTCATGACAGAAATCTCAGAGATGACAAATTGAATCATACAGCCAGCGTCTCTGCAGGATTCACACGTCAGCTATTACATTTGCACATAATTCACCTCCCACTGAGCTTAAAAATTAAAAGAATATATTGTGCCCTTTCACCTTGAAATACCTGACATATGTTTTGCACCTCTTCTTACAGTTTTAACATGAGGCCTGATCTTATTCTTGTCTTTCTTTATATCCCTGCTACCACACAGAATACATCTGCAACCGAAATTCAACTTTAAAATATTATTTTCTCTCACAGCAGCTGTGCTAAACTTCATTCAATATGGTCACCTTGAGAGGAAATTGTCAGTTATAGGACTTGTCCTTAGAAAATGAAATGGGCAAAATGAAAAAGCTGCCTGTAGCTGGATGTGGAAAAATGTATTGAAATAACTGTATTTTTCCATTTGAAGCTGGTAAAACAATGAAAAAAAAAACCTATGTTGTATGAAAAGACTTTCAAAAAAATTTAAAAAAAAAACAAAAAACGCTTTAAATGAACAACACCAGGCTGTAGAATCACTGATTAGAGTATTGTTTCTCTGGCAAACACCTCAGCCTTTAAAATAAAAATATGCTTTTCAGTGGAGTTGAACTGCCCAGTGATGATTTTATCTCTGAGGAACGTTTTCAGCACAGTTAAACATCTGATTCAGTAGCTTCATTAAAAGGTGAATAAGTACCCAAAGACTTAAAGAGTCCCTTTCTTGATTCTTGCATTCTAACAAAAGTGCCTTTTTAAAAAATTCCCTCTCCAAACCTTGACCAAATATAAAGGAATGTGCCCACACAGACCGCTGTCTTCGACTTTTATTAAATGCCCAAGCTTTTGGTCACATGGCCTTCATTTAGACACAAACCTTTTGTAAAAAATAAAAACATGCGGACCTTGAGACCTTGGTCAGGTAGTATTTTTCAATAAATTTTTATTATACGCTTGTGCAAGAAATTTCAAATACTTGAGTAACAGCAGCAGCAGCATCTAACTCTAGATCTGAGTATAAAATGACATTGAAAGGGAATTGAAATCCTGATGTGCTCTTTTTCTGTCATGATGACATAGAAAAGGAACCAAGCCAGATCATCTTTTTTTTTTTATATTCTGTCCCCTGATTTTTATGTTTGTTTGTTTTTTAAAGAAAAAGGCAATGAAAGGAGGATGAAGTTGGTTGACAAAATGACTGTGGACCACAGGGTGGACTGGAGTGCTCCATTGTGGTGTGGGAAAAAAATGTTCCCCTTGCTTGAGTCAGCTGCACACTCCATTTAGAGAGCATTAGATTTATTATGACCAATCTCACCAAGTGGCTCACCACGTTATACATTCATATTGTGAGGAATAATTGAAATGCCAAGCAGTCTTACTTACTCAGTACAGTGTATGTGGATGAGTTGGTTGTGCACGTCTGTGTGTAATGCATTCTTGACACTTGTGTGTATGACAGAGAGTGTGTATAGATACGCAGAAATTTAATCTTAAACTGGAGTTATGAAGAATATCTCCATTACAGCTAAGAACTAATCACAGAGGGCGGTGAACTCTGCATGTCCAGCAGAAAGCCCATCAGCAGCCTGTCTGGCCTGTGGCTCTCACTGAGTCTACACACTGGGCATCAGGGAATGCTGGGAATAAATCCACTTTCTGCCAGTGGAGGGCCATGAAATATTAACCCACTCCTCTTTCCTGACAGTGAGCAATAGTCAGTGCAGCTAATGTACATGTGTGTGTCCAAGTTTGTGTGTTTACACGTATGAGGGACAATGAAAAGTAAATGGAATGTGCTAGAACGTGGGTGTTTGTTTGAGGAAAGAAGAGAGGGTGATACAGGCGTGTCCAGACGTGGTTGAGCTGCAGTGATATGCAACACTGTTTCAGCAGGCTATCAGGTAATTTATATTAAGTGTTAAAAGGACTCTTGAAATAACTTCAGCGTGTCTTTTTCTTTGTCTGTGGAGGTGCAGCGACTGGGGGAGGACTGTCCTCCTGTCCTCATGCTGAATCAAAGCTACGCTGGAGTAAAACCACAGAAAATCCTCCACACACTGAACAGCATGAAAAGAAAAAAAAAAAAACTCCCCAATCGTTCAGAAGTGACTGTGGAAGAGAAGCAGCAGAGTGAGCCACAGCTTTTCACCTCATTTTCACTCAAGTATTTTCTTGTTTCTCTCTCCAAACCAAAACTCATCTCACTGAAAGGCCCATCAAGCTGAAAGCGAAGGACGAGTCGGATGTGTCTGCAGTGTTTCACTTTAGGGACAAGCTGAAGGACCAGTGAGACCTCAAATGACATGATAACAAGGTTTCAGAGCTTCTACAACTTCTCCTAATGATGTTGTGGGGCTATAATGGCAACTGGAGATGGGAATCAAGTGTCAGAATAACCCCAAGATTGTGCTTTTGCTCCATATGTGCTCTTGAGCTGCACTTTCATGAAATCCAGTGGAGGTGAAACAAATTGGAAATTCATCTACCAGGTTAAAAGTGCAGATCAAACCAACCAATAAGCTTTACAACCACATTAATAATACATGTTATCTATTCTCTAATTGAGGGCATTGTTTTCTTTTACAATTTGTCATAATAAACCTTTCACAGCATCATCAAACATCAAAAACCTACGTTTAGTCATAGTTTAGTCATACAATATTTTAATAGTGTTTTGAATTTGATGGTTGGCAGGAACCCACTTTTGTTTAATATCTGTAAAACAAAAGTGTGTTCCTTGTGTTGCACCTTTAAAGACACACTGTTTGTATTGTTGCTGCATCTTAGGTACATTATGTAACTTACAAAGAGTTCAATGGAAAAATAAACAGCAATTCCTGGATCAAAAACAATAGAAGAAAAACAGAGGAAGAACTGGTCAGAGATAAAGTGTCTTTGAAATATCTCATTATTCAGTAGATTGTGTAAGAGACAAGTGGCAGCAAAGGAAATAAAAGAAATGAGAGCTAAGCTTCAAGATAACAGTGTAGGTTACTAATGCTGAGGACGATGTGGGACAGAGGATATGATTCAACAGGGGAGAGGAGGACAAGAGATACTTCTTTAACAGATTCGTTTTTTGTATGTAGTGGAAAGATTTCATGACCATAGTTGATGCTTTACTTTAAACTTGAAATCCTCACATTGAGAACCAGGTTTGTCTCACTGTTACAGTCAGAGTCTGGACTACGCCTGAATATTCAGCATTTCATCTAAATTCTATCTAATATCTGTGGCCTAAAAAAATGAGACAAGAATGCATTTTGTTTTGAAATATCTCTTAATTTCAGAAATCAAATATGTTGTCTCAGTGTATTACAACAACAGCATTGTACTGGGAAACATTGTGCTTAGTTCTCATAACCAGAAATGGTTATCTTATTTTGTAGTGCCTCAGCAATATACAATTACACAGAGGATTGACTGGAAAAGACGAAAATGAAGAGTGTAACAATACCCAAGCTTATTTCAGGGGGATAAGGGTACATTTTCTGGTTTGGAGTTGAAATCTCTACTGTAATATAATCTTGTTTGGCTGTATAAGCAGGTGCACTGTTCAAACTGAGTGGCTTTCCTCGCTCTTTTAAATTAAGCAAAAGGCAGACTAGCAGGTTTCTCCAGGGCTACTGAGATGTTCTACTGTTTTATAGACTGCTTGTCACAGGGGGGAGTGGGCTGTTTTCTATGACTAATCCTGCTATAAACAGCTCTTGTGACAGACCCTATTTGGTTACATTTTATTTCTCCCATACTGAAATAAATAAATCATTGCCTCTGTGAATTAAGAGTGTGTTTTACATGTAGATTGCAGTGAATATGTAAATATCAATAGATCAGTTTCCATTCAGCGCACATGGGCAGCAAAGTGGGAAGCAGTTACATTTTAATCTCCACAGCACACACACAAAGGCACAAGAAATACAACTTTTCCTTCATTTGTGCATTTGTAATTTGTGATAAATCATGCTGCAGTGATCTGCCTTCAGAGCTCGTCTTGCTTCCTTTCTGTATTTGGGAAAATCGCAGGTTTCTGCAGTGTTCACCAGCAACTGTGCAGGGTGACTGTGTGGGTGGAAATATGAAAGGCAGAAATCTAAATGTGTCTGACACAGCGTCCACCGAGCCTCAGCGGATCCCTCTGAGAACTCTGGGTAGACTGGCTGCAGGTATGAGAACATCATTCAGGGGTGCCTGAAGCATAACAGATAAATATTACAGAAATAAACCTGCTGGCTGCGAAAAACACTAATATCATGTCAGCAGCTCTAAAAAGCAAAACCATAATTTCTCTGTAATGCTCTCATTTCCATTGTCGTTTACAGATGATAAAAGAGACAAATTCTCCTTCAGATGTATTTCTTAAGTGACATGCCATGACAAACCAAAACATAAAGGAGGAGGATTTCTACTGTTGGAGAAATGTCACAAACAGTATCTTTGTTAAAAATGTTCTGCACTCGTGTTTTGCCCATCGGGGGGAAAGCTCCATCAACAGCTCTGCTCCTCGAGGGGCCACAAGAATAACATCTAATCAAAACCTTTCATCCTGATGGCTGCTGAGGGGAAGAGGAGCTCTCTTTTCAGTGCCACTTGGCCCTTAGAACCTCTGTCTGAAGGGTGAGGGACAGTAATGTAAAGGGCTCAGTTTTGCCACACAGCCAATCATCTGGGCAGACAACTTTAAGCTCAATTTTTGCTCGATAGGAGCCCAATCAACTTGCTATTACCCCCAGGGTCTGCTGAACAGAGGCTGAAAGTACTATGCCTAGAAGAACACAGCTGACATTTCAGGTTATTCTTTGGTGTGTGCTTTAATTAAATCTGACTGCCATCAGGCTCTGTATGCAGCCTTATCAGAGAGAAAAGTCATTTCTCTCCCTTCACAGTTTGACATATCTCTTCAAGTTGTTTTTATTTTTTGAGCAACCTGTTATTCGCCTTGATAGCTGATAACTGACTGAGCTTGTTGTTAAATAATTAGTCATCCATGGAAGAAAAATTATCCTCTCAGCAGTAACCTGCTTTATATTCATGCAGGTCACACTCACAGCTATGCTGCAGTGATAGAGTCACAGAGCCACGACATGTGCCCAATAACATGTTGTAACTCAAGTACACAGGAGATGTGCTGTGCTCAAAGGCACTTCATGAAACACAAATACAGCTGTTGTCTGACGTTATCAGCCACCTTTTTTCTCTCCATGTGTGGAAAAACGAGAAGAAAAAAAGAGATCCAGCAGTTGAGTTGACAACTAGGACTTTTGTTAGCAGATGCTTTCATCCTTTGTATCTTTTTTTTTTTTTTGCTTCATGCTTTCCATCTACCACATCTGTTCCCCAAAATCTGTCGGCAAGTGTGCAGCGGCATTATTGGGTTTAAGGTTGGTTGCCTTTCCAATAAAGCAAAGCATCAGCCGGCTGTGCATGTGTTCATTTGATTGTAAAAAGGCACCTCAGTTCTGGTTCATTACTCCATACAATTAGACTAAAAAAACATAATCACTGTGTGCCTTTGTGTAGCTTCAAGAAATGACTTGCATACTTTTCCTCCCCTAAATCAAAAGCCCATCAGTTCGCCTTTAAAATTTTTCATAACACTTTTAGTATCTAATAAATTTAGGAATACACTTTTTCTACAGCTCAAGTGCTTTTGTTGCTTTTATGCCAGAAGCTAAGATTTTATTCTACCGGTGGAAGACTCAATAAAAAGATGACTCAAGGAAACTTAGATGATCCACAACTTGTTTTATACGAGATAGTCTACATTATTTGCAAGTGTTCAAGTGAGTCAAAGCAGGAACTGAACATGCAACAAGATGCACTACTGTATAAATATATCCTGAGTCAAAGAATCCAGCTACAAGCTAACACTGCAGTAAGATGCTTCGAAGTAATTCTAGCAGTTAGGCAGCTAACGATAGCAATGTTTGCCATGTGTTTGCCAACACATTCCAAATAAGCAACAGCAAATTTTTATCTCATCTTCATCTAATAAAAACAGACATGTACCTATAAACTTAGTTACACATGGAGAAGAAAAGCAGTTCATCTGGAGTTTCAGTGTGTTGGGCTTTGTCGTTAAAGTCAGACCAGATTTTTTATTTTTTTTTTTTTTTAAATGACGAGTTAACAACAATGAGTTTAAATAACATTTACTTGCTCACGTCACACACATACAGAGACAACCATGGCGGTACAGAGGAGAGGATAGCAGTTAGAATCAAAATCAATCAAAGTCAATGATGATCTTACAGTACAGCTGCATCTCTTGGTCCATACACAACATGAGCAGTCTGCTGTGGCGCCACTCTTGGTCACATCAGCTTTCAAACATACAGGCAAACACAAGAAGGAGAAAAAAAAAAAAAAAAGAACACAAGGAGCAGCAAATTCATTCAAGAACACCAGACCAGGGGCAGGCATTGTTAAAGAAAACAAAAGTTTTGGACTCAGGAAAATGATCAAGCTTTAACTATTTACACAGCAAATAACACAGAAATGGTAAATGTAGATGGAAGCCAACCCAGGGCAGGATGAGATCACAGAAAACAATGTTAAGGCTCAAGTGTAGCTGCATTTCCTAGCAGAAGTCAGAGGTAATGGGTTTTCACAATCAAACTGTCAACCAGATAATTATTCACAAAAAAAAAAAAAAAAAAAAAGAAGAAACAAGGACAGTCATGTCACTGACCAATCACCTGCCGTAGCTTCCATTAGTATATCCCCAGACAGACTTAACTCCCATCTTTACTAGAAAACTTAGAACAAAGGCTGTGTCCATCATTCCAGCTGCCATCTATTTATCTAGACAAGCGAAGTCAATGAGTCAGGCCTCTTGCTGAGATTTCCGTATTTGCTACGTGCTGGCAGCTCGAAGGATGGCACACAGCAGATATTCACTGCGCCACCCACCCAACTCCACTATGCAGATGTGTGGACTATAAGACATTCAAAATTTAACTTAGCTAACAGAACTCGCATAAAAACACAGAAAATATTCATCTCCTGGAGACTTGAAATGGCATCCTATATGGGTGAGAACAGATTAGGATTGTGACCTGTGCCCTCCAAGTGCATCGCTCAACAACCAGTGTAGAGAATATACTCCGTAAACAAGTTGGAGGGTGTGGATCAAAAGACAAACAACGTGGAAAAGTTGAGGCTCAAGAAAATATGCCATACTGGTAGAACGCATCACCATAATAAATCACAGGCAGGTACACACAGCTGTCATTGGTGGATGGAAAGCTGAATGTTAACCGATGAGGAAAGGCCTGAATCCAGAGAGTCATACAGCAAAATATTAAACCTTGTGGAAGGAAGGGGAAAACAAAAAAAAAACACCACAACACAAAAACACCATCTCATTAAACAAACTACTGAACTTTTTACATGAAATTAGTAAGGCTACTTAAAAGTAGAGCCTCTGAAGTAAAGCTTGTTTTTAATACTACGCAAATCCCTTTGCTTGAAGTTGTGGACAGCTTCACTTTAGTGAGGTGTCAAACATTATATATATATATATTTTTTAAAAAAAAAGGCAGCCTATGGCTGCAATTGAAAACTGGCCAAACTATCTGTAGCTCTGCGGATACACCACACTCAACACAGGAATAAAAATTATGCTGAAGAGAAAAGACTTCATTAGCTAATTAACCATTTTTTTCTCACTGTACAAATTGTTCAACAGGAAATTAAAAGTCAAATAAAAAAAATGAAAAAAGTAAAAACTTAATTTACCAACACACTAAAATCATATATACACAAAAAGAAAAAAAAAAAAACAAAAAACAAAAAAAACAGCCACCAAGGTTCCCATGGAGTGACGCAAGTGTCCAGAAAGCAACAGGCTGCACTCCTCAGCGCCCTCCAGGGGTCACTCACAGGAGTCACTCACAGGAGTCACTCACAGGAGTACACAGGAGACAAATCCAAGGACTGCCAAGCTTGAAGTTCATTGGAGGAGATGCCATGTCCTGGCTGTTGAATGGCTACTCATACAGCAAGCAGCAGTCAGCTGTATTTAAAATATACGCTTTCGCTTAAGGTAGGAGTCTGCGTAATGGCCACCTAGGCCTTGGGAGTGCTGGCCCACGTAGCCGCCTTCAGGGCTTGGCTCTGGAGATGGAATCAGCCGGGAGAACACACGCTTGTGGCTACCAATGGGAGTCTACAATAAAAAAAAATAATAATAATAATAATAATAAAAATAAATAAATAAATAAATGTTACATGGTTTGTACAGAAATAACTATACAATAAAGTTAAGACCCAAAAGGGCAAAGGCAAGAAAGTCTAAATTACCTTCACCACATTCCCCAGGCCTGGGGGATAGTTATTGGTGTGGCTCACAGGAGGCATTCCCACAGCCTGAGGACAAACAAGCAACTTTCAGTGACTGAGACTTCTGAGGCTCATGCACTCACAGCATAACATTAATTATTGAACACGGGTTTATTCTTGGAATGTAACCCTCCCCTGTTTTAGCTCTTACAGTGCTACTGTGATGTTCCTGCACTGGTATGTAATCAATAGTTTGAGATCAAAACAGATGTTTTAAAAAAAAAAAAAAAAATTAAGTACAAAAAATAAAGCCTGAAGCTTTAGAGTTACCCTGTTGAGTTGTGTTGTAGGGAGGCTACCATTACTGGAAGCCTCAGGACCTGAGCTGAAGTATGAGGACAGGGGTGGGCTGGGAGGGTAGGTGTAGTGGGAAAACTGCTCGCTGTAGTCGGGGTGACGAGAAGGCTGCAGAGATATCATCAGAACAGCCTGTTTTATTATCAGTCCACTACTTAATTAATCATTAAAGGTCTGCTCACGTCACATTGAATTGGTTGAATTGAAGGAAAAAAAAAAAAAAAAAAAAAACACAACAACTACCTGCTGGCCAAATCCTGCCAAGGCCCCAGTGTCGAGGTTCTCCTGCTGTTCATACAAGTGGGCCAGGGGATCCTGAGGTGAAACACCAGATGGGCATCAGACCAAATCACATCATATAGCGTACTGAATGGGCAGCAACGAGTGGCCAGGCTGTGCCGTGTGCACAACATTGCAAATTCAACAGGTCATCGCGATCATCTTAAAAAAAAAGAAAAAAAGAGGACTCTCGTGGTTACCTGGTGCAGAGGGGGATATTCGGGGCTGTAGGAATCCTGGTAGCGTAGGTTGTAATTTGGCTGTATGCTCTGGTGTGTGTGTTGGTTTGACACGTTACTTAGTGTAGGCCTCTTCCTATAGGGGTGAGGTCTGCAGCTACCTCCTGGAGTAGGAGATGGGAGACAGACACCACATACTGGATATATTTGCCTTAATAACTGAGGTGATGCAGCAAACAAGAACAGACTGTCAAGTAGGAAATTAAAAACCAAATGTTGCACACCTTACCTGAGGAAAAAACATTGTTGACACCAAGGAAGGCGCTCTGGGGCAGATTCACATCTTTGGGAGGATCTCCTAGAATGGAGACCTGACCAGAAGAGAAAAAGGTGTTTCATTTTTGCAACCCATTTCTCATTTACACATGGGTATAAAGCTGGACAAGAATACAAGAGGCAGAAAGCATAATATGGACATTACATGGGACCTCACCCCTTGTGCTGTGAGACCATCTGCTCCCATCATGCCACCCATCAGTGGCATGGAGATGCCCTGCAGAGTGGGAGAGGAAGTCTGGGGAAAGGTGCATGCTGCTGTGGGAGACTCCTGCTCCCTTGTGAGGGCTCTGCCAAGAGGCATTGGCTTTAGGGGGGCCAGAGGATCTGTCTGAAGACCAAGACCTGAGACTACACCACCTAGATGAATTAAATGTGAATTACTATTGATGTAATCTTACATTTTTTGCAAATTTTTCTTAAGCTACAAATGTAAACATACTTAATCAGACACATATTAATACATTTGGGATACCTATGGAAGTAACTAAGCCTTATCTAGAATCATGACCAGTATTCCCAGACTATCGTAAAGAGCATGAAACATGACTAACAGGCAGGGGGACTACAGATGTTTAGCATCATCAAAGCAAAAACATGCAATTTGTCGCTTAAGGAACTATGCTGGAGTGGGCGGATGCCAAACCTTGGGGTAGGTCTCCGAGCAGATGGACTCCCTGCTGCACAGGCAGAGCAGCCAGAGGATTGTCCCCAATGAGTCCTGCCTGTTGGGCAAAGGAGAGAGCAGAGTTCAGTGTCACGAGAGGGTCATACAGTGTGGCTACCACACTTGAGCGGTAGAAAACTGCTGAGCTACACAAGCACACTTAATTGACGCCAAGGCTTACTCACCACATATGAAAGTTATGTTCTTGCAGAGTGGGTATTTACAATTTTGATGCACAATAGAGTTGTACACCTACCACATCACTCAGTACCACTCAAAGTACACCCCACACACACATAAAACAAACCTCACACTTTCCTAGCAAGCGCTTACCCACCCATGCACTGAATTTTCTATCACCAACCACATAAAAAAGATCAGGATTCATCAAGCTTCACGACCACCTCACACACACTGATAGCCAAACACAAACACCATTATCACTCACACAGGGCACTAGAGAGCTTTCTTTATTGTGCAGCACCTGAGCCCACAGAAGATGATTTCCCAGAAAGGCTTGCTAAAGGTAAAGAGGGAAAGAGCAGAGAGTGGGAAAAAAAGGTGTGTATGAGTGGGAGGGGATGAATCAAAACAGGCTGAGCGACTAAGAGGAACACGACAGAGGAAAGGCAGAAAGACAGCAGTACCTGCTGAGCCTTGGCCTGGTTCTGCAGGAGCAGCTGGAGCAGGGCGGCAGAAAGGGCGGGGTTTGCCAGCAGCGGCATCGTAGGGGCAGCCCCAAGGAGGCCTGCACACAGAGAAAACGTAAGGATCCACAACACCAGAAGAAAGCCCGAAATTAATCTATTGATTAGGAGTCTGTGAGAACTCCTCACCTTGTTTGTGTCCCTGTGACAGTGGGTTGAGCAGCATCTTGAGGGTGGCAGGGTTATTTAGGCCTGTGAGAATCTGCATGGCTGTGGGATCAGGGAGGAGACCTTTACCCCTGTTCACAGCCTTAAAGGCAAGAATCACAAGACAGAAAATTTAGAAGTGACACAGACATGGCAAACTGAATAATAACTTTGAACACATAGATATAATATTAATTTGACTTAAATACCATGGTTTGAGCAGCAATCAGAGCAGCCAACATGCTTCTCCCAGGAGGGCCAGGGGCACAGAAGGACACCCTGATGTGTGTCCCGCCCAGCAGCCTGCCATCAGTGAGTCTCTGTGCCTCTTCTGCCATCTCTGCAGAGGCAAACTCCAAAACTGCAAAACGCCGAAAACTTCCATCTTGTCCCTGAGCCAACTGTAGAGAATTATAAAAAAGTCATTCTAATCTCAGAGACTCAATTAAATCAAATTCTACTGCCAAATAAATACAACAAACACAAGGTATGGCCTCTCCCAAAAGATACCGTTTTTCACTTGGTTACGTTTACTGAGAACAGTGACTCCCTTTTAAAGTGGCAGGTAGGACATTTTATAGCAGTGACAGCTCCTGTCATTTATGACTCGGATGATTTACTCGTTCACCATGTTATAAAATTCAATTAAATTTGTTGAAGAAAAATGACCATGAATTAGAACGACTACCACAGAACAAATTAGAATTTAAAGTTTCCAACCTCATTTAAAGTTTAGCAAACTTTAAAAACATCCACTGCATTTTTCCCCCCTGTAAAATCAGATAGCGCTAAGAACACCAAACCATCTCTTCAATCTTAATCTAGTAGCAAAGTAGCTTTTTCAATTCCTTTTAAATGGGCCTTTACTCACCATTAGTCATTAGTTGTGACTTCATGATTCATTGTAACCAGATTTCACAACCAGACCAGTTTTACTTTTTTTAAAACTGGTGCTGGGAAACTAAACAGTTTCCCTTTCATTATCACGAGGGCCTTGATCATCACTGCCTTTTGCCACAATCCCACAAAAACCATGGAACCAGCAGAAAGGTGCTACTATGTGTGTTGTGCAAAAAGGACAACCCTCTCTGATTCCAGAAAAGCCTGCTGAATGCCACCACCTGGGGGAGTCAGGTGGTCATCACCATAGAAACCAGCAATGCTCAACACTGTAGAAACTTTTAGTGGCCACATGAAAACTGGGGTAAAGGTGAAAGGTACTGAGAGGAATATGGTTTTATAAAAATGGTTCCTAGATTTGTTTAAAAAATAAAATAAAATAAACAGATTCTACACTTGTGGAGCCATTTTTTCAACTCCCACATACAAACAGCAGTGCATGACCCCATCAGTGCTGTGTGTTGAAATTTGCTATGCAAGGCAATGTTATAACAAAGAAAGGGTATCAAGGGAAGGTTCAACAACAGCAAAGTTGATATCAGTTGCAAGGTTGTATTCTCAGAAATCAAGGGTGAATGAAATCCACTGTTCTTGATGTCAATTACAATCTGGATCATGTTGGCACCCTAAAGCATTTTAACTTGATAAGTAGTGTGTTTGTTTGTATGACCTGGCAGAAGACTGGTGCATGGGTGTCAGCCAGGGCGTTGCGGAGGTCTTGGGCTGTCAGCAGGTTTGGGGGCAGTCGGTCCACGCACAGACATTTTGAGTGCAGCAGTTGGTATGTGAGGGAGCCCACCTCAGTCCAGTGGACATACAGCATGCGGGAACCCAACTGCTTTCCCAAAAGCTCAGACTTGGCTCTGGCAGCCGAGTCCTTCTTCATGTACTCCACAAAGCCATAACCTTTGGAATGCCCAGTGGAGGCACTGTACACCAGGAAGCAGCGCTCCAGGTTACCAAAGGGTCGCACCAACTCCTCAAACTGCTGCTGGGTGAAAGCACGGGGCAGGTTGGCGATGCACAGCAGAGCATCTGTTGGCTGCAGCTGCACAGAGATCTCCCTGTCCCGTAGCACATGCTGGTGGAACTCTTTGATGGCACACTGCGCCTGTTCTCCATTGAGCAATGTCACAAATGCTGAGGGTGATGGGGGACAGAGAGGGACAGAGAGAGGAAGAGAGACAGTTTGGTGTGAAGTGAGGGAGTGACATTTGTTCAGGCAGCATTAACAGCAAAATCCATTTTCCCATGCAGCAGGTGTCAGGGAGCAAACCTTGGTTGTGACACCATTTTTCCTTTAGGTGGTCTGATAAAAAGACACCAGTAGCACGACTTCACCACACACCAGCTTTTATGTCACGGTAACATTTTCCTTTTTGATACTATGATGGCTGTCACAGTGGCTGACAAGAATCAAAAGGCATGTCATCTTACTGAGTATCGATGTTCATAAGTGAAGTCACATGTAGAGCTGAATAAGTTTTAATTTTACTAGCACTCACTGTCTGTTTCTACAATAGCCTCTTGTTACAGTGCAGACAGGTATACTAGAGCCCCATAGGGTGCTGAAGCAAACATCCAGTCACCTGAGTGTTTTGAAAGAAGAGAAATGTAGAGAATATTTTTGTGAAAGTCACATTTTTAAAAATGGTTATGTGATCTTTTTACCAGCCATTTGGCAGGAATGCAAAACTAAAAAGCTAAATATGACTGTTATCTGGCAACAGTTTGGTTGACACCAACCTCACCCCAAATTAACCATCTGACTCAAGCAAATGTCTGACCCATTGTTATCAACAACCTTCTAGTGGGATATTCTTCTGTCAACGAACAAAACCCTTTTAGTCTAAGTGGATGATTTTGTTTCGTTTCATTTTTAAATGTCAGTTCTTCCTGATAAATCAGCTTTTGCAATAATGGCAAGTTGATCCATCATAAACTTAAATCATCATAAAATAGCCCCCCATACCTAAACTCTCGTAATCTCGCAACAGATGGAGAAAATGTTTATTCCAGCCATTTAATTTTGTTACACTGCCCCCTCACCTGACTGGAAAAAATGTTAAAATGGTAAATAGACAACCTTTCCTGCTAGCACACTTTGCCCACAGCTTGAAATCTCTGCTGGAGTTGGCACACCGTTGTATAACACACACACACACACACACACACACACACACACACACACACACACACACACACAGGGGTATAATTACATCTAACAACATCTTTACTGAAGGTGCAAATCTGCTGCAATTTAGCCCTGAGAAAGGGTCCACTACAGGAACATTTTTGTTCTGTTAAGTATTTTCCTCAAGTCAAGCACTTTTGTGTTTTTATGAACTGCGTCCCATCATTTGTGAAGCATTTTGTCCTAATAAAGAAGATGCATTGATTGTTGGTCTAAATGCAGACAACCCAAGTTGCGTCTATGAACGTTACCTTTGTTTTCTGTTTTTTTTTTTTGTTAACATATACACACACAATTGTCTGTGCCATAATTCTTTAAGCTTTCAAAATGAAGATGTCTAACATGATGAGTTAAACAAACCTGTGCCCTTGTATTTGTCAACGAAGCAGTATTTCAAGTCATAGTTGCCCAACAGCTCATGGACCTCCTGTGAACAAGAGAAGACAGATAATTTAAAGGTTTAAAGTGATCATTCTTTTGTCCTTTTAATCAAGAAGTCATACATTAAATACCAGGTTTTAAGTTTTTATAGATTCACAAATTTATTAATTGCTTAACTGCTGATTTTGGTCGTCACATAATTAACTCATTCTTGTCCATTGGGAAACTAGAAACAAGTGCACCTATGGGGGGGGGGGGGGTTATTTTCATTGTTGTAGGAGAAATTGTTCTGCGCTGTTTTTGCCCATTCACAAACGAATGGCGATGCTGTCTAGCATTTTCTGAAACGTTTTGTCTCCACGCCTTCCACCTTTTGTTATGCTGCAACTCACATCTCGAACTCCCCCCACCCCCCTGTGAACAATGGTACCGCCCGCAGGCCCAACGCTCCCCACGAGTCAGGCACGTTCCAAAAAAAAAAAAAAAAAAAAAAAAAAAAGTGGCATCATGAGTAAAATCTGTGGCTGGTTGATGGAGCCAAACGCCAGCTTTAATAACAACAGATGGGACGATGAAAAAGCTTCAGTGCACCTGTACAAAATATGTAAAGGAGTACAATCCCCAAAAAGTTTGGGCCGGATGCTTGAACGGTGAAATTAAAATCAAAGATGTTTAAGTTATCAAGTCGTTTCCTAAGAGGCCGCGCTGGCAGGTCAAACAGGCCACAGATGGCCATTATTGACAGTTATCCGACCACCTGGCATTTAACCTAAGCTGTTAGGCGACCTAACCCAAACAAATTAAGCACAATACTAACTGTAATATTTGTAGTCAGTTGTAGTGTGTTGGTTTTTAAACTGTTGTAAAGTGTAGGCAAAAACACCGCATAACACAAGTTAAAAGGTGGCTAATGAGTTAAATGGCTAGTAGGCTAACTTAGGTAGCATGGCAGGCATACTGAAGCTAGGCTAACGTTAGCCAAACGACCCCATCAATCAATCAATCAATCAATCAATCATTCAGCAGGTTAAACCTACAAGTAGTTTTGAATCTTACCTGATTGCTAATGTCGGAGGGTAGATTTTTTATGATAATTTTTCTACGGTTGTAAAATTCCCGGCGAGTTCTCTCCAGGCGGCTCTCGATCTCCTCGGGGCTCACTGATGTCAGGTCCTCGTCGACCCTCCGCTGACACTCGCGTCCCGGTGTCGATTCCTCTTCGCCGGGTTCGAGTTCGGGATTCCGCCGGTCTCCGGCCATCCAGTTTTCGTGATCGGCAGCGAGGTCGTAGTGTTCATGAGGCGGACGAGAGGCGAAACCGAATCCTGTGTCTGTGCTTTCATCCTTGGCAGCTGCGCTAACAGACACGGCGGCCGCCATCACTCTGTTTGGTGGAAGTTTTATCGGTCTGGAAACTCAGTCTGATTTGAGCAGTTTAAACAATACACACATGGCCCCAGCGACGTTTCTCATTGGACGAGAGAGGGACGCATTTCCATGACTACGACGTAACGGAGGCTGGGGGCGGGGCCTGGGTGTTCCCTGTAATAAATGCTGCTGCTCTCAATGGGGCCCCAGAGCTAAAATAGTTATAAAGGTAATCTTTGCGGCTCTCCAGGCATTTTAATTAGACAGACTTCCCATTTTTTCATTGTCAGATATTCATATTTTAATTATGTTTAGGTCAGCCTTTAAAAGTATGCGGAACAAAAACAGTGACTAGAATAGTAGACACATTTTTGAATAACATGATACATGCTCAATTGCAGCTCTCAATGAAAAATCACTAGATTAATAAGTTCATCAATCCACATGCAGAATTATGTTTATGTGCAGTTTTCTGTTTGTTTTGAATTACAAGGTGGTTGGTTTATTTATTTAAATGTGATATAAATACATAATTCATTTTGTCAATCCATAGCCTTAGACGTCGAAGAGTTGATGTGTGATGTTAATGTAGATTTTGTTTAGGTTGTTGAACAGGCTTCCTCAGTATGCAGGATAAATCAAAGCAAATTAGATGATAGACATTACTGCATGTGAAGTCTCAGAAATTCCTGACTGGATTGTGGCAGCTTTGTTCAGCTGATAGGACACTGTAGTCTGTACAGTTATTGAAGGATAAAGAGACACTGTTGCATTTAGCCACAGGGACTGGAGGGGCCAATATCATATCCAGAAGTTGGCTCTTGGTGGAGTGTAAGTTTCACTCCAAGATGATGAGTCAGATCTTGACTGAGTTTTGGGGTGCAGAGGTGGATCTGTGTAAACACCATCCATAATATGTCCACAAATGCTGCTCTTGTCCTTGCCCTCCAGACACACTTAATTTTATGTTTCAAAAATGCACATTAATATAGTATAAATTTGACAACTCGGCTTGGCACTGAAGATGTCCACATTTGTCATATAGTATTAGTCTTTGGTCCTTGCAATATTGACCTCAAACACTTTCTCAAAGTGTGTGCAGAACCATGCTGCAGACGGTGTTACATGTTTTCATTTTCTCATGTAACACACTTCCTTTTCTACTTACAGTAGTGTCATGTAAACACTGGCATCTAAATGGTCAAGAGAATAGTATTAGAAGCATTCCCTGAGTTGGTGACCCATACACACACACAGTACTGTGCAAAAGTCAGGAACACAGGGAATGTGTATGCAGTATTAAAAAACAAAAAACAGCTTCTGTATGCTAAAGTGGCAAGTATTCAGTGTGACCTCCCCTTATACTTGAGCAATAGTAGGAACATGGCTCTTAAACCTAACTGGAATGGAGCCCAAATTAATGCCATTGCTAACACCTGTATTTTTCTACTATTTCATGTCAAAATGATGCTGTGAAAAAGGTCCATTACACCAGTTTTGTGCAAGAAATGCTTGAGCTCTACATACACATGTTGCATGAGTTTAATTCACTGGAAGCTGCTAATATGTATAAGACCAACTTTCAATCACATCATTCCATTCAAAATGCCAAAGATCACAGAACTTCGCAGACATAAAATCATAATTGACATCAGAAAGGCCACTCTCAATACTCATAATACAGTATACACATGCTCTGTATTTTCTGGTTGTGTCCTAATAAAGAGACAGAGAAATAATTATACATGGTCATTATAGCATTTCCAAAACAACAAATCTAAGGGTGGCCTAAGGCTAAGTAATGTAGAAGTTGCTTTCAGTATGTCAATGAGTTCTTTTAACAGAGATGAAGCTGTGTTTTGTTGAATATTGCATATAACACTTTTTTATACAAGCATCTGCCTTGAAAGAAAAGGACGTGAAATAAATGGTTTAATATATTTTGAATTCTTTTATTTTATACAAAATTAAATGCAGTTCAAAGTAAACAATCACTCAAAAATGTACAGAACCATATGAAAGCCAGTAATCTCCCTACCTTACAGAAATTCTTAATACCAACTGTGACATATGCAGATGAATAACTTTTTAAAGAAAGAAGCTAACGCTGCGTGCGTATCACCATCTGCCCATGAAGTCCAACTCAGCCAGGAAATAAAGACACACATTGAGTTTATTATTATGCTAATAACTCATATGAGAGGATGCTGTGTGCTTTTATCAAAAAGAAGCCTATAAACACATATATGTAAATGGAGGCAGTAGGCATTGCACAGCAGGTAACACATTACAGGTTACCCTGTAATATATGGTTGCTATGGTGGAACAGTAATGTAGACAATGTTCAATGAACCAATCAGCAAATCTGAGCCAGGGAAAAGTTTATACCTGACTGCCAGTCATAAGTCCGGCGAATCGCCTCCAACTTTTCAATGAGGGATTTGAATGATGGCCGTTGTCTGGGCTCTGTAGCCCAACATTGTTCCATCAACATTTTCACCTGTTTGTAGAAAAAAGTAATAACGATAATATCAGGCTACAGACCACACCAATTTTGGGCGTTTTGTTTAATAATTGTCAATTTTGTTTAATTAATATGTAATGTTACCTCATGTGGGCAGTCTTTAGGACAAGGCAATCGCAGCTGTTTCTCCAACAGTTTTATCAGAATCATCACAGTCATCTGTCCTCGGGTTTCTTCCATCATGTCAGAGAACTTCTACAAAATTAAAAACACAGAAGTGTTCATTCTGCATTTAATACAGGGATTCTGAAATTACTTGATTAATCACATGAAAATATATGCAGGTTTAGGGTTATTTTAAGAGACCAGAGGTGACATACTGCTGGCGGGCTTTGGCGGTGGTCACAGTTGGTAAAGATCTCATACAATGTAACGCCAAAGGACCAAATGTCAGATGAAAAGGAAAATTTACTCTCCTTCAGGCACTCAATGGCATACCTACACAGTAGAGAAACACAGTTTAGTGGCCAAAGTCATAGAAGAAATCACTGAAAAACAGTTAATTATGAATGAACTCACCAGAACACTGGACTGTCCCCATCCTCGCGGACACGGTAGTAGATTTCACCTTCAGGAATGTATTTTGTCAGGCCAAAGTCACCAATCTTCACCAAACTGTCATTTTCCACTAAAACATTACGGGCAGCCAGGTCTCGATGGATGTATCGCTTCAAGTGCAAGTAATCCATCCCCTTTAAAACAGAGAGAAAAGGTGAACACACAACTTAAACAGAATGGATCATTGACAACACAGAGAAACCCAGAGGCCTATAAAATGAACTTAAAACATTATATGAGTGATTATTTAACACAGGCAATTACATTGTAGGCAGTGTATGGAAAATTCCTGTTCGAGAAAAATGAATGGAAAAATATCTTTTTGTGAAGGCACCCGACAGCACCAATATAAGAGCCAGAGGAAATGCAGATCGTTAGCACAAACTACTAAACTACCTAAACTTACCTGACAGATCTGCTGTGCAAACATAAGGCACTGGGGAATACCTAGTTTGCGTTTGGGAAGGTAGTCTCGCAGACTCCCCAGAGGAAGGTACTCCATTATCAGCTGCACCACTTGTCCTCCTATCAAAGGACAACACAACAGTGCTTTTATCCTCCAATTTCCATTATTTTTCAAAGGGAAGAATAACCTGCTGATCCTCCAGGTTCTGAAGGAGCTGTGCTACTCAGCATGCTGTGTGATGAAAGCTCAAAATATTGACATATAATGGAACCAGCAGTGTACTTTGACAAGATTTTCAATATTTGCAGAAGAACAGAAGGGAACAAAAATCAATTTCCTGAATCATTGACAATGAAGGGTTAGTTAAAAGAGTGCTACTGAACGAGCTTTCCTTTTCACATGAAGACACTGGTATGTTGATGTGCATTTCAATAAAATATATCTGAAGCAGGCAGAAAACAGGTTGAGGACTCACCCAGTTCTGTACAACAGCCCTTGTACTTGACAATGTTGCTGTGACAAAGGGACTTCAGGATCTCAATCTCCTTCATCCAGCCGTCAGGCACAAAACCATTCTCTTGTTTCAAAGACTTCACTGCCACACGCTCTCCAGTCCCATCGTTGGCTGGGTCATACAGGTAGAGAGTCACCTTTCCAAAGTGACCCTGTAGACAGAACAATAAAATGTGAACTGCTCTCAAATACACAGAAACTGGAGTTGCCTCTGGCTCTGGCTGTCATCAACGCAGAGGCACAAAAAAGAAACTAGTAATGTGGAACGAGAACTCACCTCTCCTAACTTCCGAATCTCTTTCAGATAGCGTTTATGAAACACGCTAGGGTCTATGTCAGGGAGTGTTTCACTGGGAGATATATCAGGATCTGTTTTGTGGGATGAAATAAAACCTGTCCATTACATGCACAGGTTGAAAGACAAACAAAAAGTATTATGAGGGTAAGACAAGCCCACCTTTGATCATGATTTCTGTGAGCCTTCTGAGCACAGTGCGGAATGAAGGCCTTTCCACAGGTTCGTAGGTCAAACACATGCTGATGAAGCTGGCAAGTTCCTGTGATGCTGGTTCAGCTAAGCGGCCCTTTTGCTGATAAAAGCGCTCTTTCTGTTGGGGGGAGGGGGTAAAGGTTCTGATTTTACAATAAGAGGTCAGAGGGATAAAATGGCCAGGTGAAGCTTGTGGCTGAGGAGAAAAAAAAAGAGGTGAAAGCTACAATATGAGCCTACCTTAGACAATGCACTGCCACTCATTGGAACATCGCCGTTGTTGCAGATTTCAAGCAGTGTGACACCAAAGCTCCACTGGTCAGCAGCATTGCCAATGGATGCACCACTGTCAACACACTCAGGGGCAATCCATGGGATACGATCAAGACGCTCTGCAGTGCAGAAGAGCAATAATAAAAATGACAAGTTTTATGATTTATTTACAGGTGAATCAACATGACAGCAGAATTTAGTTTGAAAAAAAGAACTAATTCTTACAGGAGCCATGGAAAACCTTTTTTGTTGCTTTAATTCAAAATCGAAATGATCTGAATTAAAAACTTTTTAGTCCAGAAAAGTACCTGAAGAATCTACAAAGTTGTTTTTTTTTCACTGTGAGGAGCTGCAAAAGAAATAGTACTTAATACTATTACTCTATTTTGGTCATACACTCCACATAACACTCACACCACTCTCAAGTGGTTAAAATAACCACCCTGCGCTTGTTTGAGAGAGATTGTTTTATTTCAGACAGCCTTAAATGACACTGTCAGGTAAAGCTGCAAGACAACAGGAAATGGGTCACAGGAAATGGTCTTGTTGAAGGTTCCTGTTTCCTGTATCATGAAATACATGAAAACCTGAAGCTGCATGAGTTGATATACTTTCCTATAAAGTAAAGATCATTTGTGTGAAGAGAGTTTCTGGTACTGACCTTCCCGTGAGAGGACACTCAGACCAATACCTGGGTCACTCAGCTTGATGAAAGGAGTAGTACCAGGTTCCAGGCCTCGTCGTGCCACCAGGATGTTCTTGGCACAGACATTCCCATGAACCAGCCGTTTGGTCTCCTACAATTATGAAAATTGTACTGGTATTAACTAGTTGAGCCGTTGAGTGCTATTAAAACAAAGTTAAAACTAAATGTTACAGCTATCAGTCATTTTTTTTAATAATCAGTCAACAAAATGGACTTCACTTGCAGTTCTTATCTTAAAGCTTGTCTGATGTAAGATTACTTAATTTCCTGAGTAAAGATCTCAAACGCAAACTTGTGTCCAGTTGAAAAGCCACACTCCCTAATTCTATAACTCAAAATATTTCACCCACTTGCCTATTTGTAAACATGGTAGAGACTATTCAGAGATAAACTGTACAACCCTCATATATCTTCACTTTAATTACAGCTAAATTGTCTAGTCATTGAAGTACCAAAAATATTATTATAATTTGTGATATAAAAACTAGTTATCTTGAACTTACAACATAGCTAAGAGCACTGGCGAGCTGTTTTGCAACAATGAATTTCCACTGAGGGGTTACTGATGCCTTTTCTCTGCGAAGGAAAACATCCAAAGGCCCGAACTCCACAAATTCTTCCACCATGATGTCTGAAAAGATTTTAAAAAGACATCTGAGAAGTCAAGTCTTTGTTGTGACCACAAGCAAAGTTGAATCTTCTTTAAGACAGAACAGGCTGAAAGTTGTTTTGCATTTGCTTCACAGTTCACTTGGTATTTGAATTGTAAATTTATCCATAAACACTAGTCATAGACATAGTATACAAGTTGGGGAAGTAGCAGAGAAGGAAGTCATATAGAAAAAAAAAAAATTGAAGTGAGTAGTGCTATTGCACTTACTTTCAGATCCTTTAACTGATACACCATGCACAAACACCAGGTGACTGTGGGATACCTGACTCATGAAACTTGCGGTTTCAAAAAATGCCTGAAAGATAGAGCAGGGAATATTGAAAGAGCAAGCATATGAGGATACTAGATGAGTTGATATCTGCTTGGATTTGATAATCTATCACAGTTACTTGTTTATCACCGGTGCAGAGATCACAAGACTTACTAGTGCAATATCTTTATGGCTTTGGTCTAGAATCTTGAGAACCACTCGGATCCCTTTGCTCCCTAAGCTGTTGTTGTTGAACTCATCGTCGTCCTCATTGCCGTTTCCTCTTCCCTCCACCAGAAGACGTCCTGAGTAGATGTTAGTTCTGGTGCCACGCCCCAGATGCTGTTCCTGTTTATACACACACACACACACAACACTCACCTGGTCAGTATCTAAGTTTGTCAAGTGAAACAGACTCTCACATTGAGGTGGCAAGTGGGTCTCATCACCTGTACAATCTCTCTGTCCTTGATCTGGTGGAAGCGTAGCTGGGTCATATTCAGGGACAGGCAGTCATCGTGAACACGGTGATCTACACCTTGCCTCATCACCAGAAGGTTAGAAACTTCTACATCACACAAACACACAAAGAGACAAAGCTATTTAAAATATATATATAAATATATCTAAATATCACACAACATAGCCAGTGAGTGAAACCGAGTGATAAATACACCCTAAACACTACTGAAAAACACACTGGCATAAAGCAGCAAAACATGTCTAGAAATTGAAATGCCCAAAGAATACGAACCTGCTTGTCTTGGAAAACAGCACTTTTTGATAATAAAGTTGTCTGATCCAGACTTGAGAACAAAGGTCTTGAGGCTGTCTGTTAGCTCCTTCACACTGGAGAATTCTCGGTCCCAGCCCTCCAGGCAGAACGATGAACCCGTGTACTGAATCCGAAACTGTTTGTGGCTTTGTGTCGATTCATTCTATGAGCCATTAAGTTCACATTAACACAGGTGTATGTAACAGTTTTTTTGCATGGCTGCACAGCAATAATTCCCAAAGAAGAGAGTGGGTGCTGACTTACCTTATTTGTGTTTAGCACAGCTAGGATGATGCGGTGGTAGTCAACAACACTCCAACGTAGAAGGAAAGCTCCCTCCTCTGCTGCCTCCTTTTTCAGCTTCAGCAGCACAAAATCATCACTGGAAACACAGCAGAGTTGTGATATAATGCCCTGTGTCTCTTGATAGCTGGTTTATGTCTGTACATGCATGTGTAAGAGGAAAAACTCACTGCATAGGCCCATGCAGTCCATTTGCTTCATTCAGCACTACCCTTGGGGGAGCCACTTCATGACAAAGATAGTGGTGGGCGTCTGCAGTCAGCCGATAGTATCCATCCAGGAGAGAGATGAAGGAATGGGCCTCCTGGCTGGAGATCATCTGAACCTCCTACATGCACATACAGAAACACCACTAGCTTACAATCAGAGCTCCCACCTACAGACACATACAAATTCAAAACATAATATCATGCCTGAAGAGCACCAAAAGCCAAAGCACTTTTAGTCACACACATATAGAACTGGAGAATATGAGAGAATCTAGGCTTCCATGTTCAGTGTACAGTATATAAAGACTGAACAATCTCACCAACAGAATGACTAATATAGAGTATTGGACTAGTACATCACAAGAACATTTACCAATTGAATTAATGTATCAAAGCTTTTACACAAAATGGTAAACAAGTACTCTCACCATGCAGCGATTGTCCTGAGTGCTAATGCACACATTAGCTCCAGTGATGGATATGTGAGTTATTTCAGGGAAATCACAGAAGGAGGTCATCTTATTGGGAGTATTTGCATTTAGCTGGCCGGACAGGTGTTTTGTTTTACTCATGTAGTCATTCCTGAGGTAAGTGTTTGCCTGTGCCTAGGTAAAGAGACTGGGTTAATAAACAAAAAAGGAGAATACACAACAATGTCACAGAATCAGGAGCTTGAAATTGCGTTTTCACAAACCTTTTGACAAACCTCCTGACCAGACACCTTCCTCCACTGAATCCCCTTGATCCCAGATACAACTATCTCATGTGTGACGGGAGCTGTGAAGTTTTTTGAGACACCCTGCGCATGGGTGGTATTAGAGTAAGAGCTATCTCCATCCCCGTCTTCTCTCAAGTGGGTTACAGGGAAGGTCTCTGTGCCAAAACGTGGTGCCAAGTGCTCGAGAGTGGAGATGTACTTGTACATGATCTCGTGGGCACCCAGCCGCCCCTTATCCACAGTGTGCTGCTGGAAGGTCCGCACAAAGTGTGCAAACACCCGCTGGATCCTGAATTTAGTTAGTGCATTGTTTTTGGAAATGTGCTTGGAGAAAGACCTTGGAATGCATTGAAGGAAGCTGAAATAAAGGAAGAGATATGTTCATGTTACTAAGATCCAGCAATTCAATTATATTAAAATATGCTTCAGTGAGCCAGAGCACGAACTGGATTATCACAGCAACAGAAAATGGGATAGAAACAACAGTACAAAGCCACTGCTGTTAAAACAGCATCTGACTTGATTCTCCTACAGCCACTACCTCCAAGTAATTACCTGACTTTCTCTGCAACGTCTTGTAAGGAACAACCCGTCTGCAATGCCTGGTGTGAGAGGTGAAGCACAGCCATCCCCAAGCTCTCATTTTTTAAGCGATTTAGCTCCTCTTCAGTTTGAACTTCTTCCATCGGCACTACTTCATTCACAAATTCATATTTCGCCTTTTAGAAACACAAAAAGGTATTTGGTTTTCTTAACATTTTGTGTACCACAAATGCAGTCACGTGCATTAAGTGTGTGCATTCAGCATCTGCAGTCATGCAACAAGCAGTCGATCAAAAACCAATACAGACCTGAGAGAATAAATACTCCAAGGTTGTGATTTCAAGCAGAGGGGAACTCCCCTGATCAGTCCCCGATTTGACACGATAACGGGATACAGTTGGCTCCTTCTCATGTAGTCCATGCCAATTCCGAAAGTAGAACCTAAGTACAAAGAAACCAGACAGCAATAGTGAATATGCTAACTGTTTTCCATCTGCTTTCCTGAGACAGTGTTATACAAACACAGACTAACCTCATGCAGTAGTGAAGTACCAGGCTGGTGTTTTCCTCCAGACTGAAAATGTGGTTTGGACTGTACCAGCAGCGTTGCTGTGGACTGTACAGTGCAAACAACACATGGCACAGAGGTGTTATCCCTGTGAAATAAACAGATAATAAGCACATGTGTCACCAACAGGTACAAAATACTACATGAAAGGCAAACTGCTTTCATTTTAATCAGTGAGGGTGTATTTGGTCATGGCCGTGCCCCTCACCTACAGCCTCAGCAGCTGAGATGCACAGCTCCTCTGCTGTGACTGCTCCGCTTGTGTGGGACAAATATCTCTCCCCCTCCTTAGTCCAGAAGAGAAAAACATGGATGCCTTGACCCTGGGGAGGCTCACTCTGGCCAGGAAATGTCCCTGGCCTTGAAAACTTGGACCACCATTTTCTAGGCATGGCGGTGAAAAGGCAGCTTACTGACACACAGAGACAGACAGATAGACAGACACACACACACACACACACACACACACACACACACACACACACACACGAGCGCAAACACAAACGCACACACACACGAGCGCAAACACACACGCACATCAGTGTAAATCACAGGGTATCACTTTCTGGTTGATCAGCTGTTGTACTGGCTGAAATCATATAAGCATTATCAGGCCTATGTTAACACATGCGACATGTTGAGACATTTTCCAATTACGCAATTTCGCAAATTACATGATGATGATCATAAAAACATTATTGGTAGATTAGAAAAATAAATGTGGTATTAACTTTAAAAAATATGACGTCAGTCAATTGGATCAGTCTGTCAAAAGGCCTTCCGGGATTGCACCTGGTTTAAGTTATTGTTTACATTACGCGACACTCAAACAACAAAATCTCACACATTTTACACTCATTTTATGAACAAACACCATAAGTAAACAACAGAGACAGAGACTGCGTCACCGACTGGCTCAAAGACTTGAGTCCTCAAATATGTTACGTTTCCGATAACACTGAGAAGGAAACATATAAGTAAACATTATTATGGGCATACGCGTAATATCCCGCAAAGTGTCTAAAAAGCAGGTATCTTACCATTTAATTCTGGTGATGTTATATAAAAAACTGCGTCGGTGAGAAAACCCGACGGTCAGGCTTCATAATCTTGTGTTTCCCCGAGTCGCCTACTCTCTCTGATTCTCTTGAATTGTGTGACAGTCTGCGTCTTCCCGAAACCAGCGGGGCCACGCCCTCCCGCCGCACGGCACGTACACATCACATGGCGTCACCTTTCATAATAAATGTCGACAATAAAAGTGGCGAATTTTTAAAGCTTGAACTGTTTTAGTACATATTTGTTGCCTCTGTTTTGTAAAGTTGGTTTCATCAGACCACTTCTGCGTGTCAAGTTATAAGCACAAGAAAAAGGTCGTATTATTCCGTTATAACCAACAAAATGCAACCAATATTTCTGACACCTATTTTACTTGGTAATATTTTGATTGTTCAGCGTATAAAATATCAGACTGAAATTCACATCATCAATTGGCTGCCCAACATTCAAAAACATAAAAATGAGTTTACACAAAATACTGGCTGCATACAGTGGCAGAATCTGTGCCCCTTTAACTATACTATTAACTATTATCACATCACATTATCATTATATTACATTCAATTTCCAAATCAAAACCAACCATGTTATGCTTAAATTATGAGGAAACCGATCCCACCATCAACATAAGATGAAAAGCCTGTTGTTAATCCAAACTGAAATAAAAAAAACCTCCATAAACATGGATAAAATAGTCCGTTCATCTAACTTTCATATTGTGGTTTGTCAGCACCATGTCAAATTTATCAGACTAAATGGAGTTTCAACTGTGCAACATCATGCAGAGGAGCTTTTGTTTAAAATTACTGCATGTAACAAAAGACTGAAAACACCTTGTGATACCAGGCCATTACTTTGCAGAGAAAAGTAATGGCCTGGTATCACAAGGTGTTTTCAGTCTTTTGTTACATGCAGTAATTTTAAACAAAAGCTCAGCAGTGTACACCAAGCAGTTTTATTTTGTGATTTACAGCAAAAGTAATGTCTTTATATAATTTTTTTTTTTTTTGCATTATTTACTTTCTTAATCACATCAGCTTTGACATCAAGTTTACATTAAATTCCAACTCAGCACCATAACCTTCAAAACAATAGCATTGAACTTTAAGGTGTCACATCTAACTGCACTGTAATGTGTCACACAAGCTAATGGAGGCCCATGTGAGCGATCATTCTCAGGACCTGTATGCTCCCTTTTATCAATTTAATAGGGATTCTAATATGGCCAAGATGGAAATAAGAGGGGTCCATGTGAGTCACCAATCATCCTCCAAGTCCTACAATAACTGTCGATTTGCGCTAATGGTTAGTCCATATAAAACTACAGTACACATGGAGCCTGTGAGCAATCATCCACAAGCCTAAAAGTAATTTTTGTGCTTATATTGGTTGCCTCATAATTCATAATGCCATGGCATATCTATCTATTTACCTTCTGTACTGCTCTATTTCTATGTAGAGCAAATGTCATTTATGAACACCAAATGTTTCATTAGAAAATCACATGCATTCACACTATATTAAAAAGTATTTATAACCAGCACTATGGTTATTTTCTTGTCATTCTCATGACTCAATTTTTTTAACTTCATAATTTGAAGAGCATGTCAGAAAATCTCTGGAGTCATCAGACACAACTGCAACATCTTGGTGTAGCGGGATATAATTAAATCTTTACTTAAGCAATTTTGTAGAAAATGTCAAATAACCGACTCAAATTGATTGGTTACTCAAGCCCTGAAGGTCAAACAAATCTTGAAGTTGTAAATGAAATGGGGGGAGGGAAAAAAAAGAAAAAAAAGAGAAAAAAAACACCAAAACAATTATGCAGGCATGTGTACACATACACATCCACACAGAAATAAACAAGTGAATACAAATAAATGTAATAATACAACTTTAGTGACATCCAAAGAAATGAAAGACCTAAACACAACCAGCAGTTTATTTTCCAAGCAGGAGTTACTGAAGCAATGTAGTTGTGTAGTTCAGTGACCACTAATCCCTTAAATCTCAGCTAAATATTTGAGAAGTCTTACACATAGTGGAGTTGCAATACAGTGGGTAAGTACATTTTCACGAGCAACAATTCTTTGGATCAACATTGGTCATTCCTTCTTAGTTTCTTCCTGCTCCTGTTTCACCTCCTCATAGGTAGCATCTTCCTCTTTTTCATCCCCATCATCTGTCTTGGAGTTGGGGACCCAGAGCCCAGAGTCTATGCACCTCTTCATGTGAGCCTTTGCCTCCTAAATCAGATAAAATAATCACATTTATTGACTGACCCAAATAGGAAATGTGTAAAAGAGTGTAACTATACATTTATATGACTGAAATATATTCCACACAGGCTTCATTGGTCAACAGACCAGATTACTGGATACACAAAAAAAAACTGTGGGCATTAACAAAAGAACCTACCGTTGGGTCCATTTTGCTAATAACATCTTGTAGCATTTGAATGTCCTTCTCATCAAAACATTTCTGCATCTCCTGCAATGAAGAACAATGTGTGTATGAGACATTTTAAGCTTACAACAGAAAATAAAGAGTTCTGTGGCTTGTTAAAAAGAAAAGAACTTACCAGTGGCAGGGACTCATACACTTCAACAGGATCTAGTCCTCCTGGTCCCAGGCGCTTTTGACGTTCCTCTTCCTCATACTCCTTCATAGCCTTTTCTATGCGGATCTTAGCCCTGCCGCGAACCCGCTCCTTAAATGACTCCAGCTCATCATTGAAAGCTTCCTGGTATTGCTGATCTGCTGTCTGTGACGGGATACATGCATGCAATCAGCATTTGGATTTATTATGGCTTTTTTGTCACTGGAACTTCTGTACTGGTCGAACTCTGAAATTTAACTTCCATTTTCACCTTGACAAGGAACTAAATTTAATTACTGTGCAACTCCCTGCTCCTCTGGTAGTGCTTTCTGATGATTCAGAAACTACTGGAAATATTAGAGAACAAAGCAACTGAAAAAGATTTAAATAACCATGGAGACAAGTGCTCTAGGGCTTCACTCTCACACTCATTTTCTTGCATTCATTACATCCAACTAAAACAGAGTCACAACAATAAATACAAAGAACAAGCCGACTGGTATTTCCTCATGCGTGAAAATTGCATTTCAAAGACTGTTGTTTTAAATCTATTGTTGAATTAACCCACCACCTTCACAGTTCTTCAGATATGGTACAAATGCAAACCATATTTTCCAAACAGGAACTTTAGGGAGTTTAGTTCCTCTGCTTCCATTGCTCCTGCTCTATCTGCAAGTTATTTCATTTGGCTTTGTAGCATCCAAGTTAATCACCTTAATCTTGGCGAAAAATTGACGGAAGCACCCACGGGGATCCACCTTCAGGCTTTTAGCCAACTCTAGAATGAACTGCATGACAATAGTCTGATGAGCCACTTGCTCCATCAATGCGTGTTTCTAAAATAGAAGGAAATATTTTTAGAATAGTGTTCATATTTTAATCTACGCAATGGCTGTTTATTTAAACAGGTTGTGCCAAATAAAGAAGATCATGAGTTACAATCAATAAAACTAACTCCTGGACATTAAGATGAGATTTATAAAAAAAAAAAACAAAACAAAACAAAACTTTAGTGTTTACCTCCTCAACTTCAAGATCAATGCACATGATGACTAAATAGTTGGCAGTCTCTTCACATACTAGATGAGGGTTGTCAGAGAGGTACTTCTGGCTGTCATCCCAGCGTCGCAACATGCCTGTGGTAAAGACAGCAATGACAGACCATTATTCCTTCCAAACACCCTGTAACGTGCAGTGACCACCAAATGTTTTATAAAACTCTTAATAATAATAATAATAATAATAATAATTCTTACCGAAATGTTTGATCTGCTTCTCATATTTCTCCACAAATGTTTTATGCTTTTGTTCTTTCTCTTCTTCAGTCTCTTCATTAGATTCAGGTTTGACATTAACAATGCTCTACGGGTAACAGACAGTGACAGAATAATTATGACAAAATCTTCCACCTTGAGAGAGGGTTGCAAGAGAAAACATCAAGAGCAAGAGCTAGGCGAATAAAGAAGACATGAACCAAATTCTAAGTGAAAACTAACTTAGTTAACTTGGACTAAATTTGTTTTTGTGGTACTGTAAATACCACCAATCCCACTATATAATCAACTTGATTGCAACTACAGGTACTTTCACAGCACACTGCCCCCCCATCAGCTTCTCATCACAGGCAATGACTGAATGCAATAAACTATTTAAGGTAAGGTGTTCATATAAGATTTAATAATACACAGCCTGGAACCAAAGCAAATGGGAGAGAAAAAAAATGTTGCAAATATATATATTGTTTTTGTATGGTGGACCAAGAATGTGAATAACAATGTAATCATCTGACATGCATTGTTTTCCTGCTACTGTGAACATGTACCTTCCAAGGCTTTACTTATGAACCTTCATGAATGAGAACAGTTATCACCAAGGAAAACGTAGCCCCAATTTCAACTTTAAAACACAAGGCTGGCCTCATATTTTAATTACATACAACAAATTCAAGATAAAACCCAAACCAGTCAATGTGCCCAAACAAATACTATTACTTGTTATATTCCAATACATGACAGTCATTCTGCTGAAATAGTGGCGTTGTCGGGAGTAGCATAGGTGTAAAATCAGTAACACTACTAATTTATATTTTTTCCTTGGTAATAATAAGTGACATCAGGCTCCCAGAATATTCCAGGAATGTGACTTCTTTCTCTCCTTAACTAAAAACACACCAAGAGTGTTCACCTTGCTGAAACCATCCTTGCTGAGCGTGTCCACATTCCATGGCATCTTTTTCTCTTCCCGGTTGTGCTCATCCATCTTCTTCTCCCACTCCCGTTCCTCTTTTTTCAGTTTCTTCTCCTCAGACTGGGCTTTGCCCAGTTCTGCTTTTGCATCATCTGTTTCTGAAATGGTCAGCTCTTGTACTTTCCTTTGTACCTCTGATAGCTTACGCCGGCACTCTGTGAGTGCCTTATTCATATCTTCACCTTTTTTCTGAAAATCTTCCATTCGCTCCACACGTGCCTAAAGTACAAATATAAGATCAGTCCCAACCACAAGAACAAAACTTTTATGGCCTTTTTACAGTATAGATCGCCTCCCTCTAACACTTAGCTTTCTGAGATATATGACCAAATACAAGACGCATTTGTAATTTCTAGACTATTACCTCCTGCAATATAACAATTTTGAAATTATAAGTCGTGCAGCACCAAGTGGGCACAGAATACCAGCTAAAAACTGATGGATAATATGTACGTCCACCATTTTAACAAAAAAAAAAAAAAAAAATGACCCGCTTAAAAATCCTATGTCTCTTAAGCTGTACCTGGTGTCTCCATCTGAAGAGGCTGGGTGTGTCGATGTTTGGATGGGTGTCATCTTCATCGTCTGACACCTCAATGTGGTCCCACACGCTGTAGTCTATCCTGGACATAATGCCAGCAAGTACCTAACGTAAACAGCGTTAGCTTGAAATATGACTCGGAGAAGTTCGTGGGCTAGAACAAAGCTCAACCCAATTTTCTATCCAAAGAGCATAAAACAAAAGAAAGCTGCTCTTTTCAGATATATGTACTTCTGTTCAGTGCAGAGCAGGCTGTGAATAGCCAACACTAACTCCAATAAAGCTAGCTGGCGTGGGCTAACGAGATACTGCTACAGACTTCTAGAAAGAATTGCTGTTGCATACTTCCGTTTGACGTCAGCGCGTCACACCGTCACACGGACGTACGTCACTACGTTTATCGGCACTACAGCGCCATAAAACAAAGCCTCCATAAATCAAGATCATACATCAACACAGGCTGAACAGAAAATATATCGATAGACACTTTCCTGTCCTATGACAAAGGCTTACTTTTGTTATACAACTGTACACAGAACATTTCTGTGCGTTCTGGGTGTGTTTTTATGTTTTCAAGATGGAGGTTAAATTAATTATTTTTAATGATACTTGCATTGAAATGAAAGCACTGCAGTGAAATGGAGCACCATCACAACTATTTCCCACGAGGGATGAGTATTTATTATTCTGACTGAGCAAATTTGTCTTTAGGAATGTGATACACATGGGAAACTAAAATGAAAGTTAAAGGTTTGTGCTGACAGAGAAGTCAGTGGATTAATAATCTAAATATTGTCAGTTCGTGACACAGTTCAAAAGGAGTTCATGTGAATTAGTGGTGTTAAAAAAAAAAAAAAAACCTAGCTAGTTAAGCTAGCAGTTAATTAATTAGCACAGGAGGCGAGCCAGCTAGCTAACCCCACAGATGGGCCGTGCGCCCAGCCCAGCTCAAGCTAGCAGATAGCCTTATTATAGAGTGAATACATTAATTTGCTTTTATGAATGTAATGAACAAAAAAAAGTAAGAGTTAATGTGAATGTTTTTTGCAGACAAAGCAGTCTTTGGATGAATTTTCTGTCGATTGGTGACAGAAAGAAGTGATGATGATGTTCTCGAAGTGATTTAAAGTACAGACAGATAAACTGAGATAAAAATCAGACATGGCAGATCACAGACATCGCTGCTTGTGAAGGAAAGAATCAATGCAATGCAATTAACACTGTCATTTAAAAAAAAAAAAAAAGCTAGCTAGCAGTTAGCATTTTCAGCTAGCTTGTCCCGAGAGAGAGCGGGGGCCTGCAAGCAGAAAACTGTAAAAGTCAACACCCAACAGTTCAGTGTGACACTGTCAAGTATAAATTTTAACTTCAGTGTCACACCATCTGTGGGAACTTTTGAGCGCTGACTTTTAGTTTCAGTATAAGTTCACAGATATTGTGAAACTCATTTGTTATATAGCTTCTCTGTTTAAACAACACTGATCAATTGTTCAGTTTTAGATCAGTCATTTAAAAAAAAAAAAAAAAACAACAACAAAAAAAACATCTATTCAGCAAAAGCACATTTTTTTCTATTGCAGTAACTTGTCTTTCACATGCAGATTTGTTTTACAGGTTTACAAAGGCTGATTTACAAGTACAAACATCAGAATTATTTTTAAACATTACTTTATAAAATCACAATCATTTGGACCATAATTTGAGCCCATATAGGTATCAGGTGAAGTAAAACGCATATGACTTACCATTTCTTGCTGGTTGTAGGGAACCGTGGTGTGGTACCAGCCTGTGGATGATTCTGGCATCCCTGTGAAAAACACAAAATGGTATTGTATTACATAAAATACATCTTCAAAGTTATAATGCGAATGATATTGATACATCTGTGGCCTGAATATTGTGATTGAAATGGAACCTGCTGTCTCAAATTTGTTGAGGTTGGTATGTTTGTCTAATTTGATACAAAGTGCAGCTTGGTTCACCATAACAGTGTACAATAAAATTCAGCGTGAGAAAGATTTGTATTTGTAAAAAATTCAGGTCAGTGGTGAGGTGACAAGACAACAAGACAAAGTGCTTTTGTCAATATCTGTATACACACACAGAGCAGCTCAAAATTTCCCTTGGTGTGTGACAATGAGGTTACAAGTTGATGGCAATTACACGATATACAAGCCTTTTAAAAAAAAAAAAAAAAAAACGATGATCGTATTTTTGCGTATTTATAAAACATTCCTACATTTGACAAAAGTAGTATCTTTAAATTTTGTAGAGAGACGATGTACTGGGGTTTTACTGGTGTTGAGTTCACTGAAATTTACCTTGACGATCCAACTGCATGTAACTATTGGAGCAGTCAAGGTAACTTTCAGCGTGACAAACAGTGTAATAACAGTATGTTGTTTCTCTACAAATTTTATTTCTTTTAACTATTATTTTGTTGGACATTGGACCGTTTTGTAAATTATAAAATACTCTCAAAGCAGTTTATATTCAGTTCAATTGTCTTTCTACAAAGCTCTATGACTGAATGTTCAACTTGAGTTAAATGATGTTCTGTTTATTACACTTATTTTTAGGTCACTGTCACCAATGTTATTCTTCATTGATGTATGGCTTGATTATTATGATAAAAATACACAGTATTTTGAAACTTGATTTAACATTTCATCCTGTGTTGTCACTGTGAAAGAAGTGTGTTCGTCAAGATCTGTGAACAGCAGAAAACTGTAAAACGTAGCGCTCAAATATCAGTGTGTGGCACTGAGGTTACAAGCAGAGTTTTGAGCCTATTTTTACACCTGAAGCTGACAGATAATGACAGCCCAATCACAAAGCAGAGTCCAGTCAGTGGCCAGGTGGGTGTGTTGCTTCCTTCTCTAAAGCAAATCCTGAAAGGTGTAGTAGATTTTCAACATGGATGACAGTCCAGGCTTGAAAATCGTCTACATCCTTGAGGATACGCAGCAAAGAAGAAGGTAAGGGAACCACACACCCTCTGTTTGGAGTCTGCTTGGTGATTGTATTGTCACTGTCCAATCAAATTCAGGTTTAAAAAAAAAAAAGTCAAACTTTGTACTTCAATGTCATACACAATGTGGGAACTTTGAGCGTTGAGTTTTACAGTTTTCTGCTCTGTATTGACAAAAGCACTTCATTGAGTGGGAGGCAGCCTGTCAGGAGAAGCAGGATATTTTCATATGACCTGAGGTCGTGTTGGCCTGTGGTAACCACCGTCAACTTCAACAACTACAAAACAGGAATGAGTTGAGTTCATGCATCCGGTAACCAGTATATGACAATGCCTCACTGAAGTGCTGCAGCTACAAAGTGTGTCCAGACTGTTTCTACTGCTTCTGCCATATCCGGCTAGAACAGTGACATTAACAGTTTGAGATTTAAAATAAAACCTGAACTGAAAAAGGAAACAATGGCATTGAAAAACTTGTACTGACATTGAAAAATAAGAGACATCTAAAAAGATTTTTTTTTTCAACGTTTTTTTATTTTTATTTTTTAATGATGCTACCTCCACTTTTCATTGTCAATGATTTTCAGTTTCAACTTCTGGTAACTGTTTCTTTGTGGAGACAGGAGGCCTGAGGTCAAAAACGTGACTTACTTACATTCAGGAGTCTGACAGGATCACAAACCCCGGACATGGCTTCCACAAGTTCACCTAAAACTCCTAAACCCGCAAGTCAGTCCGGTTCTCCCTGACGCCGTTTACTTTTTAGACATGGGGCCTGTCTGGGTTAAAGCTAACGGACGTTACTCTTCTGGCAGAGAGTCGCTGGAACAAGCTGACATTAGATAATACAAGTCACTTTGCTAACCTGTGGTTAATGGCTTGAGGCCAGTGTTACTGAAAAAAAAAAAAAAAAGTCTCATCAAGGGGAAAAACAGCCTCAAGAGCCTTTGACCCACCGGTTAGCTAAATGACTTGTATTAGCTAATGTTAGCACTTGCTCCTGCGGACCTGCCAAAACAGCATAACGTCGGTTAGAGGCCAACTTTAACCCAGTCTGGTCCCATGTGAAAAATAAAAACATTGGCGGAGAGAAGCAGAGTTACCTGTGGTCCAGAAGCCCCAGGTAAACTTGTCGAAGCCGTTTCCTGGAAGTCATGGTCCTGCTTTTAATGTAAATAAACCACATCAAGCCGCCTCTCTAGACCGAAACGGTGACAGGCGTGAGAAAACAAATTTAAAGACTGGTACTGAAATCCACATTATACAATAAATAAATTTTAAGATTGTAGTTTTTGTTTCCTTTTCAGTGCCGATCTTTGATTCAGTATCATTTTTCCTCTCCAGACCGAAACAGTGACAGGAAGTTAAAATACTGACACTGAAAAATAGTCAGCGTAAAAAGATGCACACTGAAAAGCAAATACAAAAATAAGTTGGTTTTTTTTAAAGAAAAAAAAAGCTGTGAGCTTTATGTTTCCCTTTTTTTTGGAACCCTTTTCAGTGCCAATATTTATTTCAGTGTGACTACAACCTTTTCAATGCCAAAGTTTCCTTTTTCGGTTCAGGTTTTGTTTTCAATGTCAAATTTTATTCTTAATACCAAAATCCAGTGTCACTGTTCTAGCCAGATGTGGCAATAGCAGGACAGCAGCGGTAACTGTCTGTGAGCTGCAGTAGTTCACTGAGGTATTGTCATACAGAGAGTGGAAGAAAAAAACTCATTCCTGCTCGTATTATGGCTGAATTACAGCTGGGTGATTCTCATCAGCACAGGCCAAAATGACCTCAAGTCATGGGGAAATGTTCTGCCTCTCCTGTCACTGGTCTAGCACTATACTGCCTTTGATAATGGCCATCAGTAATAAATGATCCATATCCAGATAATTTGATGAAAAAGCAGCTATAATTAGAAGTTTTGTTTCAAAAGTTCAATTGCTGCTAAACAGCCCACTCTCAACTATTACGCAACTAGTCCACTGTCTGCAGCTGGCAATGGGAGTCCTTGTTCTGCTCTGCAGCCTAGGTGAGTTCGACTTAGAGGTCAATATGTACCAGTTGCCCACATGAGCAGGACAAGAGCCAACCTCACCAGCTGCAAACCAACACCTGTGGAGTCTGCCCATGGGACGAGATAGACCCCATTAAGAGTGGGTTGAACTGGGGCTGGCAGGGTTTGAATTCAAGTCAACACACTCGCATTAGAACTCACAAATACATAAGAGCGCTATGAAAATTAACACTGCAAATGGACTGAGCCAAAACTGTTATTGGTTTGACAAGGGGGCAGAGACCAGCTGACAAACAAGAATGTCAAGGCAGCGGAATTATACGACTGTCAACTTCCGGTTAAGACTGTCACAACAAAATTTAGAGCGGAAACTGAAAGCAGATCGAGATGGCTTCAAAGTCCCGGCTTTAATTGTCATTTTTCAATTATCACCCACGCCTGACCCCTCTCATGTCGTCATTGATATACAGCTCTATTCATTCATTCCCTTTAGGAAGAGTGTATATAAAAGGCTTTGACCATGTAAGTGAGTCTTCTTACTATTCAAATACGATCTGATTAAATAAAGCCATAACCTCAGAGGTTGTCAAACTTACCTCAGGTATCGTTGATTTCTTCGAGGAAAGAGACTGAATGACAAGGTGTGTTTTGTCGTCCACATTTAAAGGATGATTGGCGGGTTTTCTGCCTAAACCCAGTATGTGGGTGTTCCTTAAAGACAGGTAGATGGCATCTGCTCTGGTCTTTCCTCTCACGACGCATTTCCCCTCTACCCGATTTACCAAAATGTTACAGGCATGAACAATTTCGGCGTTTGTTTCGTCAATTTAGCTCAATTTTTCCTTCCTTTGTTGTTATTCATATTATTCTGGCAAAGGCCGAGTTCTGACGAGTTTTACAGCTTTGCCATGGACTCACAGGAAATAAACCAACCAATATAAGGCCCAGAAAAGAAAAAAAAAAAAAAAAAAAAACATGAGCTACAAGCGCGACACTTCATCTGTAAGTGAAGGGATGTTCAAAGTTCATTAACAGAGAAAATATACATGCAGACACTATATATAAACTTCAGTATAAGATGTGTGAAAGTAAACCACGTAAATAACCAACCATAACTTTGCAAAATTCAAATTACCATTACACATTCAAAAAATATACAGTGCATTCATTTGAAGACAATTTTGACTAATTAAGATACTTAAATGTCATGTTATTCATGTGTCTGACAACCATTAGGCCTGTATTTGACTCTGTACTAAAGCCAGACATTAAAATTCTCAAATGAGGCCATAGACAAAATAAGGAGTATCAACTCTGAAGTACCAGTAGATTTGTGGCCCATTAATGTATCCATTAAATATAAGTGACAATTGAAACTATCACTTAAAAAATTGCTTTTTTTTCACATTCCCCTCATTAAGGTATATTGAGTGCAAATTAACTAATACTACAAAAGAACTCTGTTGAAGTATAGATTGTTTTGATAATGTCAGATTTAAAAAAAAAACCCAAAATACTGAAATCATCCAGATTAAATTACTTGTAGCAATTGATCTAAATGTATTGTAAGATGTCAGCCCAGCAAATGAAGGCTTCTAACTTCATCCCAGTCTTTCAATGAGAACAAACTTGTTAGACAATGTTTAAACATGTTTTATTAACAGTAATATGAACGTTATGTTTGTGCGCTGAGTGTGAATAAGACTTTGTTGTCTAACGACATTCATTGCATGATTGAATCAGTTGATTTTCCCTTTGCATATGAAAATCAGTTTGTGAAAAACTGCACCCTGCATTAGACAGGCTGAGTAATGCAAGTCGGTTTAAAATAGCCTTGGGCAAGATAAACTACAAAACCAGTGAACAGCTCAACTAGGATATTAGAGATCTTTCATGACAACATGCTATATTTCTTTTATTTCAAATTAAGTGACCATGTAATCCAAATCAACACTTGTTTTTTCATCTCATATTAAAAATCACATCTCTGTTTTCAGTTATTCTAGACAAAAGGAGGACGATACAACTATGTAGGGTCACCAGACTCAATGCACTAAAAAGAATTATATTTGTGAATGAAGAGTAATTTGGCTTTAACAGGCTTTAACAGGGCAGTCAAGTACATCCATACATGCCCTGACGGTGTGTGCTTCCCATGAGTTTGCTGGGCCTTGAGTTACATCAGCAATATAACTGTATATTTCAACGTCGACATGCACAAATAACTTCACAACAGGAAGGCTGCAGGAAGCAATTCAGTAAAATTTCCATTTAATAAGCTCCAGTGTGTGAATGGGCCAAAAATGTCTGCTCTGGATTCATGGCAGGTATTCTCACATAATTGTCTCGAAAACATCCAACAGGAAGCTATGTTTTACTCTTCTTCTCCGCAGGGTATGAGTCTTTGAACCCGGAGCAGCAGATGGAGTTTCCAGCCTGCGACTCACAGCATCGCCTCATCTCCTTGATCACATCCTCACACATGCTCTCCACGTACTTGTTGGCTGCAGGAGGAGGATAGTGTCAGGCTGCTCTCTGACAACATGTCATGGCATTCAAGTGGCTCGTTTGTGTACCTTGTAAACACTTTTGAATCGCGCATGCCTGCTTTTGACACGGATCTTTCTGTGGCATGTCTGAAAGAGAGCACACGGTGAGTTTTCGGAGGTTATCCACGAGCAGTAAGCAAGTGCACATCGGACTCGACTCCCACCTTTGCCGTTTCAGGAAACTTGGCACAAGTCAGGTCCTGGATGAAAGGTCGACAGGCTAATGTTAGCCGCTAATGCTAATGCCACTTCCTCCTCCTTTTTTTCAGTTTTATCGTCGGTTGGCACCTGTTTAAAATTACGTTAATGTCACTTCCTCTTCCGAGACGCTGTCGCAATCACGTGACACGACGACAGCCAATTAAAGGCGTTGCTGAAAAGCTGCAACAGCGACACCTGGTGTTTTCCACACAGGCAGTGACCTGAGGAAAACAGTCAACAAAAACAAATAGCAAAGAAAACATTTAAAAAATAAATTGTTCTGAATCCGAAAACATTAATGTGTATAATTAATTGTGAGAGCCCTCCTTTATCTTTAACCATTTTTTCAAATTTGCTTTATTCATATAGTTGTTTTGTCAGTCCCAACTCAAACAATACTAAAGGTAAAATACATATAACTGTGAATAATAATGTCATTTCATTTAAATTTTATTCATATAGATAAGCAAATTAAGAAACATTTCATATTTACAGTCATGACCTGCTTTTCTTTAACATTCAGCATTAAAGTTGCAGTAAGCTTCCAGCATACATCAACAATAATGTAGTCATCATTGCTATATTAAGTGTAGTCTACACATTTGTAGTGTTACAAGAAAAAATTATTAATAGGAAAATAAGTCTAGCAAAAATATAAATTAGATACAGGATATCACATGGAAAGCATAAAAAGGGAGCTATATTCTAAACAAACAATCTATCACAGAGAATACATTCATGTTAAAATACTGACAAATTAAATGGCCATTGCCAAGTGTAGTATATTTGGGTTTTTTCTTTATGATATCTAATTCTGGATGAGAGCGAGATCCTGATAAATGTCTGTTGAGTTGTGAACACATTGTCATTTCTGTCCTGAAAGCAGCAACAGTAAAATCCCCTTGGCTGAATTATCCTTGTCTGTCCAATGTGGTCATCTGACATCTCATCTTGTATTTCAAACACCTAAGTAAAAGCAAAAGAAGTTGCAGGTTAGGACATGTGTGGAGGCAATTTGCACATGTGCTCCTCAGATTTCCCATCTACCTTTGGTTGTGGCCTCAACAATGAACTGCTTGCTCTTCTTCTCCAGTGTGTTAGAGGCCGTGCAAGTGTAGGTCCCTGGGAGCAGCGAGGAAGAGGTAAGAACGGCTTCATCCTCCATCCTCTCCTGCACATGATGGGAGGATTGCCAGCTGTACACTGGTGTTGGATTTCCTGTAGCAGTGCAGTTTAAGGAGATTTCAGCACCGACTGTAAGGTCCAAAACTTCTGTTTCAGGACTGAGGAACATTGGGGGAACTAGAAAAAGATCATAGGGATTAGAGATACCATCACTCTTAGGTATAGTGAACATATCAGAACTCTTTTTTGAGATGGGAATAGCTTCATGACTTACAGTACACAGAGGCATTAAGAGGCTCTGAGGTCACAGTTGGAGGTGGTTGTGGTCCTTCTGGTCCAAGCTCCAGCTCTGCTACACACCTGTACTGTGCTCCATTCTCAGCTTTGGTTGGCGTGATGACGAGGATAGAGGACACTTGGACAGGTGAGGAGGAGGTGAGGTCAGAGAAGGAGTGGTTATAAACCTCAGTCTGCCCTCTGTACCACCTCAGGATGAGATATTGCACTGGAGCAATATTTTGAACCTCGCAGAGCAGCTGGTACTCTTTTCCTTCCACCATGGGGCCAGTGTGGTTCACAGGCCTGATGGATACACTATCTGGGGTTTCTAAACGAATAATACACAAGGGTTCAGGTCAGTCAAACAGGTTTATGTGAGTCATCAATTTTTACACTGTGTATGAAAACAAGAGCTGACTCACTGTAGAGGACGAGGTTAAGTTTCTCCTCACATTGTCTAGGAGCTGTGAAAAACACCCCATAACAGATGGGCTCCTCTATCCAATCAATGAGACTGTCTACCTTCCACTGGACAGAAAGGTCTTGCTGAGTGTGTGCAGCACTGATGGCCGATTCCCAGCCCAGGACACGGACCGGGCGAGTGGCTTCACAGGTGACTGACACCGGCTCCCCAAAGCCCACCACAACCCTGGAGGGCTTCAGGATTAGGGAGCAACCTTCACCTGACACTGAGACATACAGCAGCAAACATCATCACCATGGTGTTGACACCACCACCTTATTATGTAACTATGTTCCAACACACAAGAGGTCGGCTTAATATTTCCTAAATACACCAGTGTACAATAGTGAATGTAGAGCTATCTAGCTGATGATTTATTTCTCTGTTAAGATAACAAAATGTATGCTATACATTTGTTGGCCTACTTACAGGATTTAACCTACAGTTTATTCAACCGATAACAGAGTATAAAGTCCAACATGCACATGTGCATTAAGAATAGTTTAGTTGTTTCAGTTAACTGACCCCTCATAACCTTATAGTAGGGTATAATGTGGCCAACTAAACAAAGATCTGTTCATACAACGTGCTGATCACAGTGACCCAATACCGCGAGGATTGACCTACATTAAAAATAAAGACGCTTTAACTTGCTGCTGCACTGATGGTCGTTATCACATTGATATTATCACCAACTAGAGGTCATTGTTTGTTTCACTACATCAGTATTTTTATGACAATTACCGCGCTGAACATCATCTGTAACAAGTGTGTGTCTGTGTGTGTGAGAGAGAGAGAGAGAGAGAGAGAGCGAAAAAACACGTTGTCTTCAACGTCTTACCCGAATAAAACATGCAAAACGTCAGGATCCATCTCAGAAAGTTGTTTCCCATGTTATTTTCTGCACTGAGGCGTCGATTAAGGGGCGACGGAAAGAAAATTCCAACTTGAACAAGCTTGGCAACTCTGCAGGGAACGATGTCGGAACAAAAGGGCCCCGTTCATCCCAGCTGACTTTGTGGGTGGGGGGTAAAAGGGAAAGAGGGAAATTTAACAGGTGGCAGGCCTCTAAAGAAACACAGCGCGACCCTTTGTACCGCAACCATGTCGCGTGCATTTTAGCACTAAAGTGTAGATCTGTCACAAATAGCATAGCGACAAGAATAATTTCGACATACAGGACAATATATGAATAATAAACTAAACAAACGTGAGCAATGTTGAACATTTCCAACAGGCCTTAATGAAATCATCTCAATTTATAGCATGATCAAATTAATGACATAAAACTACTAAAACACAAACCTTTTACTCTATAACCTCTGACCAATGTAAATCTCCTTCAATACTATAAACCAGACATCTGAGATTTTTAAGATCTTTACATTCCAGCATTGGGTGTGGGCATTGTAAGCTTTTAAAGCAAAGATTTTATCGCTTGGCTTGTAATCAAATCATGACTGTCTGTGAACAAAAAAACCAGTTCTGCGTGCATGCTTGCGTCCTCTTGCTTCAGGACTCCATGCTTTGTGAAACCCAGAGCATGCAGGAGTATTGGTGCTGTAACTTGTAAGACTCACACTGTGACCAGAATGCTGCACAGACTATCAGCTCTGATCGCAACCGCAGTGCAAGTGAGTGAGTAATCGGATGCTTTTTGGAGTATTTATGGCAAGCACAGCTGGGAATCTCAATGCACAGCTTGTTTCAACTTGGATACACTGGTACCTCTTCTAGGTCTTAAGAGAAATGTGTGTTTATGATAAAACTTTTTGTTTAACTCCATGACAAATTGAGCAATATCCACTCTGCCAGGTTGTTATAGCAACACAGTCAGAGCATAAACAAACTGCTTTCTGGCACAACCGTCAGTAGGGATGACAGCAACTGAACAAAAACAACATGGTTTTATAAAATAGATTTATACTGGCAACTCTAAGCAGGATAACACTCTCCTTTACGTTCACTTTGTTCAGTGCTAATTAGTATGGCAGTCTCAGCACTGTATAATGTAAGCCAGATTGAATGAGAGAGAAAGAGAGAGAGCCAGAGGGAGGGTGAGAGAGGAGGAGTCCAAGGGGTTGACAAAAGGTGGCAGGAAAACATAGTCATGAAAGACACTGGTTTGACTTTGCCTCAATCAGTATTCTGCCAAAGGATGTCACTGACAGAGCACTTGGCTTTTTTTAAGCACCTGATGTATATACAGAGGCTGCACATACAAACCTTTAAAACAACTAACTCTCCCCTTTATAATTAATTATAATCTCTCATTACGACAGGGTTTACTTCTTGTACTTTTGCTACTGGAAAATCAAACACTAGGATTTTTAGTGATTAAAACTCAAGTCATTTCAATAATTCAACATTCTGTTTTATCATGAAATTGAAGACACATTACAGAAAATGGCATGATCAGTCTCTTCAGTGCAAAAGTATAAATTCAACATCCTAGAGCTGTACTGTTGTGCGCACACACACACACACACACACACACACACACACACACACACACACACACACACACACACATATATGAGCAAAACAACAACAAAACTACACACATATATATGTGTGTGTGTATATATGTACATACACCTGAGTTGACAAAAACATGAGTGACTTGATCTTATGAGGTAAAATAAGCTCGAGCAGATCAGTAGACTTTGGTGACTATGTTCCTGGGTGCAACAGGAATTTGATACAGTCTGTATTTTTACAAGCATCTAAGTAAACAGGTTACAGTCAGCTTTTGACATGTGCACATATGCAGGTCTAAGATTTCAGACAGCGTTTTAGTGTTGTGTGGTCGGGTAAAATGGGGAGATACCATGTACTGATGATGCATGTTTCCAAATAATTTCATCCACAGTCAGACTAAAAGTGAAACTAACACACAGTAGCCTTTAGAAATCTGAATGAATGGGTTGCCACTGCTCAACATTGGTCTCTGTTTCAGATTCAGTCCCCTTCTCAAGCTGTGAGGGAAGGCTGTGCTCAAATGACAGAAAAAAAGGAAGTAAAAACAATACAACATGAAAATGGGTCATGCTTCCAAAATAAACCTTATGGAAGGGGAAAAATCTCATCACTGACCTGCTGCATATAAACAGAAACCAGGTTACGACATTCTATGCAAATGCTCTTGTGAATGACCTATGTATCCTGGTTTCTGTGATAACCTGGTTTCTTAAGAGCATATAACAGGACTGTTTCAATATTGATTAGTGGATCTTTGAATACAGATGATAGGATAATGCATTCTTTAAGACACAGAAGCAATGCAAGCATGCAGAAGAGACCATGCCCCAATGCAAAGTGACATAAGGGTTCATAAAAAACATTCAACAGTACAGTTCTATTAGCAAAGCCATGCAGAATTCATTTGATTAAAAAAAAAAAAAAAAAAAAGCTTCATTCATACTAGTCCTGATGGGGTAGGTTGTCCTCTGAGATAGCTTCCTTTGTTGAGAGAAAACGTACCCTCAGGTGTCCCAAAAAAATGACCGGCAACAGTGAGCAGGACTCCCAGTGACACAAAACTTCCAAATATGGCTGCAAAGGTTGTTCGGTCCCCTGTGGGAGATGGGAGTTTTTGTTATAATCTCTGTCTCGGCTCATCAGTTTACTGGTCTCGCAACAGAAGAGTTTGTCTGTTTGTGATAAACCACACATCCCAAAATTAAAATGAAAACAAAGAAAATAGCCACTAAAATCCCAGCTGTGGTTCCAGGGTGACTACCTGATGGAGAACAACATCATAAGGTAATTATACAACAATATCTTCACTGCAAGAGAAGAACAAAATAAAACAAAATTAGAAGTGTAATGACTTAAAGTAATGATCTTACTTGAAGTTTGGATGACAGTGAAATATTTGGTCTTTCTGCCCATCTCATTAGATGCTGTGCAGGCATATGTCCCTGGAAACAGAAGGTGCTTCGACAAGATGAGTTGATGCTGATTTTGAGTATCAATCTTCTCTTGTATGGCTTCAGGGAGCTGCCAGCTGTATTCCGGCAATGGGTTTCCTTTCGCAATGCACATTAAAGTTATTTCACTGCTCACCGAGATGTCCAGTGTCTCATTTGCAGGCATGTCAAAGGTTGGTGGGTCTGAGGATGTACATAAAATGAAAACACAAACACACAGGCAAATCAAGATGCATTCAGGGAGCAATTGTTAAATACTCTCTTGCAAAATTGTGATGAGGTGGTATTGGAGGTGATATATGGTGATATGGTTAAAAACTCACACATTACGATCAACTCATATGACTCTGACCGCATTGGGGGAAGATTTGGTCCTGTTGGCTGAAAGTTCAGGTTTGCTTCACAAAAGATCTGAGTTCCATTATCATCTCTGTGGGCCTTCAGATCTATTTTTGACAACTTATTGACTGGAGAGACACTGGAGTCGCTAAATGTCTCAATGTCATAAATCTTATTTCCTTTGTACCAGTGCACAGATAGAATTCTTGCTGGGGCAACTTTAGCAATTTCACATTGCAAGTGATACATTTTACCCTCCACTATGGGGCCCGTTGGACTTGGGGGAGGCATAGACACATTGTCTGGCATTTCTATATAAAAAAAAACAAAACAAAACAAAACATCAGCATTAATGGTATTACATAATTGAAAACTACAAATAGTTCAGATAAAGTAAAGTACTACTTACTGTAAACAGTGACTGGCAGGATTTGTGAGCACTGAGTACTGTCATTGAGTGTGAAGAAGCACTGTGGACTTATCTTCCAGTCTGTTACACTGTCTGCTCTTAAGGTAAGAAATGAGACTCCAACTTTAAGTCCTATGCCACCGTGTGAAGACTCCCAGCCCATTCCCTCTGTCAGTGTGGGTGATGAGCTGCAGTTGACTGAGAAGGAGTCTCCATATCTCACCACAATTTGAGGAGGGCTCACCTCAGCTTGACAGTTAGGGTTAGGGTCAGGGTCAGCAATAACAAGTTTCACTAGAAGCAAACAGCATGGGTTATAAGCTACAGTGTATTAAACAACACTACAGCACATACTTCAGTTTTGGTCAAGATATGGTTTAGTTCTTCAGATCCCCATTTGCCTGGCATTGTAACAGTTGCTACTCTTCCTGGGGTCCCCACAAGGTTTTAAGCAATACTTAAATGACAGAATACACATCCATACTTATAATAATCTTACACAAAATAACACACTACACTACTTAAGTTTTCCAGATGTGTGTGCTGATACACATATGGTGGAATTGTCTGCATATGTCGCAACTGTGGCATAATTCAGAGGTAAAGGTAAATAATTATTTTATTTTTTTTAAAAAGGGTTCTAAATACCTTCCTCAAGGCACAAAATGAATATGCAATACATGAAAATATATACATCCTAATAGTGAGATACATTTTGATCTATGCAGCAACAGATGTTTGAAAGTCGTAACAGTTCAACTTCAATAGCAACTTGTGATCAAGGTTATCAAATGCTACACTTACATCCAGCAATATGGTACCAGAAACTGTTTTCTTATGGATTTTCTATTATTCATGACAAGTTACAGCACCAATACTCCTGCCAAGCTGTGATTGGTGAGTGCACTGTGCCCAGAGAGTCATAAAGTATGTAACTGTTCAAAACACTTCCTTGTTGACTCATGGGATACTTGAGTTTCTCAGGAAAATATGATAAAATAGACCGTTAAAACATTACAATGGTGTTTTCACTAGATATGTAAGTCCCCTATTGTTTCTGGTGCTTGAAAAAAAGTTTGAAAAAATAGTTGTGATAACTCATGGTAACTTTTTTCCAAATAAAATCGGAGTTGAGGTAATCCTTTCCCAGATATTTACACATGAATTACAACTAGGGAGAAAATCTGGAAGTTGCTCTAAATTTTGACAAATGATCGACAGAAAACACCCACTAGATATTTGAAATAAAGAAGCCTAAAAATTTAGCAAAGTGCGGGGGCCAGTCGACGCCCTACATTAACTTTTCACATTAATAAACATGTATTGGGGAAAAAAGAAAAAAAAACACGCACGCGAAAGGACACAAAATGTACCTGCACACGCCGTTAAACCGCTGAATATCAGCAGCCACTTCATGGTTTCGACCATCAACACTCGCGGCTAAATTAAAATATATCAACGCAGTCGGATGTTATGTCCAAATCCTCGTCCTTCCTATTGTCCCATACGCGCAGGTTTTATTCCACAGGCCCACGGCGACCTGAAGATAAAACTGTGATGCGTTAACGCGCACCTCGGAAACTGCTGAGATTCCCTGAGCCACACTGGTAAAATGTAATTTCCGGTGCGGCCGCTTAGTCGTAATGCGTTGTCTTTTCACAAGGACCGAAAACTAAGGGGAGTCAGTTGCAACTCAGTTTTTCATTCTTTAAACGGTTTTCGCAAATATAAGCATAATGTACTATAAATGTATATGAATGCCGTTTTTCCATGATGTGATACATGTAACGCATAGCATAATCATACAATTTCCTAACTTCCAAAAAAGTCTCAGGTTGAGCATTTCGAGTATCAGGAAAATCCCATGCGAACTGCCAAATTGCAATATTTCCCACAGGTAGGGTAGGCAGCATTACTCAGGTAGGCAAACGCAGTTTCCGGTACTGTGGAGGAGAAGGTTTGGGGATTTGGGGGCATTTGGGGGATTTTGGGCGCCTTGTCTCAAAATTTTCCAGGCTCTCTGAGCTTTGTTCAAAGATCGCAACTGTCTGGTGAATAGCACCAGTGTGTGTGTGGGTTTGTGCTGCTCTTGAGTGAAATTTGCTCAGGAAAATGTGCTCTGTTCCCTATTGAAAACGGTACAGTAAAGGTCTGTAGACGAATGAATGTTATCAGATGTTTAGATCCCTTGTTGTCCTTTGTCACAGGTCTGTGCTCTAATGTGGCTCTGTCTTGCAAGAGGATATTAGGAACTATTTCACACCGTTTCAAAACTAGCCATAAATTGCAGATCATAAATTTAAACATGCCAAATACAGCTCTGGAAAAAACTAAGAGACCACTGCAAAATTCAGTTTCTCTGGTTTTACTCTTTATAGGTATGTTTGAGTAAAATGAACATTTATTTTATTCTATTAACTACTGACATTTCTTCCAAATAAAAATATTGTCATTTAGAGCATTTATTTGCAGAAAATGCAGAAACTGGTCAAAATATCAAAAAGATGCAGTGTTTTCAGACCTCAAATAATGCAAAGAAAACAAGTGCAATTTTTTTTATTAAACAACAGTAATGTTTTAACTTAGGAAAAGTTCAGAAATCAATATTTGATGAAATAACCCTAATTTTCTATCACTGCTTTCATGGTCTTGCCATTCTTGCCATCCACCAGTTCACATTGCTATTGGGTGACTTTATGCGACTCCTGGCACAAAAATTCAAGCAGCTCCGCTTTGTTTGATGGTACTGAGAAATATATGTAAATGAATAAGGTGCATGTTCAATGAAAAAGTAGTTTGTTTAAAAAGCCACATATTTAATAATAAAATACTGTTTTAAGTCAATATTTACAGCAATATTCACAAACAATGCAATGTTCTTATATCCCTTATATCATGGGTAGGCCTTCATCTCCTAACTATTCTGTCTTGTACAAAGTTTACATACCCATCTGCAGTCCATTTTCAGTACTAATTTATTCTATCTTTACTCTCTCATAAATAAATATAAGGTTTTTTTATTTGTATAAAAAAAAAATATCCAGAATATACACTTCTGATAGGCATTAGGCTACAATGCCCTCAGTCATTCATACAAAAGCATACAACTGTGGAACAAGACAATTTGTTCCATAAGGCTAGTGCCTGATCCAGTATGGCACAACAAAGGGCCAGACACAGAGAAGGCTACCAACCGAGAGAAGTGCAGAGTTGCGTACAAAGAATAGTGAAAGGACAATGGGCTCAAAAACTGGTATGTAGTGTTGCACATACACCACTGTGCTTCCTGTTAGTGTGACTGTTAAACAGCAGTCTTAGGGCCACCGCTTCTTAGAACACAATCAATAAATAACCCCATATATACAGATCTGCATTTAAGTGACTATTATAGGGGCAGAATAAAAAAAAAGAAAAACAACCAAAAACAGCGAAATAGCCAAGTGTTAGTGTGAAAACAAAGTTACCAAAAACATTCATAATCATATTAGATTAATTTGTGCTCATGAAGAAATATCCGGTTTCTCTTACAAATCCGAGCGAGATGTTTATGACCTTGCTTGCTCTATTCTATCTGTTCAGTGAAAACAGGTAAAGTCCAGTCAATATAGAGTTGTATAACTCAAGCCAAGGGTGCTTATTGTCATAATTAGATTATTCCATGAATGGCAAGATACTATTACATATGGAGAAATAAAAAAAAGGGGGTTAATAGTGTGTGTGGATTTTGGAGTAATTATAAAGATTTTCAAATAGTACAGAGTGAACCTGCCGTCTGACATGTTATTCTGGTTTTTACACACTGTAGATTTTGGTGGCAGGAAGAAGCAGCTCATTCAGAGTGGTCAGTTATCCATTCTGTGGTATCAACAGTTGTAGTGCTAAGATAGTTTGGTCATAGGAAACTGCAGGTCCCAGCCGTTGTGAGCTACGTTACCATTGTGGGTGCTGAGTTTGGGGTTTTTAAGGCTGTAGCGACGAATCTTTGTGTTCTTGTAGTAGATGGAGTAAATGAAGACAAAGACAGTGGAGATAGCAATTACTGTGACAGCCACAAATCCGGCTATGAGCGGCAGGTAGTCCTCTGTAACAAAAAGAACATAAGAATATGTGAGAATAAAAAATAAGCAGCTTTGTCCATTTAGGTAAAAGCCCTATTGCAGATTTTTATAGGAAGAGGTGCATATTTTCTCCGGAAAAAAAATATACAACTGAATCTTGATTGTTACCCTTTAAAATCACTTCGACCTCATGGAAGACGGAATCAACTTCATTGGTGGCAGTGCAGTTGTAGAAGCCAGCTTTAGACACAATGAGTGTGTCTCCAGACACATGGGGCATTTTGTCTTCGCTGTAGTCCCACTGAATCTTTGGAGCTGGGTGACCATCAGCTTCACAGACAAGCTCCTCAAGATAACCATCGAACACCAGGATTTTCTTTGGAAGCTTTGTTTCGTTAATCACAGGCTTATCTGTTGAATAATAGTGGCAAAAAAAAAAAAAACCTGTGAAATCAAATATCTCAAATATGACAGGAACAGGAATTCCAGTTAAAAACTTGTAGTGACAATTTAGTTGGGGGTGGAATCCCTTATTCAACATTTTACACACAGTCCTTTTTTTACTGTAAGGAAAATAACAAGCTCTTCTACTGAAATCTGAATATCCTCTCTTTGTCGTACAGTATTATCTTAATCATGGCCAATGAGCAGGAAACGGAAATGTGATCTCACAGTGGACAGTGATGTTGAGAGGACTTGACATCATCTCTGGAGGAGAGTCTGGTCCCAGGTTCATCTGAGCCGCACATCTGAACTCTACCCCATTGTGCTTTCTGTTCAGAGTGATGTTGATGGTAGATGACAAAGTGAGTGGAAATCTGCTCGTACTGATGTTACAGTTTTCGCTGGGGTCAGGACAGCCATTTACTTGCATTAGGTCTAAAGGAAAACAAACATTTTGAAGAAAATTTAAGAACATAAAAAGTTGGATTTTTACTCTCTCCCCTCTCAACATAAACTGATGTCTTGATTTGACATTCATATACACACTGATTCGTAAGAAACTAAACATTACATTTACTCATTTGGCAGATGCTTTTATACAAGAGCCAATTCACAAGGGAAGGAAGCTCTAAAGCTTAAGTGCAGCAGGAGACATTGGTTTAAGTGTAAACAACAAGCCTTTTGTTTACTTCAATAAACTTCTCATAGTACGCAGCTCTAATGACCATAATTCTTGACTAATCATGCTTCCTTTGAAGTTTGACCAGTGCTGGTAGATTTCTTTCACGTCACAGAGAAGGCAGATCACGCGTAAACAAAGATATCCCACCTTGGGTCGTTGGTGTGAAGGTGTCGTTCCCTTGATACCATCGCACAACCACATTCTGTGCAGGAGCGACTCTAACAATGTCACACTGCAGCTCGAGCCTTTCACCCACTACGTGTGTGCTTGAGTTATGGAGAGAACGGATGGAGACGCTGTCTGGCGTTTCTGTCGATGTGTGGTGTAGTGACAAAAAAAAAAAAGAAAAAGAAAAAAGGGATTAATTAAGGATTTAAAGTTGATGACAGTAAATGTACAAGGAGTTATCAATACATACTGAAGAGAGTAAAGTCTAACTGTTTATGGCACGTTCCAAATCCCATAAAACTTGCAATACAAACAGGCCTTATGTCCCAGTCTTCAAGGGTGTTGGCATGCCAGCTTCCACTATTAACTTTAACGTTGTTAAACTGCCAGTATATTTCTTTCAAATGAGTCTTGCTGCTGGGTGTCGGTTGGCAGGTAACAGCCTGGATTTTTTCTTGATACTGTACCACCATCATGTTTGGAGTTATTTCAATGGGGCATTCTCGGTTGGCCTCTGTGGAACATAGATTAAGTGTAGAAAATGTTATTCCAGTCTTAATCAGCACACATGCATTATCGTAACACAAAATCCCCACATTCTGAGCTGTGCTAAAAAAGCACCGGTCTCAGGAAGGATGTGTCCCTCCCTACGGAAACTCTGCACTTGCTGCCTTCCATTCTTTGTGCTAGACTTACTGCAACACAATCTCAATTAAAATGCTTTCAAGTTTCAACCCAGTGCTTTTCTTTTCTTAAACATAGATAACTTACAAATAACAGAAAGATACACTTTTGGAAACTACGTTATCCATAGGATGTAAGAGGACGCTTAAATTACTTACTACTAATAAAACACACTGATTTTTCACACTTATTATCATCATTTGTTCGTATTCAAAGCATATGCAACACACACACACACACATATACATATATGACACGAATATGACTCCAGACTTTCCAGCCTCCAATGCTTTTTTTATTTTTAACTGTGATGCCTTAAATTAGCTCCTAATCACACGGGCGACGTGAACGGGTCAAAACAACCTCGCCTTTTGCCACTAACGCAAAATTAAGGAAATTGAGCCATTTCAGTCTGGACAGAAAAGAAAACATGAGGTCTGCAACTCTTTCCCAAGAGGCACAACTTACTCGACTCTGTCCCGTTACAAAGCGACAGCAGCGCTAATGTCAAAAAGACCAAGAGGAGTCGAAGTAAATTGAAATTCTCCATTGGAGTAAAGTTACAGCAGGTTTTTATCCAGCAGCTGTCGACTGTCTTCCGTTACACACCGACTCCTGCTCCTCCTCGGCTGCAAAGCTAAGCTAAGTTATAGCTGTATGAACTCACTGCACAGTCAGTACCGTCAGCCTTGTTATACTAGCAGAGAGGAAACTGGGAAGCAGCCCTCCCCCCAACATATACACATACAACACTGTGTCTAAATGTGGTTTTCCCAGTTGGCTACATGTTAAACTTTGTGCTAAAAAGCTGGCAAGCTGGCATCGACACAATCTTAGTTCATCGTGTTATACCAACAGTTCACAATTAGCACTTATAACATAATGTACGGCTGAGATTGCCAAAACTATTGTAAGCAACACACACACACACACACAGTTTCTGCAGTCAGTTTCTCCCATCTGTATTAAAGTGTGGATTAATGCTGCCTGACAAACTTACTTTCCATCCATATGCCAGTGTTAGGGGTAAGGTGATTTTAAAATGTCCTGAAGGTCCTATATTGTAATATAACAATATTGTAATATAATATAACTTCTAATGATAGACAAATCTGTGAAATTAGTGTGTCAGCCCATTAAATTCATGTGGTAGAAACATTACATTGACTGTACCTTTCACTGTCACTCTGGCTGTTTTAGAGACATTTCCTTTCTCATTCAAGGCTTGACATGTGTAGGAGCCTGCGTTGTACACAGTAGCATTATGGATGAGAAGGCGGCCCATTTCATCTTCATTTTCCTCAATCACATTGGCCGTCCGGTAATAACGCCAGAGATATGTTGGTCGTGGGTTTCCCATGGAGGAGCATTTCAGCTCCACAGAAGAACCAGCTTCAACTTCAAAGTCTTCAAAATCAAATATCTGTGATGGTGGGTCTACAGACAAAAATGTAAACAATTTAAGTGAGAGAAGAAGCAAAGAGTTAAAACCACAAGTATTAAAAACAGTCCTGCCAATGGTTTCACATTGGTCCACTGAGCTACACAGATAGGATAAGATTGCAAATATGAAATATGGGGTGTTTTAGAAATGGTCCAACAGGCTGAAAAACAAGTAGTTTTTACAGTCTGGTGACATTTAGGGCCACAGCTACCATTTTCTTTACTGATTAATCTGATGGTTACCTTTTTAAATTAAATGATAATTTAGTCTGTAAGGCTTCAAAAAACTGAAAAATGTTTTAATGACATACTTACAATGAACTGTAATATTATACTCTTGTGATGCAACATTAAGTTGTGGCCCGTGTGGCCTCAGATCCATGTGCGCCTCACATCTGAATGTGACTCCGTTGTCTTCTTTGGTTGAAGTAAAGTTCAAGACAGGGGACAGATTCTGTGGTTTGTTACTGGAACTATTAAAATGGTCTTCGTGGATTAGTATATCTTTTTTGTACCATGTGACAGTGAGATTTTGCACAGGTGCTACATGGTGAATGTGACATGTTAATTTATATTCTTCATTTTCTTTCATCACTCCATTGGAGCCACTGCTGGAGCTGATGCTGATGCGTTCTGGGAATGCTGCAGAAAAAAAAAGAAGAAATTAGACAAAGTCTCATCAGCCTCAGCCTGTCATGTGTTGAGTGTTGACTTACTATAAAGAACAATTATTGCGTTCCTGGAGCACTGATTAAATGTTGACATGGTTGTGTTGTTTAAGAAGCATATGGCATAGATGTCCCAGGCAGTAAGGTTCTTCACAGCCCATTTTAAATGGTTGGTCCTATGTGGCTTTATTCCTTTTTGTGTTGACTCCCAGCCCATGCTTTCAAACACGGTCTCTGATGTACTGCAGTTGATTGAGACAGGGTCTCCATATTTCACCACGACACTGGGGGGGCTCAACTCAATGGGACAGAAGCCATGCACACCTACAGCATGGAAGTTACATGTGTTATAATTGTAAAATCATTACAAGAGAAACATGTCATTGAAGTATTTCACATCCCACATTTCATACAGTATATGTCAAAGACTTATGAAAGCTGCAGTTATTTAATAAAAGGAGTGAGAGATCCTGGTTTATTCAACAAATCTAAAGAAACTATTATATTCATCTTTATGAAATATTAATGATAACCAGTTTGTAAAATCATTCTGTCAGTATAATACCACTTTTCCTGTGTGTAGTGAACAGAAAACATTTATCATTGTTTAGGTCAACTATACAATACTATACTATACTATACAATATTTTATATCCACTGGGAATATCTGTAATGTTGTCACATTACTGAATATCTATCAATAATGTGACAACCATCATCTTTTATAATGCAGCTCCTTTGCACAGGAAGGTCGGTTATGAGCAATCAATGACTGCTGGAGGAATTCATGTAAAAAGAAAATGTGTAAAAAGCACTTATGTGAGAAGGTCTGAAATAACAGTTACTAAATTCATTTTTAAAAATATTTTTTGTGTAATTATCTCATCATGGGAACACTTTCACTTTACATAGTTAGATAAGAAAAAAAGAAAAAAGCTTATCCGGGACAGTTTTAAAGTAACTTCAAACCTGCCCTGGATAAGTTGTTTAAATTAGATAAATTGTCACAAGTACAGAAAGTCACTTCCTCCCTAATGCAAAAACAATTTAAAAACACATTGAGTAATAGCTGTCTTTTTTTCTTTTTTTCTTATCTAACTATGTAAAGTGAAAGCGTTCCCATGATTCCCAGATAATTACATAAAAAATATTTTACGATCATGTTTTTAAAGCAGATGATCACATGCTTCTGTTTTTTATATCTATATTTTGAATCCAGTTTATCATTAACACACATGCCCTCATGGTAATTAAGACTAAACTATACATCAAAAACTATACATTATGGCCCAATAAAGTGAGAAAACACCGCCTACCTGTCGCAATGAGAATGAACCCCACGAAAAGTCGAATAAATGATGTACTGTTATTCATTTGATTTGAACAATGTCGCCTCTGTTGTGTACTCGAGCTCTGCTCAGCTGTCCCTCTCCAATAACACTGCACTGGTCTGTAGTTAACCAGTGAGGCACACTGAGAGGAGATGGACAAACATATAAAGCCTAATACAATGGTGGCAATGCTCTCTCGCTCTCTCTCTCTCTCTCTCTCTCTCTTTCTACACAATGGACGGTGGTGTGTGTGTGTGTGGTTGTGTGTGGGATATATTTATGAGTCATGCAATGCTACCCGACCTGGCAACTATTTTTAGAACTTTTAAACAGTTTTGAGTAAACATGTAACATATATTACCAAAAGGTAAGATGTACATATTAGAGTCTGTTTGTTATTTGCTAAATTACACATAGTGGTTTGAGATTCAGACCACTGAAGTCTCTGTTATACATAGAGCCACTACATGCTCAGCGAATCAAATCAGTTTGTAAATGTGTCTGTTTTGTATTGAGCTAAATATTGCACAGTGACTTGATTTGGCTTTTGTCATTCTTTTTTGTTTTTTGTTTTCAACTGATTGCTATTCAACATGCTCTGTATATCTGTTTAATGTCATTGTTTACATATATTACTGATGTAAAATGCCTCTTATAGGTAGGCTTTGATGCAGTTGTCTAAAATACATTTAATTCTGAAAACTAATATTTCAGTATATTTCAGTGTAAATACATATATAAATGTCAAGTTTAATAATACTGCTGAATTGACATTTAAAAAGCACTGCTTTATCTTTTCTTTGTTACTTAGAAATGATTAAAAGCTGTTCAAGTCAGGAAAAAAATTGACAACAGTTATGGTATCATGTTCCTTTTCTCAATCAGGCTGAACTGTCAAAACTGCTTTGCATGCATGCTAAAAGGCTTTATTATGCCCACACTTCTTAAGGTCACCAGCACATAGATTCCCACCCACACACCCACATTTTGAGACAGATTGAGTGTTTTCAGCTCGACCAGCACTATGTTTGTGTATTTAAGACTGTGGTCAGAACAAAATCAGACCACATTAGATCATATCATTATCACTTCCGGGATGTTTTTCTACTTGGCTTTCCAAAGAACTTTAATTTTACTTTCTGGAAGAGGCCGGAGTTCCCACACAATGGAAACTGCTTTTAGTTGTTTCATATTCCAAGCCCAGCAGTAAGGGTTATGTCAGGACATGCATGATATGAATTCTATGAAGATTTTGCATGGATGCACAGATGGAACGGATGCAGTAATCTGGAAATTCTTCAAATCTGGAGGTTGAGACACTGATTTCCCAACAAGGCATCAATATTGTAATCACATTCCTGTGACCCAAAGAAATGAGGACTAGTAACCAGAACGGGGGTTCTGTAGTTGAAATGGGGAAAGTGAGACTGCTGAGACTAAACAGCTGCACACAGCATGTTGTACTTAATCCAGCTAGGGTGAAAAGTCATTTTAAACAGTCCATCAGATGGGAGAAGAAAGGGAAAGTAGAAGAAAATATGCAAGAAGGGAGGAAAGACAAACGGGGTGCTTAGGCTAAGAAAACAGGCATTGAGATTCCAGTCATATTGCTGAAATACTCCCTATCCACAGAGAATAAAGAACAGGCATTACATGCAACATTCTCCTCTCTGTGCTCTCTGGCCAGGAGGTTTTTACACTGGCAACAGCAACAAAGAGGGTATGAAAACTGAAAGTGAGTCACCTAATAATTAATTGTGTGAAATGAGGAAGTTCTAGTGCAGCATTTTTTCCTCATGATAAATGGATTCCTGTAAGTGTTAGTGATGTTAAAGTATTGTTTGTCATGTCACATGGTCTCAGGTTTTTTCATCAGTCATAAAAAAAGAGAGGGAAGTTGCATAATGGAATGACCAATTGAAGTGGTGAAAGAAAGACATAACAATGAGGAGATAAACTAAACCATTCCTGTAAAAAGTCTTTGTTAATATGCCAGAAGACAAGAACAATGTGTGGGATGGTGAGTGAAAGGAATGCGCTCTGAGCAAAAAAACTATCAAGAGGATCTCAGAGTATCCAATGGCCAACGTTACTGTTAGAGTTTAAGCGACGCTGCTGTGATGGCCTTGTACCCACATTAGCTTCAGTTGCCAGATGCTACTTCTCACCCTCTCTGTATCAGTGTTACAAAACAGAGCTGGTATTTAATGTTCAACCAGGAGGTTTGTGAGACATTCACTTTGAAACAATATGAGGGTTATCCATTTACTGTAATGTTATCAAACAGAGTCAAACAGAGATCCCTCTGTGGCGAAAAATTCCTTTAGTCTCTGCTGGCATTTGAAGCCATTTTCTTTATTTTGTGCAGGAGAATCAATCTCAGTGTCATGGTGGCTACACTGTAAACAGTATTTCATGAGATGGATTTTCATCCATAGTCGATCCTAATTTAAACCTGTTTGCAAAATTGCATTATAAGTGAGATAGCTAGATTCAGCTTACTCATCAAAGGTCATTGTCACGTGATCTGCTATTGGTGCTACAGGAAACATCCTCTGGGCACTGTGAAGATCTATGTCCAATATGGTGGTTCTCCAACCAGTAACAAAAATCATTATCAGAGGAGGGATCCCTCACCCAGGATAGGCAGACGTGCAATAGATAAGACAAGAAAACAGGTTACAATACAGAATATGCACAGCCTGGAAATGGTGTGCAGGAGCTGACGAAGGCAGTTTTTGCTGGGAGGGAAGGCAGGGAGAGTGGGGCAGCTTAATGGGAGTAATGGGTGGTAGACTGGTTCCTGGGAAGGGAGGGCAGGTCTTGGTGGAGAGAGATGGAGCTTCAGTGGATCTGTGGAAACACAAATAGAGAGACAGCAAGACACCAATGCCTTCAGTGCATTAGCAGCATGTGCAGGAACCAGATAACAAAAAGGAAATAACCAATTTACTATTGCTACAAATAATGCTAATAAACAGATGATATGAAGAGTGTCTGGAGTAGTATCTTTTTCTTGGCAGATAACCACCTGTTCTGCTGACAGGAAATCACATGAACTACATTCACTGTTTATTTTAAATAATCACACAATTTTTTTTAATCAACAATTTTTCTGCTTGCCATTGTGAAGTTAGCATACAGTCACTGGCTTAAATCCTTCTATTGTCTTAAGTTTGTACCTAAATTCACCCCATCTTTTCTCTTCCACTGTTATACTCTGGCCGCTTCAACCCCCCTGGCTGCTTTTAAATGCAGCACCTCTCTTCAGTTGGAAATGAAGTCCTGATGGGTCTTGAGAGTCTCAGTGACACAGACACTGGAGGTCTCCTTTCACAATGATTGGAATGTTTTGTCATATTGTTTTCTGAGGCAAGGCTCACTCTCTTAGACATGAATCACAGGAAAAGGTCTGTCCAAGAACACTCTGTTCCTTTGCTAGTCCACCTACCAGCAACAATTAGATTCATCCTGAAACTCCCAGTAGGTGGTAGGGTGTAGGATTACACTGAGGATGTGCCAAAAATTACCCCTCATTACAGAGGTAAAAGTCTTGAAAAGAAATGGCACACTTCATAGAGAACTATGAATCAGGAAATCTGTTAATGCTGAAACATTTCCCTCTCCATTGCAGGGAATTTCAGGGAAGCTAAAAAAGCAGCTTCAGCATGACTGATACTTGCTGACTGCTGTTTTCAGGCTCTCGAGTTGAAGGAGTGTCCAACTACCAAATCTGAACCTAATGGTCTCAGGAGAGGATCATTACTCTGCAATATACAGCTTGACATCATAACCATAGGGGAACGTTTAGGGACTGCGTGATGGGGGACAGGCAAAGAAGTCAGTTTCTTTTAGCTCATCTTTAATTTTCACTTTCAAATAATACTAATAATATATATATATATATATATATATATATATATATATATATATATCTCCAATAAATAAATAAATAAATGATCAGTTAAACTTGCAACAGCCTTTTTGTCTATTTGTTTCAGCTAAAGTGAAAAACAGGTTTAACAGGCATGTGAAGTGTGAAGAGGTTGTGAAAAATATGTCATGCCTGACGTTAAAGCTGCACCTGATTATTGTCAAACACCACTAGATGGCAGCATAGTGTCAAATCACACGCCACAATTTAAAGATATACTTGAGCAGACATGATCTTCTCTGTTTGTGCAGAGACTTGTGGGGCAGAAAAGCCTTTTAGGAGATGTGTTGGTGGGGGGCTTCTGCAAACAGTTGAACGTCATATGGATATGGGAAACCTCAGCAGTGGCAAACACAGTGACCGCATACACTTACGCTGAGACCATAGAAAATCATCTGAGAAAACCTAATTAGCAAGGTCAGTCAGTTAGAGATGTATAGTTCCTGTTACTCAGATTTCATTTGAATCCATTATTATCATTACAAGAAAGTTCACATTGGCTCACCTCCTCCCTTGTTCTTTTTATCATAATGATGATTTAGTCATCACAAACTGAGGAAGTATAACCTGCATTTGTTTCAAGAAAGTCTTTGGACATAGATTTAGCAAGAAATGTGATAACTCATATACTGCAGCTCTGTCAGCACGTCACTATTTCTCTCTAAAGTCAGGTAGCTGATTCTCTTTTGCAACATGTAAAATACAGAGGCGGGAGGATGTCACATTTAAATGTCAATGTCATGTTTTTAGCATTTGTGGTTAACCCACTGTGTACGGTACCCCTCATACACGCAACCCACACAATTTTCCGGTTGAGGCACCTGTAGAGAATTTCAGAACATTTTCTGCACTACCTCCCCTCAATATGTGGCAACCAGCTGTGACTCAGCCAGCGGTGTAGCTGTTGCATAGATTATTGGTTGTATTGTGGGGGGGATAAACCACAAAACTGACAATTTCTTAGACCTTTGAAATGGTAACACGTTAATCCTCTGTTTGTAAGAACTTTAAACATGGAGTTCGGCTGTCTTTCTGTGGTTTAATTTTAACTTGTTTGTTTTGGGCCAACTCCAACGTGAGCTGCAGATGGACACTTTCTCACAGAGCTCCACAGCCCAGAGCTTTTTCCTACTCTCTCCAGCTTGCTCTCTCTTCTTCTGGGTTTGAGTCTAGGGCTCACTCGTGGCCTTGGCAGATCCACCAGCCAGCCAAAATGTTGTTGTTGTATCGTCTCGCTTCATGTCCCTTTGCCCCAGCAATGCTTAGTGTATGTCAGATGGCCTGACCAGGCTGTGCTGCAACTTGGCAAAATAACAGAAACACCCCAAAACCATCTTTGGAAGCAGTTTTGTCACTGACAGTTGGATTTCATCATTTAATCACAAAACTCCATAGCAAATAAGTATAAGTTAATAAGTAGGATAACAGGTTTCACAACAGTGAAATGAGCTCCAGCACTGTTTTTAAGGAGATTAGCATTTTAAAAAACAAGGCCAGAGGGACTGTGGCATGCAACCATGTCCCAGGGCGTTTAAGTGTCCACACTGAGAAACAGATAGGACCCTAATGATTGGCCTTTTACAGATTCATATAGAGCAGCTTGGAACATTGGAAGGAACATAAATCTGAGAGTGTGACACAAGCTCATTTAGAGGGTCATGGGTAGGGGAAGGAGGAGAGATGGTAACACTAGCTATCTCTTGAGAGGAGCCATGGTTCCCCTTTTCAAAATACAAGCAGGATTGTAATGAGCAGATGAGGAGCAGCTGACACAGGATACCCCAAGGCCCAACTCAAGGATGCAGACAAATGAAACCTAATAGTATTTACCACCACTACCCATCTGGATAGAGAACAGCTGCAGAGGACTTTTGTTTGTAAGCAGAACCTCTTTTCTTAAATGTTACCAGGATATCTTTTAGACCACACCCATGTTCCTCATGTGGCTTTTCATTTGAAATCCTGCTGATTAGTGCAAAGAGGAGACAGATCAGTGATTACCCTGTGAAAGGGAAAGGATGCTGAAGTGCTTTTTGTAGGCTCAGTTGGAGCTTGAAAGGTTTTGTGGCACCCCACCCCCGCAACCCCCCTCCTTTTCCCTCATTCAGGGGCCTCCTGATCACCATTAACACCATGAGAGAGGGGCGCTGACTTCCAAGGTTTGGTAGAGCTGCAAGAGTACAGCATCTCAACATCTGGAGGGTATTAAGGCTGTTGCTGCCCGAGGGTAAAACATGGGGAGACGATGATGGGGTAGTGAGTGTTCGTGTGTTTTGACCAAGCTGTGTGTGTTTTATGGAGAATGACTTAATTACATTGTTGTGTGAGAGTTGGGGGTATGAAAGCGTGACCTCTGGAGAAATGCTCAGAGTGGAATGAGGGTGGTATTGGGAAGCTGAATCAGAGATGACGGGAGATAGTGAAATACAGTGCACTCTTTCTGTTTGTTGGAAGCATGGTGTATGGGTGCTCACTGTATGGCTCTTTGTTCATGCAACTTGTTTGAAGAGTGGGTCTTTGACTCAGTGGCAGGATGTAGCGCTGTGGACCCTTGGCAACAGAGCAGCTCCATCTGAGCCTAGCCTGAAACAAGATGGCTTTGTGCGTGCGATCACCATCCTGCCCCTCCCTTCCTTCCCCATAACCCCTACCTACAGTATGGGGCTGCTGCCTCAGGCACCAGGCACCAGGTGCTCCCCCCCTTTTCTAACCTCACAGCAGCTCAGGTCCTGTGGCTTATAGGGAACAGAAGTTACCTCAGAGCAACCTGACCTTCACTGGGACCAAAGGCAGACCGCTCTTTAATCAAGAGTGCTCTGACATCAGCCAGGAGCCAGAGAGAGGCCGACCAGCTGACAGGGAGCAGCATGTGATACCACAAGTCAGACATTTCAGATACCATATACGAGATTCTTCGTTTTTGTTCTAAAGTACTTTATTGTGACATTGTGACAGTTGTAAAGGCTCAACAGACAATCATCTGGCTGCCTCATTTTGTTGGTCATAAATGAGACCAGCCTCAGGGTGAAGGAGTATATGGAGTCCTGATCCTTATCTGAACCCACACATTAATGCTTAATAGTGAGATTTTAGGCTGATGCACTGTCTTGGACAGCAATAAGTAACTGACACATTAATGAAAAACAGAAAGTTTTGTCAGACAGGAACATTCTTAGCCATTTTGTGAGATTTTCCTGGCTGTGTAGCTTTCACACCCCCACCCCCTTTGACTGAAATTTTTTAAGAGAGAGCTAAGTCCTCTCCATAACATGAACACATGCTGTGCTCCGCCAACTGCCTCAGGCTCACAAGAGACACTGCACTGGACAGTCTTCTCCCACCCCTCTCCTCCGCAACCTGTCATCCACCCCACTGCCCCCACTACATGTCCCACTCCTCCTTTTTCATCCCCCTTTCCTCTCCCGGCGTGCCCTGCCGTCAGTCGGCTGTAATTGAGCAGGCATTTCACAGACACTCCCACTGAGACCAGTGACCTCATCAGTGGGCAGGAAGTCAGAGGGTTCAAGTTCCTCCTGTGAGAGTAATCCCACATATCTCTGAATATTTGATTCAGGAGAGAGGAGAGCACTGAGGGGCCACGGGGGTGTGGAGTCCCCACGCTCACTAGTTTCTCACTATCAGCCCATGCCACATGGTCACATTACAATAGAGTTTGGTCTAAACTGTCCCGGATGGAGAACAATCTTAGTGGAAAACGAACTCAATCCAGGTGTCTCTAGTAGTGGAACAATGTAGAGGAAGAGATCAGATAGAAGAGGAAGGCACTTGTAACAAATGACAAAAGACGTTGTGTATATTTAACCATTACTGGACAAAATTGTGTTAATATGACTGTTAACAGACAAAAGCACCCTGTTCCCCTTTCTGTACTCCTGCATTAGGGAACAATCATTAATTTGTGACATCAGGGACACAAGAGTGATTGGTGGCTTTCTCCCCGAAGTGGGTCAATGACCTTCACTGTTTGTCAGTCCCTTCCTGCCAAAGTTCTGTTGCCTCAACAAATGACATCAGTGGGAATATAAACCAACACTGATTCAACTCCAAGCTGGACACACCCACTCTTATCATGGATAGCATACTATGTGTTATTTCTCTGTGGTTATGTTGTAAGATTTCAGTGTGTTTTAAGATTTTAAAAACACAGGCAAAGTCATCACTCTCATCAAACTACTAGATGTATTTTGTGCTGCAGTATTGATCCATTTCTGTTTAATTCCATGAAAATGTGGCATGGGAGGTCATGTTTACAGCAGATCAATGAAGCAATGAACCAATCAAATGTATCCTGGAGCCATGTCATGCAAGTGCACACACACACACACACACACACACACACACACACACACACACACACACACACACACACACACACACACACACACACACACATACAACACACCACACACCACACACACATGCAGATTTCATGACATATTAGCCCGAAACATCCAAAATAACCGAGCATTCACAGTTGTAAACACACTTTCAGACTTGATTCTTTCACATCCCCCACACACACCTTCCACTCCTAATTTCTTTCAAGAAGCCAGGAGTGAGAAGGTTGCAACATGTTTGTTACCGGCAGGTCTTGCCTTGCGCTGACTCTGCAGAAACAAAGTTCAGTTCCACAGGGCTGCGTCTGGGCTTGGCCACTCCCGGCTCACACAGCACAAAGAAACACAGAAAAATACAGAGAGCCCTAGAGGAGCTCACAAGACCAGGCAAAAATCTAATAGAGGGTGTGTGTGGTACGGCGAGGGGAGGGGGGTATATTGTGTGAGATGACTATGAACTGGGCAGCAACTCAGCTCAGCTCATCACAGACACAGATTTTTGCAGACGGGAACATTGATGGGTTTGTGCCCAGATGTGTGGGAGGGAGGCAGAGCTGAACAGTCATATCCAGTGTGTTTGTGAATTTGTTCCAACTCCTCAGTCACGGTCCAGTCTCCTTAATAAATCTGCCACACTTCCGCAGTCACTGATTCTAGCATGCACGTATGGTGAGTTTCTCTGGCCGTCATGGGATACATGCACAGGGCTTCACAGTAAAAAGAAGAATAGAAATAAGACAGCTTTTACAAAGCTTTTTTTTTTTTATGTCAAACTTATCATTCAGAAAGGAGAAAGCAAAAATAAAGTGATGCAACTTAAACAGCACCACATGTCTGTGAGGCCCACTGTCACCAGGCCGTATCACAATCAGCCCCCTCTGTGTTGGACGTGCAGTCCATGTGGAGGCCCAATGTGTTTTAAGAGCCTTTTCTCCCCTCAGTCTGACTCCACGCCAATATTCATACTTTAGTGAAACAGAACATTCAGATAGAGACGGCAGTGAGACTGGGAGGACATTCACTGATAAACTCTGAACCCTCAGAATGAGAACATTCAGACTTTGCAGCCAGGGATGAGCTGCACCCACTCAGCACCCGACAGGTCCCCTTGAAGCAAAGATTACAGATGCTTTTCGGAGGAGGATCTAATTATGTAGTTACTTGTACGAAAAATATACCACACTGTCCTGTGATGCTGAATTAAAAATATCACTTTGAAGAGGTAGAGGAGTATGAATCACTGGAGAGTCAATAGAAAGCTTTGTGTGCAGATGTGCAATAGGCAGATAGAAGTAAAAAGAGAGGGAGTGATAGAGAAAGCACGTGAAAGTGAGAGAAAGTGTCTCTGTGGAGATAAGGGTGTATCGGTAGAGTCTGACTGTTCCGGGGTCAAGAAGGTCAGCACTGATGTAGAAACGCGTCATGAACTGTTGATGTGTGGGAAAACGGGAAAGGAACAGGGAATATTTTCAGGTCTGTTTGGGATAATTGAAGTGCGTCCTTCAGCTGGAGTGCGTGCCGGCTTGGTCATACAGAGAAGGGGGGAAGAAGAAGAGGAGGAAAGAAGGAAGAAGGGATTTGGTCCTTGAGCAGGTCTGGTTCCCATTAGACCAGAGGCCCGGGGTTGGTTTGTTTGTACAGGCAGAACGTCCCAGAGGAGAACAGAGGCAGTCCAATGTTGCTCCTCCCAACTGGGTCACCATAGAGGGAATATCAGCTGCACTGCTTCACTCTCTCACCCCTGTCCCTGTCCCCTTTCTGGATCCCTCCTTCCCACTGACTCTTGTGGAACAAAGTCCAAACGGGTCCTCTAAACTGTTTACGGATGTTCTCTGTTTACGTGTTATTCATAAGAGCTGTGTCGAGAGTTCCTGTCAGAGCCCTTGGACCTACTGTCCCAGAAACTGAGACATGTGATGGATATGTCATTCATATGTGAACCTAACCTTGTGTATTAATCAGCTTTCCTGCACCTAATGGGCATGCAGGGACAGGTCTATCACTTACATGGGTTGGGCTACAGTACTGCAGTCACACGCTACTCTGAGGTCTCAACACAGACCAGTCAATAAAAAGCTTTTCCACTAGTATTAGTGAAACAAAGATTGTGTAACCTTTTTTCATCAGCCTGTGTTGTGTCAGGGAACATTTTCTCAACATGAATTTTGCAGCTCTGTCCTCGTCAGTTATTTGTATCATTTTTGCAACATGAGCTTCCCTCCAGGCAAACCCCCCCACCCAAAGGAGAGTTTGGTCAGTGGTGTTTTTATTGTTGTTGCCACTGTGCTTACTATAGAAAGCACTGTTAGGAGATAGCAGTCGGTCAGACTTGACTGGCACCGTCACTGTGAATTGTGGGCAATAAAAGCTTAACAACATCATGACCACATGCAGAAAAACCAACAGGTAGGAAGAAAGGCAGGGAGACTGATTGAAGCAGCATGACTTTGACGCCACTTTGGTGTGACAGACAGTCGTAAAGATCTTAGCGCTCAGTGAGTGACTCAAAGTGAAACAGAGACCTGTTGAGGTTGTGGTAAAATTTTGAGGAAGTTCTAATTTGCTACCCTGTGCTGACATTATAGTAGTCAGGGGAGGAGGGGTGAAGCTTGGAGGTGCTTGAGTAAAGGGAAGGGGATGATGTTTCTCCCTCGGTGCTCTGCAGGGAGCGGCTGGAGAGTCCAACTGTGATTTATGGAAGCCAGAACTTTGCTGCAACTTTTCCTGGAATTCGTGGCTGCTCTGGGGGGGTGGGATTGAGGGGGGCTGGGGGTGGACGGCTGAGCAAGGGGTTAAGGGGCAAGAGTGGTCCGAAGCCAGGATAAGAGCAATATATCAATAAGGCCGTTAAATCAATTCACCTTCAGAATGAGGCGAGATGTAAAGCTAGTATTCTGTCTTTTCCCTTTACATGTTTCTTTGACTTAAAGCCCGTCCAGGTCCCCAGAGGTTAAAAGCCTGTTTCTCTTAGGTGGAGCCCACAGTTTAGTCGTGTTATTGGAACTTGTTGAAGTCAACCATGTGAATCATTAGGTGACTATAGCATTCACCTGAACTACAGAGCTAAAGAACTGAGTTTGTCAAAACAGTAATAAAAGTTAAAAAGCCCCACAGTTGCTACAAGGTGACCCTCCTGCTCTTTTCCAGTGGGAGCAGTGTGAATTTATTTGAGCAGAGTCAGTGAAAAATGAGATAATCATCATTTAAAAAGTGACAACTTGACTGGCTCAGTCTTAAGTACCACAAAATGAAAACATTAAAGGGCCATAAATAACTCAAAGTCTTGGTTTACAAAATCATAAGCTTGTGTATTGAATGAATTCAGTACAATGGTCCAGTTTCTACTTAGCCATTAGGAAGAATCTCTATTCATTCTGTCTTAAATACATGAGAAAACTGCCAGTCATAGAAGAATCTATGTGAGCTGTTAATTAAAGACACATTTCTTTTTTTTTTTTTTTTTTTTGTTGTCCAGCAGCGATATTCATCAGTTTTATAGAGCAATATATGTGGCAGCTACGATGTTGCCAAATTCTACATTTTAGGGTTGAATACTTCTCACACATGGCTAGTTACACGCACCCACACATATACATTCCCACCTCTGGCTTTGCATTTCCCATCATCTACCCCAACTCTCTGAAGGGGGTGAGCGTTTATATGTTTTTCTCAGCGGATGCCACCTCCATCAAACCTGCAGTATGATTAGATCATGATGCAGCAGTGTCTTTATTCCACTCTAAGGTCATGACTCACAAATCTCTAAGCAGAACCAGCCCAACTGGCAAGCAGCAGCATGCGCTAACAATCATCATCATGTGAAAACCTCACTCACAGATGTGTGTATCCAGGGTCGACAGATCCTATGACGTGAGGGCTCCTCGAAATTTATTCAGTGAGGACTCTAATAGAGGACGACGCTCTTTAGTCATTGTGGCTCATTGTGCACTTCAGTGGAGGAAAAGTTACAGTTAGATGTCATAAGCAAGTGCAGTGATTATTTACAGATATAATATTATATGTGGGATACGTTGCCAGTTCTTTAGCAAGTCTGTGGAATCTGGAGCTGCAGTTAATTATCTTGTTAAGTATTGTTTATATTGTTCTTCTACAGTGGTGCTTTTAATGCGTATGAATGGTTTAACTTGCAGTTAGGTTCTTTCTCTGTGGTATCTGGTGACTTCCCTTTAATTTCCAAGGTTATTACAGATTTTGCTGCGGGTGATAAGTGATTTTGAACTTAATTAGATGTGGCCAGTGAGCTCATCATGCAGTTAGAGTACAGCTGTATCAATATCACAATGTTTTTGGCCGCAATGTTATTTTACTCCTCCACATTTTACCATGATCCTGCCTCCTCAAAGTGTTGGGACAGTTATTGCACTACTCAAACAAATTCATGTCTTTTCTTTGCTCTAATGATGGGTACACACCTAGAAAAAAGATTACCAAAGTGAAAGAAACATGGCAATATCTTTGGTTCAGGCTCCAAACTTATTAAGCAAAGATACCAAAGATAACTGTTGAACTGTGTGAGAAATTGACTTTCATAATGTGCCTGCTGCTACAACTTTCAGCTACCAACCAACCATGGGAATTCAGCATGAAATGATGACTATGCACCATAAAAAATATTTATCTCAAGCTCTCTTTTGCAAAATTGGCATCTCAAGTTGGCATTTTTTCCTTTGGTATGATTGGGTCTATGTTCTCCTCCCTTTCCTCTTTGTTGGATTTATTTTCATACACAAAAATACCAGTGATGCGAAGGGCTAGATTCTTGCTTAGCTTCTTTATTTGCCACTATATGGGTACAGGTGGACAGCACAGACTGATGTTTCATTCTTGCATACACCAACCTTGATAAAGTTTATTTGTCTGTAGGTACCTTAAGGAGCACTTGCACATCTCCCACCAACCCACTTCCAATAACAGCTATTCAAACTCAATGTGGTACAACATCAACACATAAAAAAAAGTTTCTAAAAATATATCAATATTCAAACCATTGACTGTGTGCTTTTATTCTGACAGTGCTGCTCTGTAACAAAGGGTTACCAATAACTGATTGACTGACTGATGGTTTTTGAACATTTCTTTCCACAAAGAATATGTTACACTGGGTGGTTCAATGACGGCAAACGTTCTTTTTGCTTTTTTTCTTTCTTTCTTTCACCACAGTTGATGTATTATGAATGGTAAGCAAGTTTAGCTGCAGTAAAGTTTGATGAATCATTTTAACAGAGAAGTAATGCTGCTCATGTTCACACTGTTGTTTTCCACACACAGGGGTCAGAGGTCATGGAGTTGAGAACAGAGTGGCTGCAGGAGTAGATGCTCAAGAGAACCGCTTGACAGAATGTTATTAATAGGGGAAAAAAAGAGTGAATAAATCATGTCATAACATGAAATGTATCAACAGTGATCATTTGATAGAAACATTGACCAACTCATATTTGATCTGAACCTGAAGAGAAACTTTCCTCGGTGCTGCTCAGAGACTACACGCTAACTGGAGTTAAAGTCAAACAAAAGTGGGCTGTTCCAGCTCTGTGGAGTGAGGTCTGAGCGACTGGAGGGGATCCAGCTGTAGCCGATAATAAACACTGTGTGTATGGGCGGAGGTGGAGGGCTGGGAAGTGAGATGATGATGGGAAGAATGTGTGTAGAGTGCTGATCAAAGCATCACTTCCCGGGTGGCGTGTGGAGCTTGACCACAGGGAAGGTAACAGTGTGCAGTCAATAAACCTGGACTGGGGTTAAGGATGGTGGAGGTAGTGGTGGAGGGGGGTCTCTTGGGTTCAAAGGTGACTTAGAATGACACAATTAAAAAAAACACTGTAAAACACAATAAAATATTTTTGCAAATGGCTGCTTTTATTATTAAAGACGTACACAAATAACTTACCTGAGCTACCTGATCTCAGCACAACTGTAATAATAAGTTGCCATCAATTTTTTATGGACCAATCACACTGGTCACTGGTGTGTGTGATCAGCTTTGAAGACAGAAGTGCCTCAGGCTGTATCAGGAAAGTGTTACATTTAGACACCTGCTTCCCTCCTGCCATCTCTCACCTCACTCACATTCATTGTCTTTTCTTTTTATTGTTATTACTCATTTTTACCATTTTGACAATATAAGCTGGCTCTGTGAATGGTCACCTCTACTGAAGGGGCACAGAGAGGAGTTCAGGTCATGAGAGAGGCTGGCGCAAACAGCTGGATTAGAGTAATGGCCTGACCCTGATCCTTCTTATCTGATGACCCCCAACATTGACCCCGGCAGCCAAGTGCCAGCTTCCCTTTGGGAAACAGCAGATAAGTTCACCTCGAGGAGAGAAATGTGCACCTTTTGACGCATGTGTTAGCACAAACAATCCTTTGTAAACACACTTCTACAAACAAACACCAACGCTCGGCCTCCAGCAAAAATACACAGAGATCAACTCATTGAGTCCAGCCTCTCTGTCTCAGCCATACAACAGTCAAGCTTCTGCAGTTCAACGCAGTCCAATGGGTGCATGCTTGACCTGGTTACTGAAAGCTTATTTTACCCTCTATTTACCAACTTCACTTCACTTCCCCCCTTCCACTGCTTGCAAACATCCATCATCCATCCATCCATACAACCCCCCACCCCCCCAACGAATCACCCGAAACTTTCTACATGAGCAGACGAAAAAGAACAGGTCTGTTTTTTTCTGTGGTGTTGAGTGATTGCTGAGCAACATCTGTGCACTTCATTCTCTGTCTTGCCTCGGCAAGCACGTTGCACCCTGACACTCTGCTGCAACAGCACTGCGGTCAAAGTGTAAAAGCAGAGGCCATATAACTATTACAGATGTGACAGAATAGCAAACATCTCAAACTCTTATATTATTTCTTATTTAATCTAAATTTAGGAAAGTAACCGTTGCTCTCTGTATTTGTACAATGCTCCAAGTATGCACTCATGTAATGACCAATAAGTTGCATTTGGGTCTTGGTATTGCCCAACATGCAGATGCACACACACATATGCACATGCAAACCAATGACTAACCATTTGAACCTTCTTTCTCGTCAGTGAAGTAGCCAGAAATCTCAGGGTTGGTTTTCTTTAACAGTACAAGGGGAACCACTGATGGCTACAATATACTTTCAGATTTTTTGTTGTGAAGCCACTGAAGAGTAAGTAACAGGACTCTTATTTGTGACTGCTTTGCGCAGCAAAGCGAGGCCTTTGTGCCTGACGACACGTCTCTAAGCTCAGAATGACTGTTTGACCACAGAGTAGGCAGGAATTGCACCACTTCTCTTTTGATGGTTCCTTCTATAGTGTGAAAACACACACGTTGAGGTATAATGTCTATAGAAAAGATTATAAAAATTGGATGCATGGATTTGAATGTGTTTTGCTACGGGTACTTCAGCAGGGCTTTATAAACACTGCCCTAATCTGCAGGAAGCCACAAAAGTCATGACTCCCACCTCCCCAACCATGTGGGCCCCCTCTCTCTTTACTATCCACTGACACACTTCCCCTCAGTGGAGCAGAGGACAGTGAGCACAGCAGACACTCAATACGAATACTCTAGGCTTGATAACCAGTACACAGACCAGTGCAGAAGTAGACCATGGGAACAGTCTTTTCAGGCCTGACTGTAAAAATAAGGTAACTCTATCCTCCTGTGAGAGACCTCTTAGTCAAGGGGTGGAGCGATGAAATATTGTGAAAGTCCCATAAAGACAATTCTGTGAGTAAAAAAATATAAAAACTTTTTTTTGCAGACTGCAAACGTATTGATCACACACATCTCTGCTATCATCAGCAATGCACAAGGCCTAATGTTTCCTTTGCGTGTGTGTAAATGGACTGACCTAAAAACATACGGTGATTGTGACTTAATTCTTGCACAGTGGACAGATCAAATGTGAGAATATATTGAGGTCTTTTGTGGCTGGAAAAAAAAAAAAAGAAAAAGCTGCTAGATGTTCTAGAGATAAGTGGTAAGATAACACTGATGGACAGATTTCTTCTAAACCTGTGAACAGCTGAGACATGTGGCACAGGCAGCACTTAAGCCCACTGTTTTGAGTGCAGAGAGAGATAAGACAGCCTGTCTCCAGGCAGCACTAGTGCTGTTCGGTGTTGAGAGAGGCAACCAAATCTTTGCAGCCACAAACAATGTCTGAAGCTATCAATTAACTGCCCCAGATGATAGCTTTTAATGATTTAACAAAGCAGCAGATAGTAATTTTCATTTATAAAGACTTCTCATAGCAGGTCTTGTTTATGAACTAATGATGCTTTGTCATTGTGTGACATCCTTCTAAAATGCATGCTATGTGAATGCAGCACAGTTGTGACACTTGGTGCCAATAAGACTGCAACAACTTGTTGCATGTAGATTGTGTTGCATAGAATTATATGAATACATTTTTTTGAGATGCTAAAATGTACATCTAACTTTGGTCAGAGCATTAGAAGAAATTGCTTTTGCACAGAGGACGCCTTTTTTTATTTGGAGGAGGAAGTGATAAGTGATCACTCTATTTTCTGTTTGGGAATGAAACAGTTTGATATCTTCAAACGTCTCTTGTCTGGGTGAATTTGTTAGGAAAGAAAAAACACAGCACTGACTCATTGAATGGAAACATTTCACACAGAGACGTGTTGGGGCCCACAGTGATAACCCTTCATTTATACATTAAATATTTTCAGCTGCATCTGTGGTTCAGTTTTATAGTTCTACACTATACAAATGTGGACAAACAAGGGATGGGAAGTCCCTACATGTCACAGAACACAGACCAGAGCCTGAGAACAGTTAGAGTTGACTGTTAATGACTTCCCCAGTGTACTCCTGTGTCTAAAAGTAGGAACAAAGAATATTTAGCCAGTCTTCTAAGACCACTTTGCCTTTTTTGGGTCTTTGATAAAGGATCTTCAGAGATGAGCAACACAGATAATGAATAGATAACCATCTATGTACGTCTGAAAGTCTACCAATGGTACTTTCTGTTGCCGCTGTCGTCTCAAATCATGACTTAGAACCCCTTCACTGTCAAACTTCTGGTAAGTTTAACACTGGGTAAAGTTCAAGTCAAGTGTCTGCTGCCTACCTGAATGCTTCATAAAAGTGTATCAGTTTTGCAGCCTATTTGATCTAAAAGTAACCATCATAATGTTGCTCAAGAAAAGTTTGCAACATTTTGCAAAATATGCAAGAACTGCAGGACTCCTGGTTCTCCTTGTCTCTGAAGATAGTTCTTTATGACTCTGGTGGTTGGTTTGGGGTTGTTGTCATGCTACAGAATTTATTTATATTAATCATCGTATGAATGATAAGAATCTTAACATCTTAAGTGCCTTTGCACAGTGCCATATTTAAGACAGACATGGGAGACATTGATAATCTCATTACAGGAAGGCTCACATACAAATTTCTCCAAATTTCTAATAATTGCTGCATAATTGCTGCTTGTCACAGTTGAGACAAATTTCTGAATGTGTTATGTCAGGACTGTGTAGACAAAATGCAAATCATTACACAAGCAAAACTCATTCTGTGCACATTGTGGCAAAACAGCAGTGGCTCATGAAACAATACCGAGAGTCTATTCTGAGGTGCCTTTCATGCCACACATCCACCAGCACATGATGTGCTGGGGGGAGGTGGGGAGGTTGCGCAGGAGGTTGCTAATAACAGCTGCCAGATGTGCAGAGTCCCCGGAGTCCATGCACATTCTCACAGACAATGGAATGCTTGTGAGGAGCCCCAACAGGAAGTGAGGTCAGGGCTCTTGACCCCTCCCCTAAAATCTCAGTGAGAGACACAGCAGAGCGGCAGCTTTACTGGGGCAGCTCCTGAGGAGTGTCCCATCATAAACCTGCTGACAGTGAGGAGTGAGTCCATAAAGCCTTTTTGCCACACATTCATTTCAGACAACTCATTCAACCTGCCAGTGCTTTCGCTCTGAATACAGAAAGCGAAAAGTGAACTCCTTAGAAGCCAAGTTGAAAGATTTTGGGAATTCCAACAGTAGTATTGCAAGTGTTTTTTCACAAGTTGTTGTTCTTCTTTTTTTTTTTTTTGACAGTGAGTAATTTCTACATAACAGGAGCTGTTGGGGGCGGCAGAGATGAGTGTGGTGAGATTGGAATTGCACAAACCCCCTTGCTGAGACTGTTTGGTAGAGAATAGACATGCACAAGACTAATTTCATTCCCTTGACTGTATATGATCAACAGTTAGGTGCCTTCCCTATGTAGACTAAATGCTCTGGCATTCATGCAGGTAGGACTCAAATCATAAAAGTTTCGTGCCAGAGCCTGAAGTAAGTTTCCCTTAGCATCTAGTCTGTGGTAATTTTAAGTGGAAAAAATAAAACTGACACCTAATAACAGCTTTCATTTCTCTCTAAAAAAGTTCTTAAATTTTCCACTTTGCATCATATCTCTCAGTCTGTCAGGATTTTGAAAAACAAAACCTGGTCTTAATCTTAATGCAACACCCACAATTTCTGTTTCAATCCCAAATCTCTTTAACAGAAGCCGAAGAGGGTCCAGATGTTTTGTAAGATAACTAATAGATCATATAATAACACAAAGCAGGTCCTTCTTCTTATCACAGACACATGACATCATGGCCACATGGGAAGACTTTGGTTTTCAGCATAATGACTGTGGAGAGATTATTACCTCCTCCGGGGTTGGACAGAGGCTCTTTCACTGAAGCCAGCACCTGCCCCTCTGTATGTCTAGGCACAGTGGAGGTGACTAACAAGCCATGACTTACCTTTACCTCATCTTTATAACACCTGTACTCAGACCTGGGAGGACTGGGGGCTGGCGGTGGGGCTGGCGAGGGGTGGTGGAGGCGGTTGGCACACATGAAAATGACAGCAATGACTCCCAAGAAACAGCAATTATAAAGAGTAATAAATAAGAAATGGCGAAATGAAAGAAATGGCGAAATATATATTTTTTAAATTGTCACATAAGAGGGACCTTTGTTTCTCGGTCCTTTCCACTTAACATAGGCCTAGTCATTCTATTGCATTGTAATAGAGCTATACGCATTTGCAGTTTGCCACTGTTCCCAAGGGGAAATGAGCCAGGATGAGTTGAGTAAAACTCTGGTTCATGCTGGGATCTGTTAGGAAAGAGGAAGTGAGGAGGTGGAACATCTGGACTTCATTTGTGAGCTCCAGAGTGAGGGAAAAGGGTCCAGAAATAGGATTAACAACTATTTTCCATATTAATTGTTGTCCACAAATTCGCATCAACCGTTATTAGGTCCACACTAGCACTCGTGACTCTTTATGACGTTTTCCTACGGCTTGTCTCCCTCGCGTGTGTGTGGTTTGTGTGTGGGCGCGTATTGTGCCACTACGCGCATTGTCCTCTCAGAGAGCAGGACGACCAGAGCAGATTGACTTGGTGGATGAGAGCAACTAAAGAGAAAGTGTGATCCCTGCTCCCATTCATTCCTCCTAATATATATATATATGTGTATGTATATATATATGTATATATATATATTATTTGGAGGGGGGTGAATCGCCGCGCTCTCTCGACGATCTTTGGACGGTTTCTGCGGTGGCGCACTGGCCGGTATGGATTTACGAATGACTAGACAAGACACGCCGCCGCCTCCGTCGCCGTCGCCGCCGCCAAGCCCTGCACCAAAGCTTTGATTGTCATCGTTACGCCTCGACCCCGGAGCAGAGGAGGACAGCGCTCAACATTTGACACAGACAATTTGTGGAAACTGGTGACCGCATGTGAGGACGTTTGGAGACAAGTATTTTCTTTGTCGGAGCGTCTTTTCGCTGCTCTCTGATACCACTACTGTATCTCTCATGGGGTGAGTAGTCGTCTTAAAGTGTGTTTCGTGTGACAGTCTGAGCCGCAGCAGCCAAACAATAGGATCTGATGTGTGCGTCGCGCTGCTGTGTTCAGTTTTAACAGTAAACGGAGTTGTCTTATTTTTGGTTTAACGCACTGGCTCATTGCTGGTAAACTCCACGGGGTCTGCCCCCCCCCTCCTGATAGTGACAATATGAAAGTCTGCACTGACGCTCATGTTATCGAAACGTGCCCTGGACTCACGGACACTTTTGGCCACTTTAGTGCACTTTTTGGCGCACCGCTCCAGCCCAGCGGCCACGGCGAGCAGTGTGGATGTTCCGCGTGACAGCTGCGTTTGTTAAACAGTGTGTGTGTTTTAATGAATAACACTGTGTGTTAAATATTAACAAGGAACGCCACAGCACACAGGAGGGTGGATCATAAGTAGATACTCTGTTGTTGTTGTTGTGTTGTTGAGGGCTGAGATGTGTTGCGTGTGCTTCATGCGCCTCCTCAAGCGCGCGCACACACACACATACAGGTTCTTGAAGCCGTTGCAAACCCCCCCCCACACACACACACCCACCCCTCCTTCTCTACCCACCAAACCCCCTCCTCCCTCTTCCCTCTTCGCGCTCTGACCCCTACTATGTTGTTGAGGCTTGTTGAGGCTGTTCATCCGTCACTCTAAGGAAGGCATTGTATTGAAAGGATGTATTAATAAGACAAAAGCCCCCATTATCCCCAGTGTACCGGAGTTAATCTCATGTGGTTGGAGATGTGCTCCCCATAGGAAGGCAGCACTCACTCTTCCACAAGCAAGGGACTTAACAGCAGTGTATTGTTGTCAGAGATTTAAAATGAGTTCACGATAATATGCATTTGAATACACTGTCACAGTAACATACATTAGTATTAGAGATAAGTCAGTTGTAACTAGATAGAAGTGAAATTCAGAGTTGTTTTAATGACAAAAAAAATTGCTGCATTATGTCTGTGCTATCTCTTGAAAGCCTAGTAGTTACATTTCCTTATCATCATTCCAGGGCTGTACTATCTAAACAGCAGACTTTCCACAAGAGTAAACCCTGCACAAAGGGATGCATAAGTGTCAGCAGCCCAGTCATGACAGTGGTTCTGGAAGATTCTCAAATCTCAGTGAGATAAGACGATAAGGTGGAGGAACTAATGTTTATTGCTCAGATAAAAGCTCCCATCCATTATCCTCTCTCCTGTGTGGCGCTCATTAGCAGGCTTGTGAAAAGGAGAAAACTGCAACAACTCATGGTGACATTATCTCAAAATTGGTTGAGGCTACCCATCTGAAACCAAAATCAGAAATATAATCAGGAGCTTCCAGTCTGTTGAATTTAGTCTAGCCAACAGTCTTGCTGTGATAACGTCAATAGTAGAGGTTTGAAGAGGAAGCACAGTCAGATGTTCTAGAGAAGTGACACTACCAAGTGTTGAAGGCCCTGTCAGAAGGTCCATTGATGCTGAGTTTGTGAGTGGCAGTTTGTTTTGTTTTGGAGTGTGCACGCTCCCTCACGCACTCAGGTGCTTCTCCCAGCATGCCTTGGACAGGCATCTGTGTTTGGCTCATGCGACCACATGGCTCAATATAGCAGAACAACACCCGCAACCCCACAAGACTATAGCCTACCAGGCTTCTTCACACATGCATCATCCTTGGCTTTGGTGAGAGTAACCTTAGCATCAGCTTACTGGTCACAAACTCTTTACAGCTCAAGGTACACGCAATCTTTATAGAAGAACTTTAAAGGAAGTCCTTTATGTTCGTGCGCAGGGAGACCAACTCAGTTCAGCAGCCCATGACATCATGAGTTGAGGATCTATGTGTTGCTGACCAGGCTCACTGTGCATAGTGGCCCTGTTTTCCTCTACACGATGACCGCTGTAATCAGACCCTTCTCAATGGGGACTGCCAGGGACAGCGTGAGAAATGAAGACAAATAGATGAATTGAATAAATAAATAAATAGATGTATAAATGCATGGATGGATAAATAAATTGATGGTAATTCAATGGTGGGAACTGGATTTGTGGGGCTTTTTTTCCCCTAACAGAACAAGTCACTAGGGGGTTGAAGGCGGAGATGGGTGGTGGGTGGGTGGTGTCGATCTCTGAAGGATGCTCGGGTTTCAGCTCAGTCCTGGGAGCGAACCGTTAATAGGAAGCAGTGAGAAGGCTTTTCCTTGGGGAGACTGACTTCTCCTTTGTTGTGTATGCTCACCACTTTATTCAGCCACACTGGAAGGGCAACAACACAGAGAGATCAGAGGAGTGACCTGCCAGAGGCACCCTGGCTTCTACCTGGTTAAATGAAACCAGTCACAAGTCAATACATAACTTCCCTAACATGACTTTTTGGCTCTTTGCCGGGGTATTAATAGTGTTCTGCGGACAGGCGTCTGGGTTCTACAGGCTCAAGAGTTCTAGCTGGTACTCTCCCTTTAGCCTGAAAAACACTTTCCTTGGGTGTGGCAGCTGGAGCAAAATAAACGCCTTCTGTTCGCAAGCTGCCGAAGCGCAAGTCACAACACACAGCTGACAGCATGTAGCTTCCTGACTCACAGCCAGGAGCTGGGAGTGACTCAGATCAGAGAAATTAACATGGCGTCCTCTGCTTTTTACCCGTTTTGTAAACACATATGAAAAGAGCATGCCACTAAAAGCTGTGTTTGCTCTTCACTGGCAGGTAGAGAAACACACATGCACACTCACTTGCTCTATCTGTCTCCGTTTCAAAACAACCTCCTTCAGTTGCACGAAGATGCTGTCAGTTCTGCTCTGATTATTTTATAAACATTTACACAAGCTGATATTTGGTGGGGAAGAAAAAGTAAGTCTGACTATTTTAGGAAGATGTTTGACCCAATGAAAGAATCCATTAGCTTTAAAGTCTCCTGTTACATTCCTGTTCCACTTGAGGGACAAACTATGAGACCCCCCATGACCAGGCGCTAATGCTTGTAACAGCATGCCAGGATTTCCTGATACTTTGCAGGGTGGGGATCAGGCTGTTCTTCTGTCACACTTCAAGCTTGGACCAGCCCTTGATCCGAAACACTGCCAGTTGGAAGTAATGCAGAAAATGGTTCTCTGACTGGCATTTTTCATTGTGCAACGTTTGCTCCACACATTGTGCATCTTTCAGAGACAAAGACATGTTGACTGAATACAAGGTTTCTGGTTACTGCTGTGGCTGTGGAGGAGATCAGCACTTTGCATCCACCCTCTAGGTTTCTCCATGTGATTTATGAACTGAATGGGAACAACCTCGTGCTGTCTGCTCTTGCGGCCGCCTTAATCAGTGTGGTCATGTCGTGGTTTCCTGATTTCTGGTCATTCTTGGGAGCTCACTCCGCAGTGATCCCGGAGCAGGTACACATGAAGATGCTTTCAGGTTTTGATGGTTTTGGAGTTGGAGATCACTACCTTCTACTCCTCCTCCTCCTGCTTTTTCTTCCTCCCTCTTGGAAGCTTTTGTTATCCAGTCAGCTTTGTTTGTGCAGCTGGAAAACTCATGGTTACCTCCCCACCTCCCCAGATCTAGAAGTAAGCTGGAGACAGTTTTCTTGGATTTTGAATTGCCCCCATGCAGCCAGGGAGAGTCTGTTGAAGCCATTCATTTTGTTTGTAGCTGAAAGTTGGTTCCTGTAAAGCTGTTTCAGATTTTCTAATGACTTAAAAACTGTGGCCTGATTTGTTAGAAAGAGCCATCTAGTTTGTTTATACTGTAAAGGCCACAGCTTCACTCTCTCCAGCCTTAAAGATATGATAGAATTAACCTCCAGCCAAACACAAGCCGGGTCATGATAGAGGCCAGACTGCTCCATTGCAACAGACAGATTGAGTGGAAGTGGGTGTTGTTTACTTTAAACTAATATGACGACTGTTCCAACTGTCCATTTGAGATGAGCCTCGATGAGGTCAAAGTCAAGTAGATGTTGCCTCCCCCACCCCCCAACTTTGCATAAGTCTCAGTATAGTCTAGTTATTTACTATGGGGCCCTTTCTTTTAAAAAAAAAATGTACTTGTGTAATGTTGCCAGGAAATAAAACAGACATGGTATCCTTCCAAAACTGTGTGACTTTAAATACCCTTGGGTCTCTTTCCTGGCATACATTTACTGGTCTTTAAATGCAGGTTGTAACTGTATTGGCTTTGCACAATATATATAAATATATTCAGTTTAGGATACAATGTCCTCATGTTAGAGAAGCTGATTGGTGTTGAGTTTTTCAAGAAATAAATTTGCTCTTGGTAGAAATAAATTCTTAAATTGTACTAAATACTGAGGACCAACTGTGGGCTGTGTGGACACAACAATATTCTCTCTCCAAGCAACCGTGTTTTTCTCCAACAACAGAGCTGTGTTTAATGGATCTGTGTTTGCCAGGGAAGTCTGGAGTTGTTTTCCTGTGCTGGACCATGAGGAGAGACATCCATCAATTGGCCTCCATCAATTCGTCATCTTATCAGTGGGCAATCATGGTGGCTTTGTGGACCCGTATGTTAGCCCGTGTAGATAGTATCACTTTTCCAAGTGCAGTGCCTTGCTTTGTTGCCAGCACCTTCTCCTTTTGCTTTGTCTTTGATTCTGACATGCTGTTTCCTGACTGTCTGCGGGTAATGCTTGGTGCACTGAAAATCACTGCTACTTCACCATCACAGCAAACCCTCCACGCTACCAACATATGCAGCACAATGGATATATGTTGTCGTGTCTCATATGCACTGGCATGCCAGGCAACAATCAATCCCAAACTCTCTCACGGCACCCGTGCAGTTTCCCATCGAGGCAATAGAACATGAGAAGGGGTGGAGTTCAAGGTCTAGCAATAGAAGCAGGGATCCAGGACAAAAGAGATCTAAAAGAAGGTTCAAAGCCATTCATTAGGGGAGATCTCATTGTAAAGACAAGGACATGGGAAGGTGTAAGAAGTGCCAGAGTGGCTGAAACCTGAATCATGCACATCTCAGCTGCCAGACCTGAAGTTTCTGATGCAGATAAGCCAGAAGTGACCTAACTTTTGTTCCTGTGACACTCATCATGTATCTGTACAATAGGGCTAGTCTACCTTTATACATACAAATCTAAAAAAATTTCACAACTGTGCATTTTTATGTGTGGTTTACCACAGTTTCGTGTCAAGCTTGAAATGTACCTTTTCATGTTGAGCAAATCTAAGGTTTGCACATCAGATACACATCCGGCTCTCAAGAAACTCTTGAGTTAATCATCAGCATGATAATGGTACTGTTGTCTGCTCTCTGTTCTGAGTACCTTTATTTCACTGTCAAGTGCATTTAGGACACATATGGAGCTCTATAAGAAAGTATTTTCTTAGTAGCGAGCGCAGAGTTTCTTGCAGTGTGAGCTGATTGCATAGTATGTGCTGTAATGAAGTCTTTAATAGGGGGCTAGAAGAACATGTCTGCTCCAGATGTGTGCTAAATAAATCCTGCTTGATGTGCATTTAATCACCTCTTTGTGGCCTTGTCTTTTGATCTGTGTGGTGAAGTTTAAAATATATGACGGGAGAGGGGTGGGGGTGTTGGAGTGAAGACGATGTGGCTCTGCAAATCATGGACCAACAGAAAAGCGAAATATGTAAAATAGAGCAATATAAAAACATGAATAATTTGACTGAAGTTGACAGGAATGGTACTAGGGTGAAGGTATTACAATAATTGCCTCTCAGGCGCCACCAATGGAGATCCCCCACCCCCCACCCCCCAATGGGGCAGACAGGGGGTGAGGAAGGGGGGTGGGGGTTATGTCTGCTGGTCATTGGGTTATGGTTCCTGAGGCTCTATGATGCCCTTCTTTATGAAGCTCTTTGTCTCCAGTTCAAACTCACTACCACTCTAAAGAGCCTCAAACCACGTGAACAGCACATGAACAGCTGCCATAAATAAAGCACTGCAACGTTGCAATGCTGAACTGAGTGAGGAGAGGAACAGAAAACAAGATGACCTTCTATGAAACACAGTAAAAAAAACAGTTTTTGTCCATGACAGACTGGGTCCTCACGAGAGGCTGTACCCAAACTGTCAAACTGTTTGACGAGTGAAAGGGTAATCCCTAATTATAAAATGAATTGGGGACACCCCCCACTTTCCCAATATCTAGAAGCTTGTACGTGGTTTTAATGAGGATAAGTGTGTTACCATAATAACGGTCAAAGGGAGAGGAAGGTTTGCTCTTGAGGCTAAAATTAGACCTGAGAACATAGAATGAAAACACAACAAGATGGTTTAATCTGTCAGTAAAAGGGAACTTGTTCTTTGCCTCTTGCCCATGATGTTATCATGATACTGATAGTGGTAATGAAACTGAACTTTTCATAAATACTTCTGTATTTTTAGTCACAAAAAAAGGGTGTGTTTGATGATTATCCATCATGTAGGTGATGCAGAATAGCAAACGACAGATACACCTTTGCCATATTATTCAATTCTGTAGTTCCCCAAGCAAGAAACACTAAGATACAGGCCCACATCTCTGTCTGCTCTGCCTTTGACTGTGCAAGTTTCGAAGAACACTGAAGCAGGCTCTGTTCTCTCTAGTTTGCATTTCCCCTTAAGACCTCTATTTCATTAGGCTAGTGATTTCACCAACTGCTTTTGGTGTTTCAAAACAACAGATATGTCTGATGCGTTAATCATGTGGTTGTGCTTTGAGGTCATAGTGTGAGAGGTCACTATCAGACAGCATCAGCCTCTTTGTCTCTCAGCTATTGTAAAGGTTTGCTTTCCAGTCTATCAGTAAACAGCTCATTTGAAGGACCAGACTTTGGTCATTTGAAGGACCAGACTTAGTCACAGCAGCAACATGAATCCTCCTCATCCCAGTTACAGTGATACTGGAATCGCAAATGCTTTTTTCCTGGAAACTGAGTGGACAATCAATAGCGTGGCTGTGCTAATGTGAAAAGATCTCACACACAGACCCCTGGGGCTCACTGATGGATAGAGCGGCAAGGGGACACCACAGCCACATGCCAAAAGACACAGTCTATTGCTGTGTTTTCTGTGGTTACATTGCATTATTGCATGGAGCTGCTCAATGGCCTACCGCTTGAATAGGCCCATGTGCACAGTGGCTAGAGGAGCCCTGAGCCATCACAATAAATACAAGTACATATTATATAGTGTACTATAGTGCTGCTGGTGAGATTGAAAAGAACAGAGAATAGCTGTGGATGTTCTTTAAGTTTGCATCTTTCACTTTAGTCATTTCCGGCTGTGGTTGCAGCTCCTGTAGTAGCAGTGGTGAAACTTCATGGTGGTAATAGCTGTGTTTTCTCTTCTGTCTGATACTTTACTGGAGAAACTATCACACTATACTGCTGAACTTTGCATAAAAAATTTTACTCCCAGGATCTTAAGCATACATCTTCTGTACCTCCCCTCTATGTAGTCATATTCACACCTTTTGGGTAATGCCATCTCAAATGCCCTCAAAAAAGCACCTTCAGATTATATCGTATTTTCATGTAAAGAGTTTGAGGTTTGCCCTTGGAACATGACTCTTTCTAGCTGACAACCTCTCCAGTTGCAGTTGCTCAGACACAGTCATTACTTCCTTGAAATGCTTGCATTTCTTTGTCTAACAAGCACTGGTCATTTGGTGGCAGTAAGAAAGGTGTGGGGCAGTCACGCTCACATCAAAGCACTCTCAGACAGAAGTTATTCAATGATACCACCATTAATGGCTGTGAAACTGAACAGGGAGGAACAAATCATTGCAGCAGATGCTTGTTGTATATCTATGATGAATTTCCTTGTGACTGTTAAATTAAATTTGATGGAGAGATTAAATCTTTATACAGAAAACAGGGAGCAGGAAGCTATTAAATTTCCTTACAATGGAATATATACCTAATTAACATTTTTTTAATATTTAAGTCCTATATGACCTCTCTGTTATGGTGTCAAAGGCCCTTTTGGAGCTCAAGAAACATTTGGTCATGCTAAGAAAAAAGATTCTGAATTTCATGCTGTGTTGTCATTACAGCGACTTATGAGCAGGACTGTGAAGGGCAGAGGGTGAAAGATGTGTTACAGGATGTTTCAGACCAAAGCTCAACAGAAAACAGCACACCGGGTGATTCTACGTAATCAAACAGCAACACATTCCACCACAAATAAGATAAGATCAAAATGCTGTCCAAACATAAGGTCAGTCACTGCTCTTTATAAAGACTGATTTGTTTGTGCCATGTGTGCACACTAAAGTCTGGCTGGCCGTGATTTGTCAAGGTTTTTAGGAAAGCTGAGTAACGTCTAAGTGTTGTGTGACAGGTAGCAGGTGGTGTAATGGGGTGGCGTTGCCTTGGTTTCTTGGTGAGCAGACGGTCTACTAATTGGGGCTTATCGGGTGTTTCTGGTAAAAAACACCTGAGGCTTTTGTGCAGCCATCAGTCCCTTGATGGAGAGGGAAACTGTCTTGTTAGGATTAGGAGAAAACAATAGTCACCTTTCAGCAGTAAAGTATCAATCGCTTTTGAATAATCTTTTGGATGCAAAAAAAGGAAAAAAAAACCCTAATGCTCGACAGTTGGCCTATATGCAACTATTTGCAGCTGTGGTTCAGTGGTTGGTTAAAGTATCATATTGTATGCTGTGAAAATCCAGAATATATTTGTAGGTAGTCATTTTCGTAGGTGAAGAGAGCCTGCATCATTTCTCAAATGATGAGAAACATTTAAGATTTTGGTGATGAAAAAGATCGAATGAACCTTCTTAAAGGATATCCTGTCTCTTGTTTAACTTCCTTTGTCTCTTGAGCTTGTTTTTCCCCTCCTGTCCACAGTCATTTCTTTCAGCACCTTGTCTGAATATGTCTGAGCTTTGTGGTGAAATCCAGACAGGATATTGTGTTATTTGCCTTTCTGCACCTTAACTTAAACTACAACACTTTTGTGTTGCATACACAATTGTGTATGAAACCTGTAAAATAGTTTCATTGTCTATGTCTTCATGAAATTATTTTGCCATGTAAAATTATGTGAATTATGTGTATACTCCAACATCCACATGCTTATACAGATGTGCAACTCAATACTGTTTAGATGTAGTGAAGCACAGACATAATGGTTAAATTATAAGGGAATAACTGGAGAACGTGTTATATTTTACCTTGGAAGTGTTTAATTTGCCCTTACATGGTGTTACAAATGTCAAACATAAGGCACAAGTTTGACGATGGGTCAGGAGGGAGGTGTTATACAGTAGGAAGTCTCCGCTCCTGTTGAACAACCACCTTGGAAACATTGGAATGGCACATGGCAGGTGGAGGGGCAGGGCAGGGCTGCGAGGAGAGAGCGCTGTAGGCAAACCAGCCTGTCAGGTTTCCCACACACAGTGAAATCCCTTGATGACAGACACCAAGGACTTTGCATTGTCAGGAGGAGCTCGAGCTGTCTACACAACAGATGGAAAGCAAACTGTCCTATAGGAAAACCTGGCAACGCTGAGAGAGAGAGAAATGAAATGAAATGAAACAAAGGAAAAGCAGCACTTTTTTTTTCTCCTAGAAGGCAGGAGTCTATGGAGACACAGAGCTGGTCTATGTCGGCTGACTTTTCCATTAATAAAATCATTATAGGCTGCAATCATGTAACCTAATTTAATTGAGCTGATGCAGCTGGCACATGTGCTCAGCCTCAAGCCTCCTATTTGTGTCTATTAATGGAGCTAAAAAGGATGGGAGGGGGGCAGGCAGTCCTGATACAGTGCTTCTGAAAAGGGAGTGTTCAATTGTAAATAAATTTATGCTATGATACAGTTGCACCAGCCGAATTGAAGTGTGTGGCCCCATTATTAAGGCTGAAGGGCAATGCTCTTCACATTGAAGGAGACTATTGTTCTTTGTTCCTGCTTGAGGAAACAGTGTGTTGGTTATTATTGGCAACCAATAGCAGCTGTGTGCTGAAAATGCCTCTATGCAGGGGAAGGCTCTGCTACACTGATCTGTGTCTGTCACAGCTGGTTGCATGTGTGATTCCTTACACATGCAACTAACTGTGCAACTAACATGCATTTTCTGTGCATGTGTAGAGAAAGGCTGTATGGTGCAATGCATCACATTGATGAGTTTGTGTACCTATGTGCTCATCATCAGTGACGTCTCAGATTCCTGCCTTTGTGTCCAGATGCCGTTCCACATGCATGCTCTCTGTCTGGCTTTGTCTCATCCCCTCTCCATCTTTCAGTTCTCAGGTTCAGAGTTAAAGCCCAGCAGAACAGAGGAGAGATTCAAGCCCTAGTTTCCACTAAAGGTTTCCAGTTGAGAGCTGCTGAAACCATCCTGGCTGGTTGTGAAGCTAAGCATCAGTGTTGAATTACCTCTGGAGCTGGCCTGCAGAGGGATCCTGTTACTTTTGACAGGTTTAAGACAGCAGCTCCACCTCTGATTAGATTTGCAGACCCTTAGACTTTCCTTTGTTTTCAGCCCTGTAGCTGCATCCAATTTTATTTTGATATGGTTTGTGTATAAGTTTTTCCTCTAAAACAATAATACTTTTAGGATTTAGGATTATTTAGGATTTATTGCATTTGTTTTGGTTCATAATTCAAACCTCATTAAGTCAAAGGTTTTCCTTTCTCATTGGTTTCCCACTGGTAAGCTTATTTATGTGTTTATCTGTCTTTGAATACATCAGACAGCAGCAACATATTCAAATAAAGCACCATTATTATAGTAATTATTCTTACCAGGCCTCAATATAACACACATAGTGTATAGATTAATTCAAATGGCAAATGTCAGTCGAACTCCCACCTTTTCCTCTCAGGTGTCTATTTGATTTGCTGCTAGTTTTTCTGAACTGGTTGGAAGCGGTGGGTCGGGATGAAGAGGTCTTGCTGATCCGCAAGCTATGCTGAAGTTTCAAGAGGTAGCTCACTGAGGTGGAATGGTTTGCTCCCCACAACAATACCGTGTGTTGACAGCCGAGTGCTCGGACAGGGTTGTTGGAATGTCCCCTCCAGACTGCGAACACAGCCTTTTGTCTGAGCGCCAGCACTCTCACAGCCTCACAGAGCATTTATTCTTCTACCTGAAGATGAGCTCTGCCCGCACAGGTTCACCATCTGAAAAAGGGAAAAAGGGGAAGGTCTTTTAATGTTAACATTCTCCCACTGAGTCATTTTTTATAACGTACTCCCTTATGAGCCGGTGACTCTCCATCTGTTTTAGAGAGCAACAAGCTCCAATTATTGCTTGCAAGGGAGTTCAGTTTGAGATGTGCCAAATGGATACAGTGTGTGCTGTATGTTGACTGTCTGGTCATTCATTTGTGTCATTGTGTCATTTGTGTGGTTGCTGGACCTTACCTTAAATCTAAATGCGAACTTGAATGTTTATATGTTAAATCACAGGCTTTTATTTGAAAGTCCTGAGTTATTGCTGCTCCTTCTTACTTTGACTTTGGGTTATATTACAATGGAGTTTACGAGTGAGATTAGTTTCCACTCTACAGACTGGACTACACACAGGTTGTTGCCTAGATACCTTGTTTTGTTTTGTTGGACTTTGAGTTTGGCGAGTGCTTTGCTATTTTAAAAATGTATGTTTGCTTTGTCACAGTTTATTTTATTAGTGCAACAAAATTTCCACTGAGAGTAATCCAGGCTTTTTCTTTCTTTGTGTGTCTGCAGGTGACCCGTACAAAACTCCTGAGACGTGACTGTGGGACAGGCGCTCTCCCTCGCAGCCTGGGCCCTCTTCCTGTCCTTAAAGGCAATGATTATCTCAGTCGAAACTCTCCACGGCTCCACTGTCTGAATGAATCTTTGTCGTAAAGCTGCTGTGCTCTGCCACCCTGTCACCATGAAGAGCAAGTATTCCCAGTACTATAATAATAGTCTGATCAGCATCTACTATGCCTTTGCTAAGAACATGACCACCCAGGAGTTGGGAAAGCACATTGAGAATAAAAAACACCTCACCACCCTCAACATTGTCATCGTAGTCCTCTGCACCATCATCATCCTGGAGAACCTGCTGGTCCTCATCGCTGTGTGTCGCAACAAGAAGTTCCACTCTGCCATGTTTTTCTTCATAGGCAACCTGGCATTTTCTGACTTGCTGGCAGGCTCGGCCTACATAGCCAACATTTTCCTATCAGGATCAAAGACTTTTATGCTGGTGCCTGTGCAGTGGTTCATCCGGGAAGGCACCGCGTTCATTGCTCTGGCAGCTTCGGTCTTCAGTTTGCTGGCCATAGCTATAGAGCGCTACATCGCTATCACCAAGGTCAAGGTGTATGGCTCCAACAAAACATGCCGCATGTTCCTTCTAATAGGAGCTTGTTGGGTCACCTCTATCCTGCTCGGAGGACTTCCCATCATTGGCTGGAACTGCATCAACAACCTCCCTGAATGCTCAGCCGTTTTGCCACTCTACTCTAAGAAATACATTGTTTTTGTTGTAACAATTTTCAGTGTCATATTACTTTCTATTGTCATCCTCTATGTGAGGATTTATTTGATTGTACGCTCCAGCCACCAGGAAGCAACTAACTCACCAGCCTATGCCCTTTTGAAAACTGTCACTATAGTGCTGGGTGTCTTCATCATGTGCTGGTTGCCTGCTTTTATCATCCTCCTCCTAGACTCATCCTGCGGCATACAGTTCTGCCATATCCTTTCCAAAGCAGACATCTTTTTTGGCTTTGCCACTCTGAACTCAGCTCTTAACCCAGTGATCTACATGCTACGCAGTAAGGACATGAGAAAGGAGTTTATGCGTGTGCTGTGCTGCTGGGGGGTGCTGCAAAGCGGGCGGCCCGCTGACCGTTGTCTGGTCCTCCTAAAGAGCTCCAGCTCTATGGAACACTGCACACACAAACTCGAACACCAGACCACACCCATCATTCAAGATTGTACCACCTGTGTCTAAGATGTTGCACATCAGAGTGCTTGTGGTGCATGTGTGTCTGTGTGTGTGAGAGTCTGTGAGAACATCAGTGAGAGAGAGCCTGTGTGTATGAGGTCATGTATGAGAGGCTGTGATGACACAGAGATGAGCAAGAAAACTCTGGATTTATATGCCTGTGAGGCTGGGACAGAGCAATCTCCAGAGACACATTCTACGATGCAGATTTCTTCAAATTACTATCGAATGTGTGTGAATTCACAATCAACATCATCAGCATGAGCTTACCAAGACAGTGGGTGTAAATCACATTGTTTTAAGAGGGAGGTTTTAAATGGTGAGAACTTTCAGAAATGTGAAAATAGCTTTTTCATGGGTACTCCTATTAGTTAATATGGAGTAACAAACCATTGTAATATATAAATGTATAAGACTGTCACCGTGAGTTTGTTTTTCTCTCTAAACACGTAAAACCTTATTAAAAGCCAAAAATGAAAAGATAGCATTCATAATATCATAGTTATGGTTGTTTTGGGCCTTTCAAGAACTGTGCTGAGGCAAATCTTGCAAAGTTGCACTCTGTATTACTTCACTGATTGATGTCCTTTGTAAGGTTGAACCACATTACATTCTTTCACTAGTATTTGTATACATTAGGCCTACAGATCTATCCCTCATTCCTTACAGCACCAAAGGCAGTGATCACCTTCATTCCACAGAGGCCATACGACCACAATTGCTCCCTCAACAAAACCAGGACTGTGTATTCCCTATATAACTATCTTAAACCATCTGATAAACAACAACAAATTTACATAATCTGCTTACATTTACTGCATGAAATTCTAACTTTGTAAGCACTAATGTGTATGATATATTCCAGCTCCAGCTTCCATCACTAACACCCCCTACCCCCCATTTGCCCTCATAATCTGTCCCTCTTGCTTTTACTGTTGTCTTTTGTATCTTAACAGTTTCCGTTGAGGAAGGCCTGATCAGAAAGCACATTTCCTGAAGTGAGTTAGCACTGATGAATTTTACTCATTGACAGCTGTTCAGCAGCTTTTACTATGGGACCAATGTCCTGACAGTGTTGTAGCAACATAGCAGCAATGTGCTGACTCTGTTTGTGCCTTCCTCTCAGGGAATTAGGCTGAATGTATGTATGAAGTGTTTGGGGCAGGTGCTCCATTGTTGACAGTATTATTGCTTATTATTTTGAATTACCAAGTCAATGACGAACGGAGAGTGTGATACACAGGGTAGGTCACTCTCCCTGTGAAGTCTTAATAGCACCATGAACAAGAATTTGTTGTGAACATCCTGGTTTCATTTGCATGACATGTGACGTGCACGTCTTAAAGTATAATCTCATTTTTCCAAAGATCTGTTGGCTCTAAATACGAGAAGGTCTTGTTGCAAATGCACAGGGGCGATCTGCCTCCCAGGGAGGTTAGCTTCATCCTCACTCTATGACATCCTATAATACGTAACTTCCTTCAGCCATAGGAAGTCCTGTTTTTCATTGTCCGGTTCCTGTTGTTCAGGTTTACACTAACCTCCTTCCTGTAGCCACACATTTAAAACTCTTCTCTCCCTCAGTTTTTGATATTGACCTTTACATTTAGATGGTCAAGTAGAAATGGTGAAAAGCACTTTGGCAGCTTCAGTGATGTTTGCTTTCCCGCAATTTTTTTCAAATGGAGAGGTGTTTTAATCCATGTACTCATGACTTTGTTTTGTTTCCTGATTCAATGTTTTTTTATGATAAATATATGAAAATGTGTGTTTGTAAGTACATATGTTTTTACTGTATGTATGATTTGTGTTGTATGAAATGTCTCGTGTGCAATAGCCTTGTGTGTCCAGTAGCACGCTGCCTGTGTCAAACCGGTACAATCTGAAACACTAATGTAGGTACATAAACATTTTGTAATTGCATTCCCTTTTTATAAAATAAATGAAATACTGAAAGAATCCATTTTGTGTTCTCAAGTTTAATTCTCAGCTGTAAATAAATTCAATAGCAGCTGTAGCTTGTCTGCAGGTCCTGAGACGTCTCCCTATTGTGCCTAGAAGAAGTACTCAAACTGCAGCTTTTAATCCAAACATGCTCCGACAAGGTCAGAAAAACACAAGCGTCATCATGAAAGTACAAAATTGCACATGCAGATGCTGTTCAGCCATTAATCATTGTTCTCTTACCCAATAAACTTTTCCAATAGCTTAAAGACTAAGGCAAGACAGGGCTATGATGGGAAGCTGAGCAGAGGGCAGGGAGGGTGAAACTGGGGTTTGGGGAAGAAGAATGTCTGTTTGTAAGATAGTCTGTCTGAGAGAAGCATATAAAGCATGGCCATGGGAGAGGTTTTCGGGTGAGGAGAGATTTGGGGTGAAGGGAGAGGCTGACTTATAGCGGCCTTGAGAGAGTTGGGCCTGTTTCCTGTCAGACATCCAGGATTCCTGGGTGGGAACATTGGCTGAATCAGCCCCAGGAGGCTGTGCTGCTGGGAAGTCTGCCAAGTCTTTCCAGTGCCCTGCAGGATATGACATCAGACTCAGAAACCTGAAGGTGAAGTTGTATACACAATAATATTTATATAATCAGCACACAACACCAGTGTGAGCTTATTTCTTCTAAAAAGGAAAAAAAAACTGCTACGTATGGGGAAAAACAACTTGAGAATCACCTCCATTAAATTATGTAAATATGGTACAAGCTCGCGCACACACTTCGTAAATGCGTTGGTATGGAAATATGTCTGAAGGGATTATTATTATTACTCATGTGTGGAAATGCACCTAGACTGGTAGGTGTGCAACATGGCAGAAGATTCATAACAAAGACTTTCCAACTTGAAAAAGCCAGAGATACCTGCATTCAGACCATCAATGATGTAGTGCCACCTTGTGGTAAAACAGGCTTATATCTTGCCACTGTCAAAGATTGTTTTCGCAAATTACTTTAATATACATTAACTAAGTAAAAGTAGAAACTCAAATTTATATCCCTGTGGCAGAAGTATTCAGATCCTACAGTGATGTAAAAATGTTCCTGCTTAGGTAAAAGTACAGTGTTAAAGTAAAAGTACTGGTTCTGTCCCTCTGACTGACATATTATCATGCATGACTTAGATAATAATACAGAAGCGTCAGTATGCAAGTAGCACTTTACTGTTGTAACTGCTGGGGTTGAGCTAGTTTTAACAACATTGTACACACTTTTATTTACAGGAATACCAGATAAATCTGAGGGGATCCTGATATGATTGATGGGAATGGAAATAAGATGAAAAAAACAGTTCTGAAACATGATTTTCAGTTTTTTTCTCTAGTGTTCTTGGTGAGGAACTGGACCTTTTGAACATTTTTTAAATTAAACCATGGGAGTAGTTTAGAGAGACATTTGAAATGTGACCCAGACTTTCACTGCTTTTTATAAGCTGTCAGAAGCCAAAAACATTGGAAACCACTGGTTTAGTATTTAAAAATGTGTTTTTTTTTATTGTTTGTATTATTCCTTTTGTAAAATCTTTATCATAAAAGTAACGAGTAACTAAATCAAATAAATCACAATATTACAATATACAATATTTCCCTTTGTTGTGGTGTGTAATGGAAACACACAAGTAAAAATACCTCAAAATTCTACTTTAGTACACTACTCAAGTAAATGTACTTAGTTACTTTTTAGCACCTTTTCTATATATGTGTGTGTGTTTATACACACACACACACACACACACAAACATATATTAGGACATATATTAGGCAAAATAAATTTTTCATTACATTGTACATATTTTATCATTCTGTATAATCATATTGTAGAATATTTTTCACTTATTGTAAATATTTCACTTTGTTTTATTGTTAACTTTATTCATGTTTCTGTTTATATTCAATTTGAGACTTTCATTGCTTCCTAAATTTATCTTTGTCTACATTTTTCTTTCTTTCTATGTACTGTTTTTGCACCAGACCAACAAAAGAAATTCCTTGTTAATTGAAAAACCTACCTACTAGAGTCTAAGATTATGGATCAACCTGCCTCTTAGTCAATTTATCATTTTGTTTTTCAAACGTAGAATGATGAGAAATACTTGCTGTGACCCTAGGGTTAAAGGTGACCTCTACAAATGTCTTTTGTCCGGCCAAAATGCGAAAAAACCCAAAATTCCGTTTACTGTGACTTACACCAGGGGAAATTAGATTTTTTCCCCACACTGATCTAGCTGTAAAATGTAAATGTTGCTACTGTGGTTTTAAAGAAATGAACTAAAACCATCATTCGTTTGTCAAAATAGTTCTGATGATGATTGATTTTCCGACGAGCTAATCGATTAATTGACTAATTGTTGCAGCTTTGCGATATATATGAAAGAAGAAGACAGACATCTGAATCCAAAAGATAGCCCAACACTAACGCAACAACTCCGATATAGATTGCAAGCGTATTGAATGTTTTCATTCAAAAGTACAGATACAAACCACCTCAAACGTGGAAATGTCTTGCTAATGCACATTAGTAAACAACGTTCAGATCGCTTCCGCTTGGTCAGTTGTCTACAACATCTGGCAAACAGCAGGGGTAGATCAATTTTGTTGTTCAATTCAAGAAAACCGTATTTTTAATAATACAACTACGTGGCAACCCTAGGTTGTGTTTTATAAAGAATAACTTACAGGAAAACGTGTTTCGCGTTTCAAATAATGCGTTTAGTAGCGACACGTCACGTCCAAGGCTGAAAGAGTTTCACCCACCGATAACTGCAGTGGTACAGACCACAACACCCGGGTTTCCGCGCGAAAAGACGGCCCGCGCGCCCGAATTGCTTATAGCATCCATTGCAAGATTCAGCACACGCCAGGCAGCAACGGTGGAGCCGCGCTGAGGTCAACGCCACCGGTTTTAAACCCAGTTTTAACGGATTTTTTAAACGCGGTTTTATCTCTCTTGTCTTTCACGTTTAGCTAGCTGTTCACCATGCCAGCCAGGACTTCCCTGTCTCTGCCAGAGGATGTCAAGAAAAGGTAACGTTTGTAACCTGAATGCTAATAACAGTTGATGTCCCGGTGATGTAGCATGTTTGCAAGAGACAGCAGCAAAAACAACAACAGCGGTGAAATCCTTGTAAAACGCTGCTTTGTACTTGCCCTGGTTGTCATGAGCGGGACCACCACTTTACCTTTTGCCTGTGCTAGCAGCTCCAGCTAGCGTTAGCTTCTTGCCACTGGACAGTCAATGCAGATGCCGCATACTGGGTTAGCCCCCTTGACAACGGTTAGCCTGTTAGCACTAGCCTGTCAGTGGATGGAGCAGCGTGTGAGATTTGGCGCCAGTCGGGAAGTTTTTGTTACCTGTGTCGCAGCTTTCTCTCTGTCACGCTGCTTTAAACGCGAAATCCCCGGTAAAGCACATGCAGCCAAATGATCTGCCCCCCCGTTGCACATTAGTTAACAAACCGTAACGTTGTTTTGACATGTTCTTTGTTCGCAGGCTGCAGGTGCTGGATGGGGATGGATTTTCAGACGAGGTGGGTTTAGTGTCTACTTACTGCACCTGAAAGCCTGCACGTCACCTCCACAAGTGTCACTCCAGCTGCTCACTGATTATTACTTCAAAGTGCATTGAACATAATGGTAGAGTCACAATAAACTACCACATTAAAGGGATGCTCCACCCGACTAGTTCAATTATAATGTGGGTGTTTGTTTGAATGTCAATGCACTTGATAGAAAAGAAACTGTACAGATAATGCCATACAGCAACAACTCTCAGTGGTGCTACATGGGCTTCCTGCATGTTTAAAAAACATTTTGGATTTAATATCTCAGACACCTTCACTGGAACACGAGTAATGGACAGATATCAGTTCAAGTCTCGAGACTGTCATTTTAAAGTTAGGCTAAAACTTGAAATTGCTACCTCTGATTTCAAACATGAATATGCCAGAAATATAAATCAAGGATTTAATAGGATGTACTGCATGAACAAGTATTAACATTTTAAATTGTTTCTTGGCTGCAAGTAGCCTCTGAAGCTGTTGCAAGATGTATTTATGAGCAATAGTCAACACCTCACTCAAAAATCGAGCTATATATTTTAGTTACTTCTAGATATATATATATATAGATATCATTAATTTACTGTACTTGTTGTTTTTAATCTCAGTTTCTTATGATTAAAGAGTTTAGTGTGTTTTTGTTTTTTTAAGTTAACAATTCTTCTTTGAATGCCATTCCAGGATCATGTTAAAGAGAAGCTTAGATTGGTGCAGGATTTCCTGCATGTTGATGCTCAGGACCAGCTGACCAGCCTGGAGGAAAAGATGAAAAGTTCAGAGATCTCAATGGTGAGTGACTGTTTCAGATTTCAGATCTGAATTATTACTGATCTCAGAGGTTTACTGCTCACAAATTTTCCCGTGATGTGATCTACTTTCCTCAGGAGGTCTACATCACTAAAGTAAAGGCCTTGCTTGGTAAAGAGCTTAACTTTGAAAATGGCTCACATGCTGATGGTGTAGAGCAGAATGGAAAGACAAATGGCTTCACAAATGGTTCCCACAAAGATGAGGATGGTGAAGATGTTACCATGGATGTACAGGAGGAGGAGGAAGCTGTTAAGTCACCAACTGCTCCTAAGGGGAAGGGTGGGCGTAGGAGTAAGGCAAATTCTGATGCCAAAAGTAAGTTTGTTTTTTTTTTCTTAGGGATTTTTTTTTTTTATCTTCAAACGGCTACATTCAAAAGTGAGTTTTAATTCAAAACATTTTTCTTTTGTAGAGTCTCCAGTCAGTACAAGGATTACAAGAAACAGTGGGAAACAGCCAACCATCTTGTCAATGTTCTCTAAAGTGTGCGTTTTTTGTTTTTTTTTGTTTTTTTTTTGGCTGTCATTTACATTTTTAACAATTAAAAGATTGTAAGTTACTGATGTCTGCAAAATTGTTTTTCAGTCAAAAGCGGAAGTCAGAAGACCTGAATGGAGAAGTTACTAATGGTCAAAATGAACAGAAGAAAGAGGAAGATGATGAGGAGGTGAAGCATATTCATGCATCAGTGAGGTTTAAGCAATGCACTAGATGTTGTTCTCAATATTCAGTATATAACTCTGCACATACTTAATCTTTTATAGTCTCGGGAGGAGAAGCGTCTCAAAGTGGACTCAAATGAAAAGTATGTATTTTGCCCTCTGAACATTAAGGAGAGTGGTAGAGCTCATACTGAAGACTGCACCATTAACTTTTTCCAACTTTAATTTTATTTGTAGTTCTGCTCCAGAGGAATCAAAGAGTGAAATGGTTAAACCAGTTTCTGCTGCAAAGGTAATGAAATGGTCATTCAACTGTTACAGCTGTAAACATTTTTGACATGACAGAGCCTGTATAAAGTTTTTTTTTTCTTTTCTTTCTCTCCATCTTGAAGACACCACCACCCAAATGTCCAGACTGCAGACAATACTTGGATGATTCAGATCTAAAATTTTTCCAAGGAGATCCTGATAATGCGGTGAGAAGCGTAACGTTTATGCTCATTCAGGAAGAGGATTGAAAATGTCATGTCTTGATGAGATGCATGTGAAACATGAAAGGATTCTTCTTTGTCCTCAGCTGGATGAACCAGAAATGTTAACAGATGAGCGCCTCTCCTTGTTTGACTCAAATGAGGATGGATTTGAGAGTTATGAGGATCTTCCACAGCACAAGATAACAAACTTCAGGTAAGAGGAAAAAAACAGAACAAATGTCTTTAATTACATTGTTAATGCTTTTGTACTGCAGAACCTGAGGATTTTGTCAGTTATAGTATCAATACTTTTGTCTTGCAGCGTGTACGACAAGCGTGGCCACCTTTGTTCATTTGACTCTGGACTGATTGAGAAGAACGTAGAGCTCTATTTCAGCTGTGTCGTTAAACCCATCTATGATGACAACCCTTGCATGGATGGTATTTTAAAAAAACACTTCTAGCATTTGCATGTTTTTTTTTTTTTGTTTGTTTGTAGAGGCTAAAGGAAAATGATTTATATCACCTGGACTGTAGGTGGTGTTCCTGCAAAGAAGCTTGGACCCATCAATGCTTGGTGGATCACTGGTTTTGATGGTGGAGAAAAAGCTCTAATTGGATTCACTACAGGTAGCAATTTTTTATCTTCTCAAATTATAAGTACACACAATTTAAGCACTAATTGATGATATCAACATCTTTGTTTTCCAGCGTTTGCTGATTATATCCTGATGCAGCCAAGTGAGGAATATGCACCCATATTTGCACTGATGCAAGAGAAGATCTACATGAGTAAGATAGTGGTGGAATTCCTCCAGAAGAATCCTGATGCGACTTATGAGGATCTTCTCAACAAGATTGAGGTGAGGAAACTCAACATCTTATGATAGCTTGATATCAGCTCGCTTCTACAATGCATTTGATCTGTGGCCTAAACATTGGTTTAGGCTGCACTTGACTTCTCCTTTTTTCAAAGATAAAAACATTTAAATTTGGAAATTTCACACTAGGGATAAAAGTACTAATATCTGACAAGTCACTTTCAGAAAATTATGTAGTTCTGGCACTGCTGAGCCTAATCAAGGTAGAGATTTTAATAAAATGTGAGATTGATTTTAAAAGTTCATCAATTTCTCAAGTAAAGATATCAAATGTTTTCTGGTCATACAAACATACTGATATTGTCTGATTGGTATGTCATTACTTTAACATTTTACAGACAAAATGATTAGATAAGAAAAATAACTGAGTGTAGCCCTTGTCATTGTAATACAATACAGGGACACTGACCAACTCCTGTTCCTCCTGTCCTCAGACCACTGTACCTCCAGCAGGGCTGAACTTCAACTGCTTCACTGAGGACACTTTGCTGCGTCATGCCCAATTTGTGGTGGAGCAGGTGGAGAGCTATGATGAGGCCGGTGACTCTGATGAGCAGCCCATCATTGTTACACCCTGTATGAGAGACCTGATCAAGCTGGCAGGAGTCACTCTAGGGAAGAGGTACGGCTAAAAGATGACTAGGTTTGTTTACCTTTGACCATGCAGCAGTGTCAGCTGGAAGTAGTCAAAGATTTATATTCTGTGTAAACACCACATCAGCTGACTTCACTTTTTAAACAATTAAAAGGCGGGGTCATGCTGCATTGGAAAGTGAATATACAGTCTTTCCCTTCTGTAGGTCAAAACAAAGCTGAGCAGTGTCCATGCTGTATATTTAACTTCAGTGAAAACTTTGTTCTCAGCATCATCCAGATTTCTAGCAGCAGCTCCTTCACAACACAAATGCTTCAGGATTTTGATGTGATTTAATTTTTTTTTTTTTTTTTTTTTTTTGCTTATATTCCTGTCTTAATGCTCCTCGCTCCTTGTTCTCCCTAATGTCTAATGTTCCTTTGACATTTCCTAATGCAGCATGCTGCTGTACTGGTAGGTAGGCCTTGTTGTGAATGCATCCTTAGCTTGTATGGTGGTGTGTTAGTGTGAAGCATTTAGAGGCTATATGGACAAAAAGAGCATTATACCAGAGTTCACGCTAGAACTTCAATTCCAGTGTTATTTTAGTATTTTATATTTTGGCTTTACATTGTGGTTTATATGGCACATTTGAATTCTGGCCACATAACACCTGGACCAGTGTCCATAAGTTATCTTGGCTTAGTCACAAGTGTTGTTCAAATTAAAGTGTCTAGTAGGATGGGGAAGGGGGACTTAACAGGAAAGTTCTTTTTTAGTATATGTATGTACTGTTGCTGTTCAAAATGTAGAACTTTACTTTTTAGTGCTAAAGCTCAGTAATGTAAACTCTATTCCAGTACTTTTCCAAATATGTATGCATGAGTCTGATTGGCTGGAGTAAGCCCAAAAGGTAACTGTTTTTTCAGTTTAAACTTTAATGTCATGCAGAAGTGTCTCATTCAAAGAAAGGAAACAGTCCAAACATTGAATTTAAATGTCTCAAGCAATTTCTCAGTGCTACAATAAGTTCTGGGTTATCCCCACGGCCATGAACCATCAGGGTTAGAACAAAACCTATGCATTAGAGGTGGAACTCCACTAGTCACAGAAATCCTGTGGAGATGTTAACGGATAAAGCGTAAGCTTAATGACATACTTATCATTATCATCAAATGGCAATACAACAAAGTAATGCAAAATATAAAGCAAAGCTATGTTGCACTTAGGGCTTCTGTGACTAAGCGTCTCTTCTCATAATGTCATTTTTGCAAACACCCAACAGTGCTTTTCTAAACACTGACTGGAGTCAGAGTTTAGCTCTCATTGAAATAATTTACTGCAAGACTCTTCAGGGAAGTCTTAACATCAATGCTCATCCATAACTTGGCTGGGGAAAACTGGTCTGCAGTTAGATGATCTCAAAGCAAATTCACTAAACCTTTAGTTGTAACTCGGTGACTGTTTTCTCTGCTGGCCAGACTGTTTGGAAAGAACTTCATTGGCCAGTTGCATCTAACGGGAACTCTGCATTGTACTTGTCTTGTGAGTTTGGCTTTGTTTGCTTGTTTCATTTGTTGCATGGCCTGATGCTGTGGTGTGTTGAAGGCCAGGGGCTTCATAATGCCATCGCTCCACAAACCATCAGGTGTTTATGCCAAATGGACCCCTCCTGAAAACAATCTTTATTCTGACAGGAGAGCTGCCAGACGACAGGCCATTCGTCACCCAACAAAGATTGAGAAGGACAGTAAGGGACCGACTAAAGCAACCACTACCAAGCTGGTCTACCAGATTTTTGACACCTTCTTCTCTGATCAGATAGAGCAGAATGATAAAGAGAGCGGGGTCAAAAGACAGCGCTGTGGTGTCTGTGAGGTAAGTCTCTCAGATTGAAGCCCTGTTGTCAATATATTGCTCTATATCAACAAATTGTCATACGGTTCTTTTTCTTCAGGTTTGTCAATCTCCTGATTGTGGCAAGTGTACAGCTTGTGAAGACATGATCAAATTTGGAGGAAGTGGCAAAAGCAAGCAGGCGTGTAAGCAAAGAAGGTGAGTGCATCTCTGCAGTAACCAGTCTTTAATCTGTAGCTCATAAATGCCTGACTGTCTGTCTGTTCCCAAAGCATCTCTGAACAATCAACTAAACAGGAAGAACTATTTAACTAAACTTAACATGTGTAAACTGTTGCAATGTCAGGATACATTTACATCTGTGCTCCTTAATGTCTCCTGTTTAGATGCCCAAACCTTGCAGTTAAGGAGGCTGAGGATGATGAGAATATTGAGGAGGAAGATGTTCCAGTGGAGAAAGCAAAAAAGGTTTCTTATGCTAAGAGGAAGAAGCAGACCCAGTGTAAACTGACATGGATCGGAGAGCCTGTTCAGGTATTTTTCCTCCTCCCTTAGTTGTTAAAATAAGTTTTTCCTATCCACCATGACAATGAAGCAGCAAATATCTACATAGAGTAAATCTGTCCTCTACCCCCTTCAGACTGAGGGAAAGAAGCAGTACTACAAGAAGGTCTCTGTGAATGATGAAGTGCTGGAGGTGGGAGACTGTGTCTCAGTTTCATCAGAGGATCCAAGCATTCCTCTGTATCTGGCAAGGTGTGACATTTAGAAAGACTCCTTGATGACATTTAGTTAGTCTATGTACAAACCAAATGTGTAATGCACTCCTCAGGATCACATCACTGTGGGAGGACACAAATGGAAAGATGTTCCATGCTCATTGGTTCCTTCGTGGGATTCACACTGTGTTGGGAGAGTCCTCTGATCCACTGGAGCTCGTCATTGTGGATGAATGTGAAGACATGCTGCTCAATTATGTCCAAGGCAAAGTGAATGTCACATACAAGTCTCCATCTAACAACTGGTTTATGGAGGTATGTTCACCTCACAACAGGTTATTTGCATTTCGGCATTCATTTTTCTTGATGCCAGTGTTATGTTTGTGTTTTTTAGGGTGGCATGGATGTTGACATCAAGGTGATTGAAGATGATGGGAAGAGTTTTTTCTATCAATTCTGGTACGACACAGACTTTGCCCGCTTTGAGACGCCTCCTAAGACTACTCCATTAGAAGACTGCAAGTTCAAGTAAGCACCATCCACACATTTGTTTTAAATGCATCTTCTTTGCATATTTCTGTAATCTTAACAGAAAGACATAACCTTGTGGACATGTTCCTTTTTTTTCCTTTCAGGTTCTGTGGCAGCTGTGAAAAGATTAAAGAAAGGGAAGAAAAGGAAATTCCTCGTGCATTTGAGCCCCTGGAGACTGATGATAACGACTCCAAGGCTCTGTATGCTCTGGCCTGCTTTAAGGGGGAGCACTTCAGGGTAGGAGATGGTGTCTACTTGCCTCCTGAGACTTTTAATTTCAGGTTGGTAAAGTGATTGAAACTTTCTAATTTACTCAAACTTGCACAATTATAAACATGTATACGAGACTCACAGCCTCTGTTCCTGGCTCCCAAGTGTGAAGCCAGCCAGTCCAGTGAAGCGCTCCCATCGGAAAGAGGATGTGGATGAGGAGCTGTATCCAGAGTATTACAGGAAATCCTCAGACTATATTAAGGGGTCAAACTTGGATGCTCCTGAGCCTTTCCGCATTGGGCGGATTAAGGAGATCTTTCACAGACGGATCAATGGGAAACCTGACATGTCAGAGGTCAAACTACGACTCTACAAGTTCTACAGGTAAAATGCATTAACATCAAAGTGGGCATATTTCAGGGCATAGTCTGTAAAGACGAATGACACTGATTTTTGGCTCATCTCCCAGGCCTGAGAACACTCACAAAGGAGTCAAAGCCAGTTACCACACAGATATCAATCAGCTGTACTGGAGTGACGAAGAAGTAACTGTCCCCATGGCTGAGGTGCTCGGACGCTGTCAAGTAGAATATGGAGAAGACCTGAATGAGTCAGTCCAGGACTATTCCAATGGTGGACCTGACCGCTTCTATTTTCTTGAGGTACAGTTTAGATTACTCTTCAGTAATGTCAGAAATGGCTGCTGATTGATTAGCAAAGCACAGGGAGGTTATGTACACTCATGATACTGATATAATGTGGAAAATCTATATTCTGAGTATCCAAATGTTGAGCTATATTAGAAAGATAACTAGGTAGAACAAGTGTATTTTAAATGTGATGTACACCTTTCTTATACATATTCCTCTCACACAGGCCTATAATGCTAAATCAAAAAGCTTTGAGGACCCTCCAAATCATGCTCGCTCAGCTGTTCATAAAGGCAAAGGAAAGGGCAAAGGGAAAGGTAAAAGTGCAGACATAAATAAAAATATTAAGTGTTTTTTTGGTGCACTGAAAGCCTAATGAAATCCAACAATCCTGTCATCCTCTACAAGGTAAGGGGAAAGGAAAGGCATCAGCCACACAGGAACCACAGGACACTCAGAATGAGCCACATGCACCTAAAGTGTCTAAATATCGCACACTGGATGTGTTCTCTGGTTGTGGTGGACTTTCTGAAGGCTTCCACCAGGCTGGTGAGTACATCTTATGTGTGCCACTCTTTCAGATCCACAAATTTTGACATGGAGAGAACATTGTCAATTCAGTGGTGAAATTGTGATTACTGGTTACTTTCAGGCATCTCTGAGACTCTGTGGGCCATCGAGATGTGGGAACCTGCAGCACAGGCCTTTAGGCTCAACAACCCTGGCACCACAGTGTTCACTGAAGACTGCAACATCTTGTTGAAGTTGGTGATGTCTGGAGAGAAGACAAATTCTCTTGGCCAGAAACTGCCCCAGAAGGGGGATGTGGAGATGCTGTGTGGAGGACCTCCTTGCCAAGGCTTCAGTGGGATGAACCGCTTCAACTCTCGCACTTATTCCAAATTCAAAAACTCACTTGTGGTCTCCTATCTCAGGTCAGTGTCTGTTTCATCTTGACTCTTGCATTACATGGGTTTTCCTCCTTTATAGACCACAAACTCCTTCAAAGCACATTTTAAGTGAGTTTTCCTCTTTTGCAGTTACTGTGATTACTACAGACCAAAGTTTTTCCTGCTTGAGAATGTGAGGAACTTTGTGTCATTCAAAAACTCCATGGTCCTAAAGCTGACTCTACGTTGTCTTGTGCGCATGGGCTACCAGTGTACTTTTGGTGTCCTTCAGGTGGGTTCAATTGCTCTGATTATTGTATTTGTAGCATTTATTCCCAAATTGAGCTCACTTGGGTGTGATTTGGGGAAATTAGGTGGCTGACAACTCTATTAGGCTGTAAAGAGCATGCACCCTGCCCATATCCACCAGTAGCTGTATGCACCGGTAGGGTCAGCAGCATCAAATTGAGCATTTAAAAATGCAGGGGAGGGTTGTTTGTTGTTGTTTTGTTTTTTTTTTAAATACCCTTTTCCGTTAATTTCTAAATAATGTAAGAGTGCCACTTGCAAATAAAGTAGTTTGACTTCCAACTATCATTTGATGCACATGGAAAAAGTCATAAATGCCAGTATAATTAATGACTCAATTAGCTTCACTACATGTATAACGTACTTGGGCTTCCCTAAACAGGCTGGTCAGTACGGTGTTGCCCAGACCCGTCGCAGGGCGATCATCCTGGCTGCGGCTCCTGGAGAGAAGCTGCCTCGCTATCCTGAGCCTCTGCATGTGTTTGCTCCCAGAGCCTGCTCTCTGAGTGTGGTGGTGGACGAAAAGAAATACGTCAGTAATGTCACACGGTAATGTGAACTTCCTGTCTTTTTGTCTTGTTGTTGTATGTCAAGAACATACAGTGCCTCAGTGGGATTATCTTGTCATCCAACATAATTTTCTCTTACATCAGAGGTAATGGCGGAATCTACAGAACCATCACTGTGAGAGACACAATGTCTGACCTGCCAGAGATACGCAATGGTGCAGCTGCATTGGAAATCTCCTACAATGGGGAGCCTCAGTCTTGGTTCCAGAGGCAGATTAGAGGCACCCAGTATCAACCTATCCTCAGAGATCATATCTGCAAGGTTAGCTGTCTCACTTCCTGGTAGTAAATATAACATGATTTATCTGCTGTATTAGTGTATTATCACAAAAACAAGCTCTAATAAAAGATGAATGATCCTTGTGTTCTCAGGACATGAGTGCTCTTGTTGAGGGTCGGATGCGTCACATCCCCTTGGCTCCAGGCTCTGACTGGAGGGATCTGCCAAACATTGAGGTTCGGCTTAAAGATAACACAATGACCAAGAAGTTGCGTTACACACACTCTGATAAAAAGAATGGGCGGAGCAGCACTGGTGCACTCAGAGGTGTTTGCACTTGTGCAGGAGGTATGCAGGTCTAGTTTTCACTAAAATAATGGAAAATGACATTATATTCATAGTCCTAGGCATTTCTAATGGCTTTGGTTATGTTTATGCATTGTTTAGGGAAGTCGTGTGACCCTGCAGACAGGCAGTTTAACACCCTGATCCCCTGGTGTCTGCCCCACACTGGTAACCGTCACAACCACTGGGCTGGACTGTATGGCAGACTGGAGTGGGATGGCTTCTTCAGCACAACTGTCACTAACCCTGAACCCATGGGCAAACAGGTACATCAACCTTTTTATTCAATGAGCTTGAATACAACCATTTCCAGCCCAAATATGGCTAAATTTAACATGCTGTGAAACCGCTCCTCATCTCATTCATATAGAAGACCTAATTGAACAGTCCATTATAGGGAAAACTGACATGGGGAGAGCTACTTTTGGTTAAAAATCTTCAGTTAACCCAGATTAAATTCATTGACCTTTGGTTTGGCTGGACAGATTGTTGCTAATAGCACAGAAATTGAATTGATGCCTGTAATGAACTTTCTGCCTTTTTAATTCCAGGGTCGTGTTCTGCATCCCGAGCAGCACAGAGTGGTCAGTGTGAGGGAGTGTGCACGCTCTCAGGGATTCCCTGACACCTACCGCTTCTTTGGAAACATCCTGGACAAACACAGACAGGTAAATGACTTCATTCAGAACTTGCTTGAACATTAAGTACAAATGAATGCTAAACAAGTTCATGATATGTTGTATGATGTTTAGCTCCCTCAATTGGCCAGAAAAATATTGCCGAATTCAGTACTTCATGCTGAACATGCACGCAGCTTCATTGAAGTTGAATTGACACTTAACATAGGTACAGCTTTGTTCTGTCACAGGTCTTGTAATTGCTTGTTTCTGTTTTTGCCCTTTCAGGTGGGAAATGCAGTGCCTCCTCCACTCTCCAGAGCCATAGGTCTGGAGATCAAGAAGTGTGTCATGGATAGAATGAAGGAAGAACAAGCATCGGGTAAGTCATTTGCCTCAAATGTTATCTATCTTATTCCTGACAGCCTTTCACCATTTGAATATGCAGAAATCCTTGTACACATTTCCCTCCCCAGAGAACATCAAACAAGAAAAGATGGAGGTCTCTGATTAGTCCCTCGTTACCGTACCAGCAAGAATCGGTTCCACAAATCCTGATGCTGATGTGTCTGGAAATCATTTCTTTTAAATAAGCTGGCTTTCAACTGTGTCACTAAGTGGCCACCATGGACATTCTGTGCCGTGTTGTTCTGTTTTAAATGTGCTTTTAATCATGTTGTTGGGAAATGTTTGCCTATTGTGGGATAAATTGTATGTAGTTTTTTTTATATGTAATATTTCAAATAAAGCTGTTATGAAATTATAAAATTCTCATTCATTTGTTATAACTAGTGATGATCAGCCACAGAAAGCCCTAGATTATATTCCGACTGAATTTATGTAATACAGATGGTTGTATTTTACAACTAGACAACTGCAAACTTGCAGTTCATACCAGAACTTTCCATCATTCTAAACTGGTATTTAAAAACATCCTGTTGCTCTGTTTAATGTGAAATGTACTCAAGTTGCTGATAAGATCAGGTTAAATCAAGCTGATTTCAAAGTGACCAGAATTTTATGCTCTTGCATGAGTGATAGGTTTGTCAAACGAATTGTATAATTCTAGTTTCCTATGTGCAGTTCAAATATTAATTGTAATTATGCAGGATTTAAGATAATATTCAGGTAACTGCAAGTCAACAGCATCTTCCAGGCTGTTTTAAGAAATGTAACCATCCCCCTTAAGTTGCCACCATATTCTCATGGACTTCCTTAATAAATCCTTGAGTCCTTAGAAGTACCTCTCAGCTTCTGATCTGAGGTCTTTAGCTGTATAACTTAAAAAAAATCTAAGAACTGAAGTCAGAATAAAAATGGCTTGGCTGGGAAATTTTAATCTGAAAATGAAAAGAACAAGGAAATTGTGATAACAATTACTCTTTATTTAGGTAACAGCCATATTTTAATCAATCTGGCATCATGGAATTTATTCTGATGGATTCCTCAGTTGTTTGACGGTCTGCAAAGACAGTAAAATATGGTTGGCATCAAGCATAAAAGACGGGATTTAACACTTTGATAAAGCTGAATTAACTTACTTGGCCCATTCAACATTGAGAATAAGATGATCATATCCAAATCCTGACACTCCTGCAATAGCTCTGGCTGCATCCTCCCGACGATGGAAGCTTATAAAGGCAAAACCCTGCATGAAAATGAAGTGAGTGGATGATGGATCAGACGGCTGGACCATGGTGCATTTCTTTACAATATCAATCACAGGGGAAATAAACTACAGTCAATATCTACATCTAGTTACACGCCAGTATGAACTGCAAATGATACTTTAACACCTGATTTAATAATCCAACTCTTTGTGGCTTCTTTCTTTCCTTGTGAGTTGCAGCTCTTAGTTTAGATGAGCACTGACCTTTGACTGCCCAGTATTTTTGTCCTTGGCCAGATAGATTCTTGAGATGGAGCCGAATGGTCTAAAGAGCTCCTGCAAGTCCGTCTCACGAGTGTCCTCAGACAGGTTGGTTACACGGATGGTGGCATTGTCATCAGCTGTCAGGTAATATACAATTGTTTATACTTGCTGCTTTATACTCACAATGATTCAAGAACAGAGTGGATGCATGGACCCAGCACAGACATCAACATACACCCACCTCTGCGGTTGGGCTGCATGGACTCCCCTCTTCGTGTGCCTCCATCCCTCAGGCTCGGGGGAACATACTTTCCAGTCTTGCTCTGTGCAGGTTGTGCAGGCTCCGGTTCCGCTGGTAAAAGAGAAGAAAGGTAGGCCGCATTCGTCACGACAACTTCAAGAAAAACCAGCTGTCATTGCTAACAGCAGACCACATATACAGATCCAATACTAATATAAGAATGGTGGGTTGTACCAGAACCAGCAGGCTTCTCCTTGTCCCCCGTGGAAAGCCCAAGCTGCTCCGCCAGTTCCTTCTGCATAGGGCCCAGGGTGTCCTTGTAGGGACAGCGGGTGGTCCAATGGTCACCTTTGCAAATACGGCAAGACACAATCTTCTGTCCTTTCAATTTGTTCATGGGATCCTCATCCTGGTCTTGGGCGTTCAAGTCCTGCACAAGGTAAGATAAGGTACTCAGTCACAAAGTAAACCAAGTAAGTTACAAATACCAATAGCACAAATTAGTGAGAAACAGCACAAAAAAAATCTTAAAGGTCACAGTGGATCCTCACCTCTTTGCTGGAAATGAAAGTCATGAAGACATCATCACTGACTGTGGTTGTGGCAACATTAGGACCTGGAGCATCAAACTCAGAGTTACCAAATTTCTTCCAGTTCTGAAATGAGAGAAAAATACAACACATGGCATGTGATTTTAGCCAGGGTCTTTTTCAAGTAAATGCAACTATATACAGCTTGAAAGCAGACCTTTCTCCTGGCCACAGCTTTTGAGGCTTTTCGTGTCTCAATCTTGAAGGTCCGCACAATCTAGAAGATAAAAAGGCAGCAAATGAATAATCAAGTATTATTTCACACAAGCAAAGTGTTTTGCTCACTGTAGTCAAAATCTGTCCCCCAAGTGCAATGACGTACGATGTCTATCCAAAACTATAGTGGGTACAAGGGCTTTGACCATCAACACTTTAGTAGATAAGGCTACCAAACAAAAATTTCAAAAGTGACAGTGGCTGGTTTTGCAATTTTACAAGCAAATTCAAAGATTTTTTAGTTTCCCAAGATCTATTTAACAGTGTAAATAACCAGAAAAAAACTGCTTGATGTTTAATGGAGATTTGCTCCTAAAGTGCTCATGTTTGGAAGATAAGATAAAGACATATCTCTATGCCAACGTTGGTCTCATTGCACAGGTGTATGCAGGCCAAACATTTAAGATTATTTCATTTGTAAGAGCTGCATCCATTAAATGCAGGCACTGTTTACAGATACAAAATATACCTTAATAAAAGTAAAATTACCTTGAACTTCTTTCCATCATCATCTATTTTATATTCCGTGACAGTTTTAATGTTTCCTTTGATGGTTTCCTTGGGGGATGGTAGTGTACCTGTTCAAAGAAAACAGTTTAGTTAGTCACATCAGGCCTAATATGTCACAAGGCAGAGACATTGTTATTCCCGCTATCTTCCTACAGGCGTTTGTTTGTGTTGGTTCCTAAACACATCCACAGAGAAAGTTCAACCAAACATGATAATGGTGGCATTTTTCAGGATTAAATACTAGTGACTGTAATAGACATAAGATCATTTGGTTATCACTCCCTAATTATTCTATGATGGTCAGGCTGCTTCATATCTTTTGAACAAGTCTCCAGTTCTGAAAAACACCCAATATGCACGTAACATTTTTCGGTTTCCGATTGCAGCCTTGGCCATGTAGTCTGTAACGTTGAAGTCTAACTAAAGCCAGATACACATACATAGATAACCTGCTAGCGCTGAGCATGCTAACGCTTAGCTGTCACTATTGACTGACAGCCTGCGTCACCGTCCACAGGACGATCACACGTTTCTTCACGAAATTGTCAATTAACGGCAGTTATTCAAACGCCTTTAAGAGCTTGACTATCGTATTCATGCCAGTGTGTGTATATTTTCACTCGAGTTTTACGTCCGGCCACCACGTGGAAGTGGAAGCCGCCTAGCCGGCCTCCTCCTCCTCCGGGATCCAAGACTACAACAGATGTGCTAGCGTTGGCTAACTAAGCTAACTGGCGCTTTACCTTCATCTCCTTCCTCCTCCACTTGGTCTGCCCAGCTGGGCTTGGAGCTGTGGGAGAGAGGTTGATATGCAATATTAGATTAATAAAAGTACCTCCAACATGGACAGAAAGTATTAAAAGTTTCTGATAACACCCACTCGTCGTATTCAATCGACGGCATCCTCTCAGCTAGCTTAGCTTCAGGACCGCAAAGACCGGAACATGACGAGCCGAGTGGAGCCGCCACTACACCCGCTTCCGGGAGGTTAACTTCGCAATAAAAGTACAAAGTTTTATTGTTTAACTCCAAATTAAGAGTCCTGCATTGCGTTACCTCAAATAATATTTCATTTGTGGGGCTGATAGCAGGCGGTAAGAATGAATGGTGTATTTGCTTTATATAAAAAATCATCAAAATCAGAACATGTTAGTGTTGGACATAGGATCAAGGCTGGATTACTAACTGGGTAAAGCAGTCTTAGGGCTCCCAGGGCCCACAAAAGTCTCAGTTTTCCTCCATATCATTTAGGTCTGCATGATATGATTAATTAGAAATGTGTACAATATCAACCACCACAGATCCTTAATCCTCCACACAGTGATTTAACAGGTATCTCAAAATCAAATTTATTTAAAACCATAATTTGGTTTGAGTGTCAAGTAATTAACACACTGCAAATTTGGTGTTATTTCACCATGGAAGTACCATAAGAAGGTATTTATTTTCTTTAATAATTACTTAATTGTTCATTGTGTATTTTTCCTTAAAAATAGGCTTAAATAACAAAAACATTGTGTTGCCAATTTTTCTGTCAATCAACCAACTGATTCCTTTCAGCTATAGATTGCATTCTTGGTGCTTCGTGAAGTATTGAAACTTCCATGTACAGTGTGGTTTAGTAGGGAGGAAAGGTGACAGACTCACCCTCTGGTACCTTCGAATACAAATATTTTTACATGTCAACTTTAGAAAAAAAAACACATTATGGTTTTGTTGGTGTCACATCACACAGGAAGATAAATAAAACATATTTCTGCTGCACAAAATAGTTTTTTCTCCCCAGACCTTTATCTAATGTTGGCTTTTTTTGTTGTGGATGACAAAATAAAAAATGAAATAAAAACTGAAATGATGGCTTGAATGATTCTATCAGCTCATCTTGACTCGTCTTGTTTTTTGTTTGTTTTATTAAAGTAAGTATGTAAGTCTATGTATAGGGCCAAAATAGGAAGTGAACTAACCAGATCTTAATCAAATTTGTTAAAATTGAAATTAGGCACATTACAACAACAAAGACATTTTTATTACAGATTTTATGGTCCATAGTTAACAAAAATAAGACAAGCATTTATAGAAAGATCTATTGTGGAAAGGAATTATGTGTAAAACCTTTAAAAACTGTAAAAAAAAAAAAAAAAAAAAATCTCAACATGAAATAAGGATCTACTTTACAGAATAAATGTTGGACTGCAGCCCTACTTCCCCATCACCATACCATTGTCTTCTGGGCTCTTACCACAACAAGCTACTCTTATACTGTCAAACAAAGCCATGTAGAGAATTGGGTGGATACACATGTTCAGACTTGCCAGACCCTTGGACACTTGGTACATGCTGTAGGCCCAACAGACAGAATTTGTTGGCTCTTTGACTCTCAAATACAGGTGATAGGTCTGAAATATGTGGTAAGGCACAAAGGAAACAGCATATAGCACAAGGACCGATATAACCAGCAGAGCTATCTTGCGTTTCTCCAGCGTGGTTATACTGACATTTCTCCACACTACCCGAATCACCACACAGTAGGAAGTGAAAGTAACTAGAAACGGAACAAGACATCCAAACACAGCCAGAAACACTTTGTATGTAAAGTGATGTCTTTTGTCCATTTGATTTGCCTCAGAGTAGGACACACACATAGTCTTATTTATGTGCTCATTCTGCCAGATGGTGGCAAATTTCAACACAGGGCAGGAAATGACTCCCACAACAATCCAGATAATGACACTGATGGCTTTGGCGTGGGAGGGCTCTACATAGGATCGGGTAAAGAAGGGCCACACAAGGGCCACGCATCGGTTCACACTGATGGCCATAATAAAGAAGATGCTCACATACAGGTTGCAGGTGAAAAGAAACTTCTCAATTTTACAGGCAGCGTCACCAAACTTCCAGTGTTTCTCCATTGCATAGTAGACAATCAGCAGAGGAAGGGTCAGCACATACAGCAGATCACTGATGGCCAGGTTACAAGACAGGACAACACCAGTGTGCCACATCCTTCTCTCTCTGGCCAGCAGCAGCCACAGGGCAAACAGGTTTCCTGCCAGGGCCACAATGAACTCTATCCCAAACACCGAGGGCAGCAGGGTTATTTGAAACTTCTCACAGACAGAAAAATTGTCCATCATCTTGCTTTTGGAAGAAGCTTATTTAGTTAAGCTGTACAGTGTAGTATCTGTGAATGGAAGTGTATTAGTTGATTAAACTTCAGATCACATCAGTTTGAATATATTTAACAGCAGTTCATAACATCAGTCTCATATTTCTATTCTATTGTTACTTTAAGCATAGCCCACATAGTACTTCTAAAACGTTTACTGTCAGAAATTGTTATATTCTTATAGATATTAAAATCATGATGAAAAAAAGTTAATTTCCACTTACCAAAGTGAAGTTCACTGCTCTGTAAATAAATAAAAGTAATAAGTGTTCAGTCTAAGTGTTCATTTCTGGTGTGGTATCTGCACAGTCAACACAGAGACCTCGGTCAAGATGTGTGACATTCAAAGCCTGAGTGCATATCTTAGTTCCTCCTACCAAAAATTTCGCAATTTGACAAAACTCTTGGCAACACCAGTGTTGTTGTACTACAAAATAGACTTAGTTATCCTTGGACAGATTATTTAAGTTATCAAGTGTGTTCATATGTGACATGCCTTACCACACACAGTCAAAAAAATAGCTGCTATTGTGAAGGCTTGATGTTCTACTCTGGGCTATATTAAGACTCCACTTCCTTGAATTACAGTTGCACATCTTTTTAGTCCTCTTCTGTTCTTTTGGCCTTGTTTTTACCCTCGTTTTTACCCTCTTGCTTAGTGTTGCATTTTAAGCAATTATGAATCATCTTTTTGTCAGTAATGCTCCTCATCACTGTGCATGTATATCTTTATATCAGACTTTGGTTTGGGCTAGTTCCTGTCTGAATGTTTCCTTTGTAATCTCTGATCTTTTGATATATTTGGTGTTCACATTAATTGGATATTTCATATAGCAAAATTAAAATGCAAGCCTATCCTGCACTTTTTGAAAGTTTTTAATCTAATTCTTAAGCACTAAAGTTTACTATGATCACATCTACCTGCAGCTCATGAAGGCACTTAAGTAAATTGTCACTAAGTAAGTGATAATTCTTTTACCATCCACATCATCTTAAGAAACAATCCATGTTTAAGGAGAGCACTTGATTTTTTTCTAACAAAGATGTGGGTTTGTTAAGAATACATGTATATGAATATAAAATACACAATATCTCCCAATGAATTTTTTAGAGCTGACCATTTATAATTGAGTTGAACCATATGTATATAAATTTAACAATATTGCAGTTATATTTGACATCTTGTATTTTTTTTTAAACTGAGGTCTGTACCACACAAGCATTCGTTCAAATAATTTGTAGGTTAGAACATCTCTGTAGTACCTAAACTACAACACTTCATTTATAATGTGGTGTTTTAACTTAAAAAAAAATGTTCAGCTGAAATTTGTGGTCCTAATTATTCTACAGAGAGTAAAGTTGTAAGAGAAGAAACAAAAGAACACCCTGACATTACCTCATTGATCTGCAAGTGCTCCCTCACAATAAAATTATGCACCAAGTTGGCAAGTTTTTCAAAATTTATTAAACATGTACATTTTTAGATCATAATGTGAAAATAAACCACTTTCTTCTTTTCAGCAATGTCTACAAACAATCGCTGTTGGCTGAGGCCTTCACTGGCTTAACACTGGGCACTGATGGCTAATGGATGTTTGCTGTCATCTGGTGCTTCAGTATAACACATTCAGTGTCCGAGTCCATTAGGAAAGGCAAGTTCAACCTTTTCCCTTTCTCTGTTTAAATCCTTGCTTTGCTCCACCACCTTTCTTCTTGAAGCCAGGTTTTCCTTTCTGACCTTTAGATTTGAATGATTTGTCCTTATTTTTCTTTCCAAATGTTTTGTTCCCTTCAAATTTCTTCTTGCCACCAAATTTATTTTCTCTATCGCCAGGTTTCCTGGCTGCGAATGTCTTTCCTCCAGGCTTCATTTTCTTTGCAAATGATTTCTCCCTGTCCCCAGGTTTGTTCCACCCCTTTCCTGTTTTGCCTTTGTGCTGTCCTCCGTGATCATTTCTCTTTGGTGATTTAGCATCACTGTCTTTTTTCCAAGATTTGTTAGAGGACAGCTTCCTCTTCTTGGCAGGTCCATGAGTTTTTTCTGACCCCCGCCTCTTCTTGGCACTAGGGAACATATCTGCACACACACAAATTTTTTTTTTTTAAATTATAGTCAATAAATAGATTCCCACCAATACCTGAGAGGCAACGTTTTATAGTACCCCATTGTTATTCACCTTCATCTGGTTCTTCTCCTACAGCCTGTCTGTAGTATTCCACCTCATCATCGGATTCAGCAGCAGCTTCCTGACCATCCTGTAAACCAGGATCCTCAACCTCACTGTCCTCTTCAGCTTCAGCATGTTTCCGCTTAATGCCCTCCAGGCTCTTTTTTCTATTAGGAGGGAAATAAAGCAGTGTTACACTTTGATCAAGTGAAAAATAGAAATTGAAGATCAATTATATTCAAGGGGAACTGACTTGTGCTCTTCTCGCTTCTCTTTTTTCTGAGCAACATTCTGTGCCTGCTTTTTCCGACGATCTTCCTTCTCCTTTAACTGGACCTCCTTCCTGTTTAGGATCTCCTGTATTTCCTCCTCTGTCTTTGAGACTGCAAACATAGTATTCAACAAATTTTCTATTGAGTGACAGTTTGTGAGAAGTGTAAATAAAACCAAATGGGCTCTAGGTGTCTCAGTAAGCGTTTACTTTTAGAGAGAAATCATAGAATTCATACTTATATTGTCATCATGTACACCTGAACAGCAAGTTAAAAGATCACTGACAGTGCCTCACCAAGACCATGATAAAGAACATTCCCTTCTCCCATGCCTTCTTGGATCTTTGTCAGCTGTAGAGTCATGCGAGGACCAATCTGAGGAGAACAAGATGCGATATTCATCCAAACAGCATCAAAATAGTTTTTAAAAACTACACTCCCTCTGCAATACTCACCTCAGTCAAGCGGACAGCGCTCTGTTGTGATGCCATGTTTCCTCTTCCAGAGTAGATCTGCGGCAGCTCAGTTATGTTGTGCTCCCCATCTTGCTCTGCTTCACTTTCTGAGAGGTTTGCCCCCCTGTGAGTGTTTAGTAGAGTCAACAGTAGTCATCATACAACACCAGTTCACATTTCTGCAGATCAGACCTGGCGCCCTTTGGCCTCAGGACTACAAGAATTACACCTTCACAAGAACCATACTTCATCAGCAGCTCACTGATGTCCTCAAACTTGCTCATGTTAGGGAACTTCTCCTGCATCAGCTTCTTGACTCCACGACTCATACCGACAGGGACGACCTTCAGGCTGCTGCAGGTTGGAAATAACATTGTTTGGGTCACTTCGCCATCTAATCAGAACATTGCAGAAATCTGATTGTGTGGAGGGCCATCAGTGCGTTTACTTTAAACATACATCACTGAACAGTCATGTTATGATTTGTCATCATCTGAGCCCAACCATCATAGGATTGTTTTCCTGAAAGTCACATTCATATGGAACAGAGTGATTTGGCCCGAACATAGTATCAATTTCTTCAATCTTATTGTGACTTAAATATTTTAGTTTTTCTTTTTAAAAACTATGAAATTCGGTGACATGATTCTAACATTTGCAAACAATTACTGTGTTAATATTCATGACAACAAAATATTTACTTACTAATGTCGAAACTCAATTTCCTGAGACTCTGGGTTGTAATTCAACAGCACACACCTCTTGATGTTGTTGAGGCTTACCTGAGAAAATAAAAATCCACATTGATCACTAGAATTCAGACTTGAATTTGAAAAAGAAAACTTTTAAGCCTTAAAGTCAGAAAGCGTTTACTTTTGATAAATCTTCAGGTGAACTCAGAAGAATATACTTTCATCATTCCAATGAAGCTTCAAAAAGATTTTAATCAAAATGGCACTAATGCTGGCAAAACATACCTTCTGCACATTAATGGAAGGAAACATGTTTTGGAACATGGTGGCCATGAGTTTTATGTGCATGCCATCGGATCCAAAGTTATTGAGGATGAGAAGTGGATGGTGCGTGAACTGCTGCTCGTGCATCCTGTGCTTCTTCAGAGATGACACTACATCTTTGATAAGAGAGTACTGGGAGGGGGGGAGAGAGAGTTCTTATTAAAGTGAAAAAAAAAATTTAAGTTTAAAATTACTTTGGCGGTTTGGGCACATCAGTGCGTTTACTTTGAAAAACATCACTTGACAATCAAATATTAATATGTCATCATTTGGGCCCATCTATCGACAGTCCTTGTGTTTTATTTGTGAGTTTATATAAAATAATTTACCTTGAGCACTCTGAAATAAAGCGTGGGACCTTTGGGAAGTCGAGCAAGTCTCTGAAAGAAAGAAATATGTTGTTAGGACAGGTAAAAGGTATGCGCTTCACAAAGAAAAGGCATTCAGAGACCTCAAAAAACTGTTTGTTTATGCTTTGATGTAATCTCACCATGTTGATAGCGCTAGGGGTCTTGCTGAAGATCATAAAGTGTGTCACTCCCAGTGGTCCTGCAATGGCCACAAAGTCTTTCAGCACATTCTTTTTCCTAACCTGATGGGAAACCCAGATCAAGTACAGTGAGCGTGACAAAATAGGAAAAATGCTTTTGTATGATAACATCTCTTATCATCATCTTAACGTTATTGTTAAAAGATTAAGTTTAACTTCAACATTGCTATTAAGTTTCCATATCATAATTTTGATGTTTTTGGGCGGACCTTAAGAGACTCTGCGGTGTAAGGCTCCATGACTCTCCGCACGTCCAGGATCATCTGACCCACGTTTTTCCCGATTTGACCCCGATGAAAGACGAATGTGTGGGGAACAGCTCCGTAGGTCTGCTCGGCCACATGGTTGGCTGTCGCTCGGGATTTCTTCTGGTTCTTGGTCTGAAAGCACAACATCCACATATAAATGACTTAACATTACAAAAATTGCTAAAATGAGTGAGCTTGTTTGAAGAAGAAAAAATAAGCGATATATACTCAAAATTAACAGCCAAAGATTGCAAGTCGCAGGCGTTATCACAGACCCACCACCAAACACGGCTCATCAACAAGTTATTTATTTAACACAATCCCATATTTTTCACCCACGAATAACGATTAAATAGCCTACTGACTATTATAAGCTAATGCTAATTTGTTAGCCTGTGCTAGGTTGCGTACCTTTGATTTCCCCATGATTCAGCGCGGCGAACAAACTGACATTAAATGGTGTTACAGTAAACACATGTCGCAAATTTAGAAAGAAAAAAAAAACAAGCAACATCGACAACCACAACTAGTCAAGTACTGCGTCAACTCGACGATCCGCACATGGTTACGCGAAGTGTGCCCCGCTAACATGTCCGGGTTCCTCGCTTGTGTAGTGGTCTTTCCGGGCTCAACCGGATGTACCGTAGCACAAACCGCCGACTTCAGAAGCTGAAAGTTAAGCCAACGAGAAAGTGCCAAAAATTGCAGTTGATCGAAAGGCCGCTAAAGTTGGCTCCAAAAGTGAGTCGCTTCCCATAGACGCCAAACTTTACAGGGGAAAGAAACATGTCCACGGTACAAAACGCTTTTGGTCTCAATAGCTAATTCCCATTTTCACGACAACTACGTAACTCACCTGTTTAGCACCACTTAAATAACATTTTCCACCCAACCAAGTCTGTGCACTTGGTCATGGTTGTGATTGAACCCCTCAGGCCTACATTGCTGTAACTGCCGCCACAATTTGTCCAGCAGCAAAGCTTAATTGGTTTTGGTTAATTTCAATTGGCATACAACTGTACCTAAAGTACACAGGCAACCACCATCAACATGTTCAATGGGACAATAGTATGATGAGTATTGATGATGATGATGATGAGGCACTGCAGGTGGGATGTTATCTGTGAGCCTCACAGTAAGGACATTAACCATCTCTCACACTCTATCACGACATGACAGTATCACTGTGCCCAAGACAACCTAACAATAAGCGCTGGGTCGCTCCAGTTCTAAAGGCTCTTTCTGGACTTTCAGTCCGGCAAAACAAGGAGAAGCTGCAGGATGAGCTGAGGAGAAGGGTCAGGGGGCTATAACCTCAGGAAGAAAATGTAATTGCTTGACACACATGCAATAGCGACATACTGTATATGTAATTGGGTTTCTGAGATTTTACATTCCAAATAGTTTTTGAAAAAATAACAATACATTACTGTAGAATTTATATATTTATATCACTAGCAGATCAATAGAAAGGTTTAATGCCAAATGTCCATTTTCAGTCCTGATTATAATAAAAAGCCTTTAATTTAGTTTCATTTATATGCAATGCTACATGAATAGATTGATTTATAATACTTTGATTTAGATTTAAACAGTAATATATATATATATA